>JAJEJH010000239.1:0-335898 GCA_026122585.1 Anacardium occidentale
ATAGTTAAAAGAAAGAACATATATGATTTATCCGTATTTACTCAAAATAGAACTACATCTAACAATATATATATTATTTTAATAACTTATAATATCTCCTGCTGTAACGAATATGTTTACTAATAATTTTTGTGTCTGTTGTTATATCCAAAGAAGAGAACAAAATGTTTATGTATTAGAATTATTATCCTTAAATCAAACTGTGTTAGCATCTAATGGGTTAGACCCTATTACATGAGCGAGGGATAAGTAAGAGGTAATTAAACACCGCTTATGGAATTGGGGTGCCCCCACTACACCGCTGCCCACTCATGGAGCAGCAGAGCCCCTGTCCACTGACCGAGCAACAGAGTCCTTTGCTATTGGTTATTTATTAATTTGATACCTTGGTTTCCTTGCAATGTTCCTTGTCAGACCAGCATGTCTCATCCATGACCTGATTCTTCGGCCAATTTGGGTTCAGTCCAACAGCAGCGATGGACGAAACAACCACAACCCTTTTCACTTTTGCCTTCAAACAAGCATCAAGAACATTCTTTGTACCAATCACAGCTGGTTCTATCAAATCTACCTGCAATACAAACCTGAGTAGCATTAATCTTTGCATGAACATCTAAATGAGTTATAATCTCATGGAACAAGTAGCCCTACTGTAAAAATTAATGATAAAAGAATTAGAAAGTGCCTAGAATCAATAAATGTATTTACTAAAGACTTGATCAACACATGTATTTATTAAAGGCTTGTTGTTTCACTCATAATGTGTTTGTATACTAGGATTCTTATTTCTAAGTCAAACTACTCTTATTACTAGGATATCTATTTTTAGGAGAAATCTTAAAGAACACTCTTCATGGATTTGACCCAAACTGTTTACGGATTTAGAAGTGGGACTCGTATTTATCATAAAAAGCAAGATGATCAGAGTTAACATAGAAATAAACTGAAAAGTGACTTGAAATCTTGCCTCAGGATTCGGAACATTTCTTCCAGGGACAGGGGAAGCAACATGGAAAACCCCAGTGCAGCCTGCAATGGCACCACAAAGACCTTCATAGTCCAACAAATCTGTTTTGAAGAATTGCAAATTCTCTGAAGCATTTTCCAATTTCTTCAGATGAGCATTCTTCTCATCACCTATACACATATATATAATCATCAACTTTCATCATGACCCATATGGGCACACAAATCTTCAGTGCTTTCAGTATTTAAGATTATTGGAGGAAGTAACAAAAATCTAGAACTAAAAGATAATATTGAAGAAAGAAGACTCTTACGAGGGTCTCTAACCGTTCCATGGACCATGTAACCCTTCAAAAGGAGAAACTTGACCAGCCATGAAGCTATAAAACCTCCAGCACCAGTCACACATACTCTCACTTTCTCTTCAGCTTCTGTCATCATCCTCTCACACTTTCAGTTTTACTTATATTTTTTCTTCCATCAACTCAGTTTTTATAGATGAACGTCACAATTTTATAGACGAATATAACAATTTTAAAATGCCGACCCAGCAAGCAGCATCAACCGCTTTCTTTGCCTCAAGACAAAACAAAGATGACAAGTCGATATCTGTAATTTGTTTCCCGTCTTTGGCGGTATCCCAGTTCGAATTTTGGCAAACACACAGTTCTGCTTGAGCCGTTCAAGGAATTTTTTCGAAAGAGAAGAAAAACGGAGAAAAACTTTAGCTAGTAAATTTCCGGAAGATTAACCCCTGTGGATTAAGGCGTGAGATTCTAGGCTTAAACCCGGAGTTTGACAGAGACAAGATTCTTTAGGCCAAATGACTTTTTCCCACCCAATGGTCTCCCTTAGAAAGTCTCCTTCAAAAATTTTAAGAAAATTAAATATTTATTATCAAAATTAATTATTAAAATTAATAATTAATCTTTAATTTTTAAGTATTCAAAAAATATTTTAATTTGTTAAATAAAAAAATTTAAAAAATTAAATTTGTAAAATATTTAAAACATAAAATAATATTAAAATATAAAAGTAATTAAATAATTTAAAAAAAGAAATTTAAATAATGAAAAATAACTATTTAACTTAATTATCTGAATGACAAAAATAATCACATATAAACATAAAAAAATTAGTAAAACCGATCAAATTTAACAATTAATACAATCAAATGATTATTTTTGATAATCTAATTATATTTTTTATAATTACAATCGTTTATAATGCTATCAAAAATAATGATATTTTTTAATTTTTAATTAATTTTTAAATTTTGATTATTATTTGCAATATTGTGAAAATTTAAATTTATTTTAATATTAATAATATCTATTTTTTTATAAAAAATTTATTTTTATTATAAAATATTAAAAAATAAAAATAGATATTTAACCTATTAAAAATTTTTAAACCGAACTTTATCATCGCCTATATTTTCAAAGGCCTAGTGTGATCTGGTTAAGTCTTTTCGCAGCTTTTAGATAAACAGTGCGATTTCCCAATTTCAATTTTCACTTTAAGGCAAGTACATGCATCTTAATTATTTAACCCCGTCATTATCACAAAAGACGCCGAAACTTGAAAATGATGCATTAACCCATAAGCATTAATGGAATCAATAATGGGAGTATTCTGTCTTGTTTCATTGAATTTATTTGTGGCCAAAAGACTATATCCCACCCATAGGTCAGAATAATGTCCTACACTCCAAATTTCAAAAGTTTAGTCTATTATATATAAAATTAATTTAATATTAAATAACACAAAAAATAATAATATTTAAGAGTAATACTATCATTTTAAGATTAAAATTTTATAAAAAATAAAATAAATTTTATAAAAAAAATTTTATAAAAATTTAAAATATATATTAAAAATTTGAAACAGCCACCGTCGCCACTATTATGACGATGGCTATTACTAACGAAACCAGATGACTATTTTCAACCATTTAGTTTTAAGAAATATCAGATCTAACCTTCCCGTTCGATAGAGACGATCAAATCTGACCACCTCAATTTTGGTAGAGACGATCAAATCTGACCACCTCTGTAAAAAAAAACTACCGAAAATGATCAGAAAGGGTCAGTCTTGATCCCAACGATCGTTTTCGACCTTTATTTTTTACAAAGACGACCAGATCTAACCGCCTCCTCTAAAACTGAGACGACCAGATCTGACCGCCTCCTCTAAAACTGAGACGACCAAATCTAACCTCCACTGAAACCAAATGATCAAAAACGACCACCGCCGCAACACTGATGGCGGTGATTGCTTAAAATTTTTAAAAATTTTTAATATATTTTTTAATTTTTTTAAAAATTTTAAATGTTTTATATTTAAAAATTATTTTATAATTTTATTATAAATATTTATTTTTTAAAAAGATATTTTAATTATTTGAGTATAAAAATTATAAAAAATATTTTCAGAGTAACAAATTAGGTTTTTGAAACTTGGCCCCTCAAACTATGAGTGCGAAATAGTCCTTTGGCCTTTATTTGTTAATGAATTGTTTGTTCTTCTATCATTCCAGTACTGGAAAACCCCGTTCTCAGATAGTTTATTAACCTTGAAACCATTATTATTATCCTCCCTTCTACGCAGATAGAAGTGGATTGCATATATATCAAAATGTCAACTTTTTTAATTTAAGATCCCAGCTTTCTTGTAGCTCTCAACGGAATCAATGACAGTCTCCTCCAATGGCCGGAAACTCCAACCGAGTCTCTGCAACTTTTCTGAAGTTACCACTTTTTCCTCCCCTGCGTCGGTGAATCTGCCAATGCAAAGGTGATGTTGTGAACAAATCATATACCGGTAATCATATGTCACAAATGAGATATCAATAGTTTAACCGTGAAAATCAAGCTTGTTGGGTATATTTTCATCAAAATGAAACTTACTTTGTGGGATATTTGTAGTTAGGATAGAGGCTCTTCACTTTATCAACAAATTCCCGTGCTCTGATAATGTATGTTGTGCATATGTATCTCCCTTCTGCCTCAGGCTTCTCATATGCCAGAAGCAAGGCTTCAGCTACATCCCGCACATCAACTATCGTCCGCAGCTTGTTTTCCACTGTCTCGTAACCTTCTGTCAAGCCGGCTCACAAGAATACCCAATTGAACAAGATATAGATTCAAATGACACATGCAAACGACTCACAAAGACACAAACGAATTCAAGGTCAGGATAGTACACTTAGGTACCTTTCAAAAGTTTAACGAGTACTAAGCTACTTGCATTCAATGAAGATTGCAAAATTGGCCCTAGAATAAGCGTGGGACAAACACTCACAACATCAAGCCCAGTTCTTTTTCCAAACTCCAGAGCCTCGCTTTCAGCTTCTGTTTTTGAAAGACAATACCAGTTCTGGAAAGATCATAAAAAACTCAGCATTCACTGTATACTAGCAAAACATTTTCTCCTCTGATTACATCTCAAAACTGTCAGCAATAAAAAATGAAGAATAATGATTGATACGTCAGAATTTGATGTACTGATGAATTTTATAGCTGATACCTTAGTTGCTCTGCAATATTCCCTATCAGACCAACAGGTCTCATCCATCACTCGATCCTTTGGCCAATTGGGGTTCAAGGCAACAGCAGCTCCAGAAGACACAAAAACAACTCTCTTTACTTTCGCCTCAACACATGCTTTCAGCACATTGAGCGTACCCTTTACAGCTGGTTCGATTAACTCCACCTGAAGCATATATAAAATCATGGAAATTGAAAGATGATACACCCATTTGACACTTTTAATTGCCTTGCTCCTCTTTTTCTTTTTTTGTGAGACCATCATTACATGATCAGCTCTAATGCAAGGGGATGATAAATGTAAGCAATATTATTATTAAAAAGAAAGAATATGTTGGCCTTCTTGCCTCAGGATTTGGTACGGTAGTGGATGGAACAGGACTGGCTACATGGAAGACTCCACTGCATCCAACAATGGCAGAACAAACAGAGTTGTAATCCAGTAAATCAGCCTTGAAGAGTTTCAGATTCTCAGATGCTTTCTCAAGTTTATACAAATGAGCATTCTTCTCATCCCCTGCACCAATTTCCATAAATTCACCTTAAAACACCGTATAAGTTATTTCCGATTTCTATTGAAATGATTCCATAATAACTCAACATGTAAGTTGTACATACACAATAAAAAAATTCAAATTGTACATATAAACATGAGCAAAAGTGAAGTCGTCTCTCCAAACCAAAATCATCAGAATCATTAATTAGCACCCAAGTATAAAATTTCCCTTTTCAATCTACCAATACAAATTTTCAAATAAAACGTAAGCCATGGTCCATGTCACAGACTCAGCTCTCAAAACCAAAACAAAAGGGGTAGTATAATGTTAGGAACCCGACAAACTAATGGATGAGTTAGGCTATTCCT
Organism: Anacardium occidentale; assembly: GCA_026122585.1. NCBI lineage: Eukaryota > Viridiplantae > Streptophyta > Magnoliopsida > Sapindales > Anacardiaceae > Anacardium > Anacardium occidentale. Next base: position 5,380 of record JAJEJH010000239.1, read on the forward strand.
TTAAACACAAAACAATCACATAAAGGAGAATGAACAAATAACAATTTTCCCTTCTTGGCCTAGCTTTCCAGAGTCCAGTATTTCTGCCTAATTTTTTAGCTATTTGAGAGGCTAGACTCTTTTCACTTCCCCTGGCTTTCAAGAGACCTCTCTTTCAACCAAAGACTGCTCAAACAAAATCCAATTTTCTCCCTTCTCTCTTTCTCAAATCCCTCTCTCATTCCTCTTCGTAACTGCCCCTGCCCCTTTTATAACTATCCACTTCCCCATTTCTTAAGTGTCCACTTCTCTCTTAAATATGAGTCCTGACATATAAAAGCAACTTAAAGGACCAGGATAAAGTTTAGAGCAAGAAACGATTGTCTGATACATAAATTACGAGTTTACAAGCAATGACACATTAGAAAAAAAAAAGGCTTATGTCAGACATTAAAAGTTCAGATACAAAAAAGATCATTACTGGGTTCTCTAACAGTTCCATGAACAATGTAATCTCTCGAGAGTAGAAGCTTGACAACCCACGAGCCAACGAAGCCTCCAGCTCCTGTTATGCACACCTTTGCTCTCTGTAATGCCATCTTCAAGCCCTAACCAGTTCTTTCCGCCTGTCTAGTTAGTGCCGGATTTGAGTGAACCGAATTTAAAATTAGATCTTTTCGAGATTGGTGTAAAGAAGTCAAACTGAGCTTAGTTTGAGGAATTTTTATGTAATTAAAATTCAAGTTGGAGTTTGAGAGTTAAAATTTGATTTTTCAAATTTGATTTGTTAGTAGGTTTATGTTTTTCCCACGCGAGGTTTCCTAGATGATCAAATTCCCACCCAAGACTTTTAAAAAGTTAAGTAGCTACGCTTAATCAAGGTCAACTAATAAATTTAAGTGGTTTGAAAAGTGTTTCATCTTATTGGATAAAAATTAAAAAATAATAAAATTAAAATATTAATGTAATATTAAAATAATAATAATAATATAATTAATAAAAAACTAAAAATTAATATAATTTTAAAAAATAAAATAAAAGTAAAAAAAAATCATTATTATTGACAGTATCACTGACAACGATAATCATCATTAATTTAATTAGATGACTATACGGTCGAATATAACTGTTTAAATAGCAAAAACAATCAGATTTGATTACTTCTGTCATAGAGAATAATAAAAAATGATCAAATTTAAATATTTTGACCATTTTTTGTTATTTCTAATATCAAAAATAACTAAATCTAGTCATCTCTACTAGATTTTTGGTTAAAATTTATTTTAATATTAATATTATTTCTTTACTGAATAGTATTTTAGTCATTTTAATAAAAATGTTAGTAAAATTAAAATAAATTTACTTAACAAACAGATATTTGACTTTTAAAAAGTTTTTGGATAGGTATTTGCTGGGTTAGATTCGAGTCAAACCAAATATGAACAGGTATATGTTTGTTTTCGGGTTCGTTCATACTGTTCGGGTTTAGGTTGGTGTTCGTGTTCGTGTTCGTCGAATATTTTTATAACAAAATTCATATTCATGTTCGGTTTGTATAATTCAGTTTGCATTCGATTCGTATTCGTATTCGTATTCGTATTTGGTTTATATAATTCATATTTATATTTATTAAAAACTATAATTAATATAAATAATTAATAAAATATAATTAAAATTTTTTTAATTTAAGTTCGGGTTCGTATTCGTGTTCGATTCATATAATTCGGGTTCGGGCTCGTGTTCACTAATTTTTAAATTATTGTTTGGATTTGTATTCATGTTCGGATTCGTTTCAGACTCGTTCAAACTGAATTCAAAAATGACTCCGAATATGTTCGGTTTGAATCCAACCTTAGGTATTTGTCATTTGGGAAAACCCTGAGTGGGAATTAGTCGTTTAGTCTTGTTATCATAATAAAATTTATTTATTTACTTATAATAAATATATTTATTATAATTTATTAAAAAATTAAATATATATATAATAATTTGTTAAAAATATAAATATTTTATTATATAATTTATTAAAATATATTACAATTGGTTAGAAACATAAAAAATATAAATTATTAATATTAGAAAAGTATTTATAATTTATTAAAAATTACAATTAGAAAAATATAATAAATAAATTATAATTAGATATTTTTTAATTTGAAATTACAAACTAAATTTTGTTTTCTATTCCTATGATTTGAATTCAAATTTGAGATTAAAAATTTTTAATATTATAATTTGAACTTAAATTTAAATTTAAACCATAATTTTGACTTCAATTTGACTTATTAGTTGAACTCAAAATTATAACTCAGCACGACAGTATTTTGAATTTAAATTCAATCTAAATTATTAGTCGAATTCAAACTAATTTGAATCATATACACCGTAGATTAGTCATTGAATGTTCCACTTAGATTAGTAATTGCTCGTATTAGAAGCAATCTGATTATGGACTCAATGCCAACTGAATTTTTTAGAACAATTTTATTTTAAATTCAATCCAAATTATCAATCGAACTCAAGCTAGTTCCAACCATACCTAACTTAGGTGCATCGTTACATGTTTCGAAAACAATTTAATTTTAAAAGAGTTAGTGCAAATGTCATTATCCAAATTCAACACCTTATAAGTGAAGTCGAACACGGTTGAAAACCAAGTTAAATTTAATTATGATAAAAAATAATTGGAATTTATATTTAATGATTAATAAATAAAATTATTTTAAATATTATTTATAATAGTTATTTATGTCCAATTTAAAATCTGGAAACATTGGATAAGCCTTTAAACCACATCCTGTCTGTAAACAAATACAAGAGAATGGATATACAAATATGCTGAAGTTCAACTTTCCTAATTCAAGATTCCACTTTTCTTGTAGCTCTCAACGGAATCAACAAGAGTCTTCTCCAAAGGCAGATAACGCCAACCCAGCTTCTGCAATTTCTCTGAAGTTAGCAGATAGTTCTCCTCAGCTTCAGTGAAGCTGCCAATTAAAAAGCAGTGTCGAGAACAATATCAGTGGGGACAGCTTATAGAAGAAGAAAAACAAAAGCTTGTACAAGTTCAATGTAAGGAGGTTTACTGCTTAGGATATGTATAGTCAGGATATAAATTCTTGAGTTCATCGACAAGTTGTTTTCCTCTGCGACCGTATGCAGTGCATATGTATCTCCCTTCTGCTTCAGGCTTCTCATACAGTAAAATCAAGGCTTCAGCCACATCACGCACATCAACTATCATCCACAGCCTGTTTTCCGCTGGCTCGCAACCTTGTATATATATATAATCACAGAGAATTTTAGGGATCTAAGGCCTTAAACATGCAGTGTGGATTAACATAACGCAGGACTTCTACATCCCAAGTCTCTTTCATGGGATAACATATTTAAATTTGGTCTGAATTCTTCTTGACTCAATCCAAAATAAGATCCAATTTTTTTCTCTCTTCCATGAGTCTATCTGGGCTTTAATCCAAGAATCAAACTTCTTACAAGTCAGTCTACAGTGCTCAAATGGGTTTTAGATCAAATTATATAAGATCAACATTTTTTCTGAAGTGCCAATTGACACTTGTCATATATAAGGTATCATATATAACATTATATCTTACTCTTCTTGGCTCAATCCGAACTGTAAACAAGTGGTGATCCATCTATTCATAGATCCGATTTTCTTAACTTTGCCTAAAAAAAATTTAGTTCTTCTTGATTAGCCTGTAGGTCCAATTAAATTTTACTCTAAAAGTCTAGTTTCTTTAAACTCAATCCGCTGTACCCAAACGAATCTTAAATAAAGAGACCTCGATTGTATATGAGAAATCTTAGGCCTTAAACTTAAAATGTGGATGGATGGATTTAACATGTTTTGGATTCTAATGAGATCAAGACAAGCCGTCATTCAGAATAGTCATGGAGAGTTTGGTACCTTTCAATAGGTTGACAAGAATCGAGCTGCTTGCGTTCAATGTGGACTGCAGAATTGGCCCAAAAACGAAGGTAGGACAGATGGTCACAACATCAATTCCATTTCTTTTTCCATATTCCAGAGCCTCACTCTCCGCCACCGTTTTTGAATAAGAATACCAGTTCTGTCAGCAACATAAAAAACTCTAGATTCATTCATTTGGATACGAAGCCAAACAATTTCTGCTCTTTAATTACATTTCAAAACTGATGAACGTTTCATCTGAATTTAATATAAAGACGATGAGTTCTAAAGCTGCTACCTTAGTTGTTCTGCAATGTTCCTTATCAGACCAACAAGTTTCATCCATCACTCGACCCTTGGGCCAGCCGGGGTTGAAGACAACAGCTGCTCCAGAAGACACTACAACAACTCTCTTAACTTTTGCCTTAACGCATGCTTTCAGTACATTCAGTGTGCCCTTTACAGCTGGTTCAATCATCTCCACCTGCAGCATTATATTTTATAAATGCAGTAGAAATTAGAATAACTACGTATATATAGGGATGGCTACCCTAATTCCATAAATGGATATATAGGAATGGCTATCCTAATGCCAACTCCGTCCCTGACATAGAGAACAGAGGGAATCCCCTTCCCTTATTCATAGAGAACATTTCCCCTTCCCCTCCCGATCCCAGTAGAAAAATTCTCATGGTTTCTATCCCCGAAAACAATGAAATATATATTTGGTTTGAGAGTATATTTATAAAGATTCAAAACTTCAAAAAAACAATTCAATATTTAAGTGTTAGTATATGTAAAGAAAAGAATGAACCAACAAAGATATTAGGTCTTCAATGAGTTGTAAACTCAATTCGAACTCAACTTAAACTCAAATCAAATTATTTTTATCTAAATTAAATTAGAGTTGTATTTGAACTTTAACCCAACAAACTTAAATCCAATTCAAACTAAATAATATTCAGACTCAATTCACTTCGTTGCTATCAGAGGGATTTTAGCATCCACTCCCTCCTTCCCATCCACAATTCTATTCCCTTCCCTGATAAGTAGGGGTGGTCTTGTATATGCATTATATAAAACTATGTGTAGGTCTTCTTGCCTCAGGATTTTGTGTAACTGCGAATGGAACAGGAGTGGCTACATGGAAGACTCCACTGCATCCAGCGATTGCCGAATAGAGAGAATCATAATCCAGCACGTCTGCCTTGAAGAGTTTCAGGTTCTCCGATGCTTTCTCAAGTTCATATAAATGAGCGTTCTTCTTATCCCCTGCACCGATTCCAGGAAACCTTAGCACGAACAGCAAAATACAAAGCCCTATTTGGCTATTGCAGACATTAAAAGTGAAAAAGAGAGAAGATACTAACTGGGTTCTCTGACAGTTCCATGAACAAAGTAGTCTTTGGAGAGAAGAAGCTTGACCGTCCATGATCCTATGAACCCACCGGCTCCTGTTACACACACTTTTTCTTTCTCCAAGGCCATCGTCAAAGCTTCCCCCGCCAGTTATGGCTACCTCTGTAAAGATTTTTTTTTCTTTCTGGGTGCCTGTAGAAGGAATCTGGAGTTCTATAAATAAGCCTCCTGGTTCATCCATTTTTTATCAAATTGTAAAACAATTATAAGTCAATGCGAACAAAAAGAATGAGATCACTGATGATTCATCAGTGACCTCATTCTTTTTAAAAAAATTTCTGGGCAATGTTAGGTTGATTAAAAAACATTATAAAATTGAATGTTGGATCAAGAGATAGCCTTTTTTTACTTAGTTGAACCTGAATTCATTGCACGAAGTAGGATGCTTTCTCGAGTTTATACAAATAATCATTCTTCCTGTTCCCTGCACCAATTTCCATAAATTCACCATAAAGCACCGTTTTTTCCGATTTCGATTGAATTGACTACACAATAACTCAATATGTAACTTGCACATAAAAACAAATAATAATAAAATTGCACATTTAAACTTGAGCAGAAGAGTCCCCTTCTCTCCAAAATACGATAGGACTGGGATAAAGTTCAGAGCAAGAAACTATTGTTTAATACATAACTACAAGTTTACAAACAATAACACAATTAGAGATATAGATTGAGACGAAAATTGCCTTGTATATTGATAAAATAGTGTTATAATAGATAGGGACACATGTATAAAAGAAAACAAAAAATATTAATATAAACATTTCTAATACGAGAAGATCTACAATTTACTTTCTATTTTTACACCCTTTCAATTGGAGTATTTAAATCATATACATTAAACTTGTTACAAATATATTTGAAGACCCTTGAGAGACTTAATATATATATTTGTTCTAGTGAATAGCAGTTTGATTATTATCAAATAATTTTATTTGAGATATTTCAATGAAACTCAACTCATGAATGAATTGTGTTTAACTAAATAATCTCATATGTTGTCAATGTCATGGTACGATAGCACTTGACGGAGCAAAAATTTATTGTTTTTTACTTTTCCAAAAAACTAAATTATCTCTGATTAGAATACAATAACTTGAAGCTATCAGACAGAGAGTCTATCCAATCGACGTCTAAATATCCAATAATTTCAGTGTGACTGTTGTTTTTATATAATAACTCTTTATTTGGTACTCTTTTGACATATCTTAGAATTTAAATGAGCACATTCCCGTGATTATTATACATAAATTCTAAAAACTAATTTACAACATTGATTGAAAAAAAGATGTTAAGTCATGTAATAATAAGTTAATTAAGCTTTTTAACTAAACTCTGACATTCTTTAGGATTAGCAAGAGGCTCTTCTACCTGGCTAAGAGATTAGTATTGGGACCCATGAGAGATTCTATTGGTTTATAATCTAACATTCTTGTCTCTTGAAGAATATATAAAGCGTATTTTTTTTGAGAAATAATTATTCTAGAGCTAAACTAAACAATTTCTGTTCTAACAAAATATTTAAAAATTTCAAGTTTTTACTGTCACTTTTAATATATATTTATTTCAATAATACGTTGATCTAGTTACCTATTGGCCTAGACTAACCCTTACAAGGTCGATGCCCAATCCATATTCAAAATACTGGATAAACCTTTAAACCACATCCTCTCTGTAAGCAAATACAACAGGATGGATATGTAAATATGCTCAAGTTCAGCTTTCTTAATTTAAGATTCCAGCTTTCTTGTAGCTCTCAATGGAATCAACAAGAGTCTCCTCCAAAGGTCGGTAACTCCAACCCAGCTTCTGCAATTTTTCTGAAGTTAGCACTTTGCCCTCATCCGCTTCAGTGAAGCTGCCAATTTAAAAGCAATGTTGAAAACAAATCAGTGGAAACAGCTTATAACAGAAGAAAAACAAAAGCTTGGACAAGTTCTATAAAAGGAGATTTACTGTCTAGGATATGTGTAGTCAGGATATAAATTCTTGAGTTCATCAACAAGTTGTTGTCCTCTACGACCGTATGCAGTGCATATGTATCTCCCTTCTGCTTCAGGCTTCTCATATAGTAAAATTGAAGCTTCAGCTACATCACGCACGTCAACTATCCTCCGCAGGCTGTTTTCCGCTGGCTCGCAACCTTGTATATATATAATCACAGAGAATTTTAGGGATCTTAGCCCTTAAACATGCAGTGTTGGATTAAAATAACGCAGGACTTCTATATCCAAACTCTCTTTGCTGGGATAACATATTTAAATTTGGGTCTGAATTCTTCTTGACTCAATCCAAAGTAAGATCCACTTTTTTTTTCTCTCTTTCCATGAGTCTATCTGGGTTTTAATCCAAAAGTCAAACTTCTTTCAACTCAGCCTATTGTGCTCAAATGGGTTTTGGATCAAATTATATATTTTAACACTTCCTCTCAAGTGCAACTGCCAATTGACACTTGTCATATATAAGGTAACATATATAATCTTATATCTTACTCTTGACTCAACCCGAAGTGTAAACAAAAGGTAATCCATCTATCTTAAATCCAACTTTCTTAACTTTGCCCAAACAAAATTTAATTTTTTTAGATTAGTTTATGGATTCAACTAAATTTTACTCTAAGAGTCTAGTTTCTTTAAACTTGAAAGGTTATACTCAAACGAATCTGAAATCTAAAATCCTTGATTTTATATGAAAAATCTTAGACATTAAACTTTAAATGTGGATCGATGGATTTAACATGTTTTGGATTTTAATGAGATCAAGACAAGCTGTCATTCAAAATAGTCATGGAGAGTTTGGTACCTTTCAATAGGTTGACAATAATCAAGCTGCTTGCGTTCAATGTGGACTGCAGAATTGGCCCGAAAACAAGAGTTGGACAGATGGTCACAACATCAATGCCATTTCTTTTTCCATATTCCAGAGCCTCACTCTCCGCCACCGTTTTTGAATAAGGATACCAGTTCTGTCAGCAACATAAAAAACTCTAGATTCATTCATTTGGATACGAAGCCAAACAATTTCTGCTCTTTAATTACATTTCAAAACTGATGAACGTTTCATCTGAATTTAATATAAAGACGATGAGTTCTAAAGCTGCTACCTTAGTTGTTCTGCAATGTTCCTTATCAGACCAACAAGTTTCATCCATCACTCGACCCTTGGGCCAGCCGGGGTTGAAGACAACAGCTGTTCCAGAAGACACAACAACAACTCTCTTAACTTTTGCCTCATCACATGCTTTCAGTACATTGAGCGTGCCCTTTACAGCTGGTTCGATCATCTCCACCTGCAACATTATATTTGTATAAATGGAGAAATTAGAACAACTACATATATATGAGGATGGATACCCTAATTCCATAAATAGAGAAGAAATTAGAATAACTACATATATATATAGGAATGGCTATCCTAATTCCAAATCCGTCCCTGACATAGAGAAGATAGGAAATCCCTATCCCTTACTCGTAGAGAACATTTCCCCTTCCCCTCCCGATCCCAGTAAAAAAATTCTCATAGTTTCAATCCCCGAAAACAATGAAATATTTATTAGGATCGTGAGTATATTTATAAACTTCAAAATTTCAAAAAACAATTTAATATTTAAGTATTAGCACATGTAAAGAAGAGAATGAATCAACAGTAATAGATTTCGAAGTCAAGTCAAATTTGAATCAAATTATTTTTATCCAAATCGAATTAGGGTTTTTTATTTGACTTCAACTCAACAAATTTGAATCCATTTCAAACTAAATTGTTTTCTGACTCAATTCGCTTCATGTATATGGAGATTTATTTGTCGTTGTCATCCTCACATGGAGGGATTTTAGCATTCACGTCCTCTTCCTATCCACAATTCTATTCCCTTCTCTGATAAGTAGGAGTGGTCTTGTATATGCATTACATAAAACTATGTGTAGGTCTTCTTGCCTCAGGATTTTGTGTAACTGCGAATGGAACTGGAGTCGCTACATGGAAGACTCCACTGCATCCAGCGATTGCCGAATAGAGAGAATCATAATCCAGCACGTCTGCCTTGAAGAGTTTCAGGTTCTCCGATGCTTTCTCAAGTTCATATAAATGAGCGTTCTTCTTACCCTCTGCACCGATTCCAGGAAACCTTAGCACGAACAGCAAAATACAAAGCCCTGTTTGGCTATTGCAGACATTAAAAGTGAAAAAGAGAGAAGATACTAACTGGGTTCTCTGACAGTTCCATGAACAAAGTAGTCTTTGGAGAGAAGAAGCTTGACCGTCCATGATCCTATGAACCCACCGGCTCCTGTTACACACACTTTTTCTTTCTCCAAGGCCATCGTCAAAGCTTCCCCCGCCAGTTATGGCTACCCCTGTAAAGATTTTTTTTCTTTCTAGGTGCCCGTAGAAGGAATCTGGAGTTCTATAAATTAGCCTCCTGTTTCATCCATTTCTTCTCAAATTGTAAAACAATTATAAGTCAATGCGAACAAAGAGAATGAGATCACTGATGATTCATCAGTGACCTCATTCTTTATTAAAAAATTTCTGGGCAATGTTAGGTTGATTAAAAAACATTATGAAATTGAATGTTGGATAGAGAGATACCCTTTTTTTTACTTAGTTGAAGCTGAATTCATCGCAAGAAGTAGGATGCTTTCTCAAGTTTATACGAATGAGTTTTATTCTCATCCGCTACACCAATTTCCATAAATTCACCATAAATCACCGTTATAAGTTATTTCTGATTTCCATTGAAATGACTACATAACAACTCAATTGGTAACTTCTGTCAAAACCAATTCCAGAGAATCCTTCTTATTTTCTTTCCAGTTTTATGTCATTTATAATCTTTGTATATCTATTTATGTCGCCTTTGAAATTATTAATAATGCTGAGGCTTGGAAGGTGTAATTTTAACTTTTTGGTTTAGTCTAAGGTTGGATTAGGTCTGAGCAAAACCCGAACAAAGGCCCTCAGCTTGAATCCGAAAGAATGGTAAGAACTATGAGTTTAACCTTTTTTTTAACTTGAACTCAATTCCATTTGTAACATGAAAATTGTAACTATTTTAAAGTCATGAAATAATAAGTTAAAAAAGATAAAAACTATGAGCAAAACCCGAATATTAATTGAAAAAGAGATGTTAAATCATGTAATAATAAGTTAATTAAATTTTTTAACTAACTTTGATATCATTTGGGATTGACAAGAGTCTCTCTTATCCGGCTAAGAGTTTAGTATTAGAATCTATAAGAGATTCTATTGATTTATAATCCAATATTTCAATATCTTGAAGAATATTCAAAGCGTTTTTTTTTTAGAAATAATTATATTAGAGTTAAACTAAACAACTTCTATTCCAATGAAATATTTAAGAAGTTTCAAACCTTTACTATCACTTTTAATATATATTTATTTCAATAATACATTGATGCAGTTATTTATTGGTATAAATTGACCCTTATTAGGTGGATGCTCAATCCATATTCAAAAATACTGGATAAACCTTTAAACCACATCCTCTAACAAATACAAGAGAATGGATATACAAATATGCTCAAATTCAGTTATCTTAATTTAAGATTCCAGCTTTCTTGTAGCTCTCAATGGAATCAACAAGAGTCTCCTCCAAAGGTCGGTAACTCCAACCCAGCTTCTGCAATTTTTCTGAAGTTATCACTTTGCCCTCATCCGCTCCAGTGAAGCTGCCAATTTAAAAGCAATGTTGAAAACAAATCAGTGGAAACAGCTTATAACAGAAGAAAAACAAAAGCTTGGACAAGTTCTATACAAGGAGATTTACTGTTTAGGATATGTGCAGTCAGGATATAAATTCTTGAGTTCATCGACAAGTTGTTGTCCTCTGCGACTGTGTGCAATGCATATGTATCTCCCTTCTGCTTCAGGCTTCTCATATAGTAAAATTGAGGCTTCAACTACATCACGCACATCAACTATCCTCCGCGGCCTGTTGTCCGCTGGCTCGCAACCTTGTATATATATAATCACAGAGAATTTAAGGGATCCTAGGCCTTAATCATGCAGTGTGGATTAAAATAACGCAGGACTTTTATATCCCAACTCTCTTTCATGGGTTCACCTAGATTTTAACTTAAAAGTCTGACTTCTTTCAGTTTAAGTCACTATATTCAAACAGGTCTCGAATCCAAAGACTATGATATTATATCAAGAGTCTAAACATTAAACCTAAAATGTGGATCGACATCTTGATTAATGGTAAGTTTCAATATGCTTTGGTTTCCAATAAGAACTGACAAAGTGTGATAGAGAATAGTCCTGAAAAATTTGGTACCTTTTAATAGGTTAACGAGAATCAAGCTGCTTGCGTTCAATGTAGATTGCAGAATCGGCCCAAAGACGAAGCCAGGACAGATGGTCACAACATCAAGCCCATTTCTTTTTCCATATTCCAGAGCCTCACTTTCCGCTACCGTTTTGGAATAAGAATACCAGTTCTATGAACAGCATAAAAAGCTCTGGACAGATTTATTGCAGTATACGAAGCAAAACAATTTCTGCTCTCTAGTTACTTTTCAAAACTGATGAACGTTTCATCTGCATTTAATATAAAGACGATGAGTTCTAAAGCTGCTACCTTAATTGTTCTGCAATGTTCCGTATCAGACCAACAAGTTTCGTCCATCACCCGACCCTTAGGCCAGTCGGGGTTGGAGACAACAGCAGCTGCAGAAGACACGACAACAACTCTCTTAACTTTTGCCTCGACGCATGCTTTCAGTACATTGAGTGTGCCCTTTACAGCTGGTTCAATCATCTCCACCTTTAGCGTTATATTTTATAGAAATGGAGAAGAAATTAGAATATATATATATATATATATAGGGATGGCTACCCTAATTCCATAAATGGAGAAGAAATTAGAATAACTATTTGTGTAGGACTTCTTGCCTCAGGATTTTGTAGAACTGTTTGTGTAGGATTTCTTGCCTCAGGATTTTGTGCAACTGTGGATGGAACAGGAGTGGCTACGTGGAAGACTCCGCTGCATCCAACGATTGCCGAATAAAGAGAATCGTAATCCAGCAAGTCTGCCTCGAAGAGTTTCAGATTCTCAGATGCTTTTGCAAGTTCATATAAATGAGCGTTCTTCTCATCCCCTGCACCGATTTCAAGAAATCTCAGCATGACTACAACAATACAAAGCCCTATTTGGCTATTCCAGACATTAAAAGCAAAACAGAGAGAAAGATACTAACTGGGTTCTCTAACAGTTCCATGAACAAAGTAGCCTTTGGACAGAAGAAGCTTGACCGTCCATGAGCCTATGAACCCACCAGCTCCTGTTACACACACTCTTTCTTTCTCCAAGGCCATCGACAAAACTTCCCCACCTGTTATGGCTACCTCTATGAAGATTTTTTTTTTCTTTCTTTCTATCTGGGTGCCTGTGGGAGGAATCTGGAGTTCTATAAATAAGCCTCTGGCTCTTACATTTCTCGTCAAATTGTAAACATTTTTCGCAAGTAACAAACTGTGAGTCAATGCGAACAAATAGAATGAGATCACTATTGAATCATCAGTGATCTCAATTTTTTTTAAATTCAGGGTACTGTTAGGTTCGTTGACTTAGTTGAATGGGAGAACCTAAGTTCCATGACGACTACTCATTCTCACCCAAGGTTTCTTCAAATCTTAAAATGTCATTCACAAAACTTTAAAAAACTAAATATTTATTTTGTTCAAAAATAATAATTAAAATTAATGATTAATTATTAAATTTACTTGATGAAAATTTTATTTTTAGTTTTTTGAATAAAATAAATTTAAAAATAATAAATATTTAAATTAAATTTATAAAAATATTTAAAATATAAAATAATATTACAATAATAATTAAAAAATTTTTAAAATTAATTAAAGATTAAAATAAAAAAATTTAAAAAAAAAACCACCTCGTACAACAATTACCACCAAAAGTCTAACTAAGTAATTGAAAATAATCACTTAATTAGATTAACAGTCAAATCGATCATTTTTTACTCTTTCTAATGTTTGAGACGATTAAATTCAACAACATCTATTATCAATATAATCAAACCCAATTATTAATCTAATCAGGTGATTATTTTCGACTACTCAATTAGATTTATGACAATGGCCATTTTTTCAAATTTTTTTATTTTAATATGTTTTAAAATTTTTATTATTATTGTATATTAAATTTTTTTATTATTAATATCATTTAATTTTTTATAAAAGACATTTTAATTATTTTTATAAAATATTTAACAAATTGAAATAAAAAAAAAAAGGAAATATTTGGTTTTTTATTCGATTAGCCTTAATTATAACGAGATTTTAAGGCGAGAACTGAGAAACCCAAAATCGCTGTCTAATTTGAGAACAACTCTTGTATAAGAGCCCACCATGAAGGTTATAAATTAGAACAACTCTAAACCCAAGAACACTACCCAATTCGGGCCCTAACTTGCCCTGCGTTTAGAGATCTAGTTCTGACCCAAAGGGGTCTAACTTCGGCCCAACAAACTCCAACCCAGTTTCTGCATGTTTGCTGGAAGTTAGAGCACTTTTGCCGTCTCTGCTTCATCAAAGCGTGAACAAATCAATAGAAACAGCCAGCCATAACTCTTAACAGAAGTACATTTCAAATATGTTTATGCCAATCTTTTGACTTATATCTTATAATGATATTTCAGTCAATTACTAAATTCCAAATTTTATCTATTCAGTAGATCGATTTAAACTCGATTAAATCAAAAAAATTATTTAACTTAGATAAAAATTTCTCGATAAAAATATATATATTTGTCATTCTCTCAAAGATATTTGCCCTAAATTCACAACGAAAACACTTTAGATTTAAAGAAAATAATTTAAGATTGATTTTTTTTATAATATTATTCATTTATCATTCGTTTGATAGAAAATTCTTTATTCTTTTTTTTTTTCTTTTTTGGTTGAACTCTTGAATTGAACCATAGGGCCCGGCCCCACCAACCCATGTGCAAAAACCAGCTTTGTAGTAGAAGGAACGAAGAAAGGGTAGCAAAGCCCACGGATCAAACCTCCAGTTTGTATCCAGTTTCTTTCCCCATGTATTAGAACAGAAAAGCAACACGGCACTTCTAATAAGAATGGTCGCCTGTATCATCAACCTGAGGGCTCGAAGCATCTTTTCCACGTTCTTGTCTTGCATTCAAATTTCATTTATGCCTAACTTCGTTCTTTCCAAATTTTAATAACAGAGGTACGCTTATTTCTCCTCTGCATCAAACTTTTATCCCAATAACTTAAAGAGTACGAGTCCTATACAATGACGTTGTAAAGGATAAGTTCAAACAATTTTATAATTTGTTTATTTATGAATGGATTTGAATTGAATCGAACTCAAATACCTTATGATTTGAATTCAATTTAATTGCGAAACAGTTCAACTTGTGTTTATCAAGACAAAGTTATAAATGACTTAAATTTGGTTTCAATGAAAATAATTATACTCAAATTCAATTCAATTTTAATTCAAATTTAAATCGAATCTATGACTCAAATTTGTGGTTTTAATTTATAACTTATTAATAAAATGATCTTATTTTATATAATAATAAATAAAACAATAAAATAATAATAATTTGATATAATTTAAATTAAACTATGCACTAAATCCGAATCAAATTGAGTTATTCATCTGATTTGTGAGTTAGACTAAGTTAAACTCTCTTTAATTCAAATTTAAATTGATTTCAAAAAATAAATTAAATATTTTAACTCAAATTCAATTTAAATATGAACTAAAAATATTTAAACTGAACCAAATCAAATTTTAAATCTAAGTAAATTCGATTTGAATTTAACTCTGTATTTATCTATATTCCACTTATATTTGTATCTCGTATTTTTTTGAAGTAGTATGATGAATAAATTTCTTTAAATATAAAATTTAGATTTAATATATTAGAACGTACATAATTCTTTTTATATAATTATCAATTAGTTTTTTTTTTCTTATGTAATAAATATTATAATTACACAGACACATTAGGATGAAGCCATGTCAAAATATTTTTAAAATAGTTAATAAAATAAGGCCAAATTATTAAATCGCACGTATGGATTTATTAAATGACAAAATCATATTAAAAGGATTTAAGAAGTTAAATATCCCTTTTATTTCAATTTTTTTAATATTTTAAAATAAAATTTTATTATAAAATAATAATAAACTTTTTAAATAATATATAAAAATAAAAAAATTTTAAAAATAGTTACCGCCATTGATAACATTATTGATGGTGATGACTATTAAAAACCTAATCAAATAGTCGAAAATGATCATCTGATTTGATTGATAGTCAGATTTAACCTTTTTCACTATCGAAGAAGGCAAAAAACGATCAATTTTATGCATACTGACAATTTTAGGTCATTTTAAATGATAGAGATAGTCAGATTTGATAATCTTCATTATAGAGGCCTAGATTCAACTGTCAATCAAATCAAATGATTATTTTTAACTACTTAATTAGGTTTTTTTAATTTTTTATTGTTATATTATAATTTTTATATTTTAAATATTTTTTTATAAATTTAAATTTTATTTTTGTATTAAGAAAGATAAAAATATCTCTTTCACTATTAAATTTAACTATTAACTTTAGTTAATAGATATGTATTTGATTTTTTAAAATTTTTTGAGTAACACTTTAATGGGAATAAATTATTTGGCCATAAAATTAAAAAAAGTTATAAAATTAATAAAAATTTAAAAAATAAATTAAAAAACCTAATTAATATCCAAAAATAATTATTTGGTTTGATTAAAAAATTAGATCTGATTTTTTTTATCATTTAATATAAATAAAAATAGTTATTTTAAATTTATTAATTTTTTTGATTATTTTTAATTAAAAATATTAATAAAATTGAAGAGAATTTGATTAAAGGATTGGTATTTAAATTTTTAAAATTTTTTTCATAAAAAATAATAATTTAGAGAAACCTTGCGTGGGAATGCGGCATTTGGCCTAAAATAGTTGTCTCTCTTCGTTACTTAACATAGGATTATTCCCCTAATTTTAAGAGAGATTTACCGTACCAATCCTAGTAATACAGTCACGGGGACCACTTTGTTTTCGGTTGGACTAAAAAGGCTCCCATTTATACATTTATTGTGTGAATTGAGTGATTGGAGTCTTGACAGACAAGTCATGAGAAAACAGGTCAAGGAATAAATGCCTACCTACTCAATTGATTCCCATGCTAGGCCGATTGCTTTCGATATGCGTACCATCAATTAACCATCAATTAATATTATCTTTAAAAATAATAATATCTTTAAAATTTTAAAAATATTATTTTTTTTAAATATATTTCTATATTTTATCTGTACTCCAGTTACAGAATACTGATATCTACGGGTCCGATCCAAGCTAAAGTCGGACTTGGAACGTAATTGAAACCATCCCAGTTCGAACTTGCTCGCCAAGTCCACGAAACACAGAGCTGCTGCAGCCTGCAGGCTCGAAAAATAGTATCCCATCAACTTCACGTTTTCATCAAAACCAGAATTTGAGGATAGGCGTGCTGCCATGTTCAAAGGTTCCAAAATTAGGAACCCGCCGATTAATAATACAATCGTGTATCACATTTCCCTTGTATTTATGTCCCAAGGTCTCCATTAGGCTGCCCATTTTCTGAAGATGAATTCCTATCAGCCCTCACGGGCCACGTATAAAATCAACAAGAAAAACGTTTTGTCGAAAATGGACAAAACGCTATCACCGGGTTAGGCTCCATCTACACACCGTCCCGGTTAGGTTGCGTGGGAAATAGATTCACGTGGAGTGAAAATAGAATCTAAAATAAAATTATTTTTTAATTAAATTTTAATTTTAATTCACCAATTTTAAACTGAATTTTTATATTGAATTGAATTTTGTTTAAAATCGATTTATATTAAATCTAATTCGTCCCAATCAAATTTTCTAATTAATTGCATAAATTATTAAATTAATTATTGTTTAATAATTCAAATAAAATATATAAGGATTTTTTTAGAAGAATAACTACGTGGATAAGGTTGCGCGAAATCTGTCATCCAGAGGATCACAGCGTTGAATTTTAATCTTGGCAATTTCTAAGATACTCTCAAGTGTTTCTTTGGTGGGAGACTCTTTAAGGCAAAGTCTATTAAAATTCTATCTCTATAATTATAATAATGAGTAGCTCACTATTTTTTTTTTTTTTAATCCAAAGTTTGGCGAAATCCTAAGTTTCTGAAGTCATAAATTACAAATTCTTACTTACAGCATAACTTTGTTACAGAATGGTAAATAATTATATTAATTTTAATTGTTTTTTTAATTATAAAATTATTATATTATTCATATTTGTTTGACCAGTAATTAGGTTGGACCCATAAGTTTAAATCACACCAAAAAATACATGATTATAACAACTCATCTACGAAATTCAAATTCTTGAATAACATTTCGTTGATAATGACAATAAATCTATCTTTTTCAATGACTCCTCTTTTTTTTTTCATTTTCAATTATTTTTATTTTTCTTATTTGATAATTATTTAATAATTTATCTTACAATTTGTCATTATTTTTAATTAGATTTTTTAAATTTAAATTAAACTTGACTTAATCTACTTTTATATGTAACGATACGTTAATTTATTTATATTTATTAATAATTAAAATTATACCAAAAATATATGATATGACCTAATCAGGCCAATTAAAGTGTGAGTCAACAATTTCAAACTACAATTTTTTTATAGTCATTTTCTACATGCATTTGATATGAAACAATAGACTTTTACTTAATAAATGCATTTTGAACACGAAACCATAAGACCTGGTAAAGCCAATAATACCCTGTACCTACAATTGGGGCAACAATAACAAAGTTAAGAATTTAGTGGTTGAAATGTGGCTTCGTAAAACATTGGATGAAGCATAATAATTTATTCTATATTAAAAAAAAAAAAAAAGATTAGTGACTTGCGGTCGTTTCCTTGAAATATTTTCCATGGTACTTGTTGACCAAGTATACATGTTGACCAAGAATACATGCTGGATTTTGTTACATTATATCATTTATTAATAAAATATTATTCGAAAACGACAAAGCAGACACCCTAATCCGGGTGCTACCGCTACAATAACGGACCGCTCCAGGAGATTACTCCTGGTTGAGATTCATTTATTATTACTTGAGCATAGAGTTCAGCTAAATTAAGATTAAATTTAAATTAAATATATTTAAAATTATTTTAAATTTTGTTTAAATAAACCTAAAACAAACTGTTTGAATATAAATATGAATTTGAATTCAAACTATAGTTTTAAAAACTAGTAAATACAAATCTGAATCCGAACTTAAATTAAAATTTTTTTAATTATAATTTTTAATAAAATATAAATATGAATTATATGAATCGAATATGAATACTAATATGAATACAAATTAAATACAAACTAAGTTATACAAAACAAATACAAATCTGAACTTTATTATAAAAAATTCGGTGAACACAAACACAAGCTTGAATTATATAAAACAAGTTCGAATATGAACTTATATGTAAGACCCTCTGCTAGATGTCATTGTGCTGTTAGTATTTATTTATTATATAAGAAATTATATTATATTATTTTATATTCTTACTGTCTGAAAGTCAATAGCAGTCACATCTAACAGAAACCCTTACACAATTGCCATACTGAAAACATATGTAGTGCGGAAGTTATAAAAGAATGTGATGGAATGCTAAAACCCACTGTACAGTATCATAAATAAAACTTATATTTTATTATTAATACTAATATCTGAAAATACAAATGATAATGTACATCATTTATGCATAAGCAACATGAGCATGCAAGCCAACATGCTATCTGCTGAAAACTGAATACATATATACATACATATACAAATTGAAAACATCAGGTGAATACCTGTTCGAACTGTATCTCACTTCCTAGCCATCTTGCACCACACTCAGCTCCCTAACTAAATCTACAAGAAAAAGGAAACTACGAGGGATGAGTAACAAATCACTCAGTAAGCATCTCCTACCTCTACTTTCGGGTAGGCTCTAAGATGATGCATCTCTAGCTAGCTACTAAGCTGATGAATTTAACTAAGTTCTCTAATAGCCTAATTGCTTATTCTCTTATCTTATTCTCTGTTTTCTTTCTTTAATGCTTTTTTACATTGTTTCTATTTCATTGCCAATCTGATTACTAGCTTAATAAACTCTACTTTGCCTATAGCTAGTCTGATTGTTCATCTGATAACCTTAACTGAGTTCATTCTAATATGATAGAATATTTTTCTTTAGTTAACTTACTTTTCAAATACTGTCTCATGTTGTGTCGTGAATATGTATATGAGTATACGTAAACAACCCAGAATGAAGAGAAATCCTGAGCGGTCTAATTTTGCATATAGCTAGTCTGACTGTTCATCTGATAATCTCAACTGAGTTCATTCTAATCTGATAGAATATTTTTTTTAGTTAACTTACTTTTCAAATACTGTCTCATGTTGTGTCGTAAATACGTATATGAGTATACGTAAACAATCCAGAATGAAGAGAAATCCTGAGCGGTCTTACTTGACTCACTAAGCTCTCTTTCTGATATTCATTATTTTTTCTCTTTTATTGTTCTGCCATAGGTTTACTCTGTAAACCTGTTTATTCTGTTACATATATGTAATATTCTATACAGATTTTTCTTTTTGGTATTCAATATTCTGTCTGCATTACTGGTTATCAAATTATCTGATAATTTCTCTGTTCTCCTTATTCTTCTATCATATATTGTCATATGATTCTAATGTATTCTGAATGTTTACTGTTTTACTGTTTCTCACTGATTAATCATAAACTGAATCATGTTTTGTTGTGTATGCCATGTGGAAATGATATGCCATGAAATATGCTAAAATCATGTCTAGGCTTTGACCTGTTTACTGAAATCATTATTCTGAAAACTGTTTACTAAAATACTGCTGATAATAGATCTGAAGATCCTAAAATAACTGAAAAGTTGATATAAAAGCTACTGAAATACTGAAAATTTGTATCTGAAATCATATCTAAAAATTGTGCTACACAGATTGATGAATAGAGGGATTCGACACCCTGACCATGTGAGTTTCCTACACAAACACGTGCTAGAAACTGTCAACACACGTGTTGCCACTAAATCTGAACTGAAAGTTGAGCGCATCGCACTATGTACTAATCATAACATTCTAAGTTGCTAACTAAATACACCAGCATATGTTGATACATAATGGCTAGTATGGTCATATAGACTTTGATGCTGGTTCCCACATGAGTGTGCTGAAACTCAGAGGTACCCCTTAGTATTCACCCCTGAAATCAATGTTTTTCTACTAAAAATATGTATTCAGATCCTTGGATCCGTTTCTGAAAATACTGTATGACATGTCATGTCATGTAATACATATCATGCATGATAATTATCATTTCTTTTCTTCTGATTACTTTCTGTGCAGATGTACATATGTTATAGTTTTGTTCTGCGTATACTTAATGTTATACTGTTTCTGTAACTTATTAAGCTTATTAACAAATTTCGTGTAACTTTTCTGAGTTCTGTTATATTCTGTCACTGTATCTGTCAGTTTCCTTTATTATATATTTCATAATTATTGCTAGTTATACTTCTGTTTATTTTTATACTGTTTTGATTTCTGTTTCTGAATATGTATATACATATACATATACATTTATTGTATTCGTCATTGTTTTCTTGTTTCCATATGTTTTCTGATTATGTTTTGCTATTAAAGCTACTTCAGCATTACTATTAAATTCTTTTCAATTAATACTAGGAAAGTGTGACTTTGGAGGTTCTTCGTTTAATTTTCTATGTCTCTTTCTTCTTTAGACTTATTTTGATTCATAATATGATATTTCGTCTCTTATATCATTTAGAATATGTAACATGTTCTTTCAATACTGAAATTTTGTTGAAAGGGAAGAAAGTTTCTTATTTTCATTAAGCGCACGAGCATGCATGAAGGTGCACGGGCCTTGTGCGAGTCGTGCAGCTTGACCGTGCTAGGTTCTAGAAAAATCTCCGCTTATTCTTGAATTCTGTTAACATACAGTCATAACACTTAGTCGTACAGTCGTGACTCTACTATAAGCTAGTCGTGCATGGCTCGCATAGACAATCGTATCCCTACTAAAACCTAAAATGCACGGGCGTGCATACACGAATGCACAGGCATGCATCCTGCTCTGTTTTGACACCCATGGTCGAAACACGTACGATCACCCCCAAAGCTCACCCAAACCTTATCAAACTTCAATCAAACATATCATAATATACAAGCATGTAACATATACTGCTAATAACACATTTTCCCCATCATTCAAAACTAAATCATACTAATATCTCTCTAAACCCTTACACACACACACACACACATATATCAAAGGAACTAAGCATGCTTCCACCTCCAAATTTCTCATTTATATCATCATTAAACTCATATAAACATGTTATTAAACTGGAAACATACTTCTATAACTAAATTAACCTAATCAAGGAAACATAAACTCTGGAAACAAGAAAGAAGGTAAGAAGATACTTACCTAGAACTGCTAAGGGCTTCAATCTCTCTATCTCTAGCTGAATCTTGGCTGCTAAAAATTGACTGAGCTCTCTCTCAATTAATTAGGGTTAGATGAACAGAAAGGAAGGGGGAAAAGCTAGTTGAAACCGGTGGAGGGAAAAACTAGCTTTATATACCAGCAGACATGCACGGGGATGCGACAAACATGCATGAGCGTGCATGGCGAGAAAGGGACGCACGGGCGTGTGTCCAGAGACGCATGGTTGTGCTCCTTCCATAAGCTGTATATAAAGTCATCCAAAATACTGATCTACCCTCCTAACTCACTGAAACTGATTCATAACTGAGAAATCTCTCTTCTAATCCGGAATTAAGACCTAGAAAAACCATTTTAACCTCAGGTTGTTACATTATACATGTTCACATTCAGTTTGATTCACATCCAACCCTAAGACAAATCCAACAGAGTCCAAATTCTTCTAATTTGAGTTTATTGGAGATGAAAAATAATTTAATTCAAATTAAAATGATTAAATTAAAAATTAGTTTGAATTTATGATTTAAGTTTGAAGTTTATTGATAGAATAAAATTATTTTATCAATAATAAATACAATAATATTATTTTTCGAATTATAAATTAAATTTAAACTAAATTATTTCTCGATTTATTAGTTAGATTGGATTAAATTCTCTCTACTTAGATTTTAGTTGATTTAATAATTTATTAAAAATTAAGTTGTTTTATCAAATAATAGATAAAACAATATTGTTTTGATAATTATCTAATATAATTTAAATCAAATTATATACTAAATTTAAACTAAATTATTCGTTAACTGACTAGACTGAGCCAAATTCTCACAACCTAAATTTCAGTTGATTTAAAAAATGAACAAACTCTTTTGTCTTAATTTCAATTTGAAATTGAGATGAATAAATTTGAATTAAGTTCCAACCCTGATGGTGTGTAGTTTAAAATTGTATTTATGTGAGAAATATAGTTTGGTCAAATGTAGGGTGAAACAACTAATTTACTAATTTAACCAACCAGAGGTAATGACGTTTGGTTGAATAGCCAATAAAGTCAAGGTGCCGACTGTCAAAGACGGGACCGTCCCTCACGTGACTAGAAGGGGTATAAGTGTAAAATGACAAATACCAGGTGCTATGTGCCAAAATGCCAACCCACCTTGAATTGAAATTCAACAGGAAATTACCAAAATGCCAACAGGAAATATTGTTACATTTTTGCATCTTCGTTTATGGAATTACTACTATTGGATTGCCCCGTTATGATGAATTCGGATCTGAAAGAGATTTGTATGTAACCCAAGCACGATCTTAACAAAAACCGGAGGGCTCACACGTGTGGAAACAGTGCCAGCGCGACCATCTATAAATACCCTTCGCTGTCCTTCGGACTTGGTTCATCCCTCCAAATAAACAGAAGCATTTTTCTGGCCCTGTCAATTCCTAAAACTCTGTTTGCGCCTTTCCATCGGAAATGGACGTTCGTCGGCGACCACATAAGCTACCACGTGTCGGAGGAGGGAGCGATCATCATGATAACGACACAGAGCGGCGGTCGCCGTCGCCTGCGCCTAAAGCATCGGACGCGTTGCCGCTTCCTCTGTACCTAACGAACGCCATTTTCTTCACGCTCTTCTTTTCCGTTGCGTATTACCTGTTGCACCGATGGCGTGACAAGATCCGAAACTCAACTCCGCTTCACGTGGTCACGCTCTCCGAAATCGCCGCCATTGTGTCGCTCATCGCTTCGTTCATATACTTGCTCGGATTTTTCGGCATTGACTTTGTCCAGTCTTTCATCTCACGCGCCTCTAACGACGCGTGGGATCTGGACGAGGAAACGGAAACAATAATTAGTTGTCCTCCTCCCTCTTCCCCGCCGACGATTGCCAAATTAGTTAAACCCGAGCCTATAATTACAACTTTGTCCTCCGTAGAAGACGAGGAAATTGTTAAGGCCGTTGTGGACGGAAAAATGCCGTCGTACTCGCTTGAATCAAAGATTGGGGACTGTAAACGAGCAGCTAAGATTCGAAGGGAAGCGCTACAGAGAATGACTGGTAGATCGGTACAAGGGTTGCCGTTGGATGGATTTGATTACGAGTCAATTTTAGGTCAGTGTTGTGAAATGCCCGTGGGATATGTGCAGATTCCTGTGGGAATCGCCGGACCATTATTGCTTGATGGATTCGAATACATCGTACCGATGGCAACGACTGAAGGGTGTTTGGTTGCAAGTACGAATAGGGGATGTAAGGCTATCTATGCGTCTGGTGGAGCCACCAGCGTGCTTTTGAGAGATGGGATGACGAGGGCGCCTGTTGTGAGATTTGGAAGTGCTAGGAGAGCTGCCGAATTGAAGTTCTTCTTGGAGGATCCTAACAATTTCGAAACTTTGGCTGTCGTATTTAACAGGTTAGCCTTTGGTTACTTTTGTTTGGTTGATTTAATTCGCCTTGTTCTTGATCTGAAATTATCTGACGTTGATTGTAATTTACAGACCGATACTTAAATTATGTAGTTTAAGGAGGTGAGGGGGCTTCTTTTTTGGACAAAATGAAAAAGTAGAAAATAATCTTTTAAAGAAATGGTTAAGGGGTTTGAGAGCAAAATTGCAATTATGGTTACTAGCTGTTGTAAGATTAAAAAGGTTAAAGGGAAAGGTAGATTGATTTTATTTTTTCTTTAATCTATTCATGTGCTTTTGGTTCAGTAGATCGGGAATAAAAATCATTTTTTAGATCAAAGAAATGAATATTGGTTTGAAGTGTTTTCACTTGGCTGCAGGTCGAGTAGATTTGCAAGGCTCCAACATATTCAATGCTCTATTGCTGGGAAGAATCTTTATGTTAGATTTAGTTGTAGCACAGGTGACGCAATGGGAATGAACATGGTTTCTAAAGGAGTTCAGAATGTCCTTGAATTCCTACAAAATGATTTTCCTGATATGGAGGTTATCGGATTGACTGGTAAGCTTTTTGTCATCTACTTTGAAGTTGGACCTTGTTTTCACTTTAGTAGTTACCAAAATGCGGTCGTCTTTTAGTTTCTCCTTCTATGTTCCAGCAGTTTTGGATTAATGTTTGTGCCTATTCTCTCTAAATATCTAGAAAAAATTATTTTTCTCAGAATTTGTGGCTGTTTCTGAACTTAAGTTTCCTTACATTATGGACTTGGTTTCTATCTTCTGGCATCTTGATATGATTTCTCTCCTGCTCACGGTAATATCATTTTTACTGTCATCTTTAAGTCGTTGTCTTTGTTTGTCATAACTGCGTCATTATCTGTTAGTAGGTGAAACTATTTTTTTTTCAAAAATATAATTAATGTAGTGTACGTGTCATTTTATTGCCATTATTTCAGAGAAGTCATTCTTTTGAATGTTTATTTATTATGATGTAGGTGTTAACGCAGTTTCCAATTTTTATTTTTAAGCATAAATATCACTGTCATCATCAAATAATATTTATTTTTTTGCTGATGGAATTGAATTTTATTTGGCTACATCTTAACTTTTGTGCTTTTATGATATTGCCATAGGTCACTATTTCTGCTTTTTCACTTCCCTCTGTTTGTTGCATTGTCTGTTAGTCATTTTCCATCTTCTGGGACTATTTTTCTTTCTTTTGTAAAAGAATATATATTTTAAAATTTGGCTTACATGTTATTTGCTATCAACATGATGACATTATTTGCGATTTCTTGATGCTTACATATCATTTCAACTTGCCAGGAAATTTTTGTTCGGATAAGAAACCTGCTGCTGTAAATTGGATTGAAGGTCGAGGCAAATCAGTTGTTTGTGAGGCAACAATAAGGGAAGAAGTGGTGAAACAGGTATTGAAAACTACCGTTGCCACTCTGGTAGAGCTCAACGTGCTAAAGAACCTTGCAGGCTCTGCCATTGCTGGTTCTCTAGGTGGATTTAATGCCCATGCTGCCAACATTGTGTCTGCAATCTTTATAGCAACTGGCCAGGATCCAGCACAAAATGTTGAGAGTTCTCATTGTATTACCATGATGGAAGCTGTCAATGAGGGAAAAGATCTGCACATCTCTGTCACTATGCCATCCATCGAGGTGAATGAACACGTGTTTAATATCCTTGCTGATATATTTTTCTACTTGCTTTTTAGCTAACATGATATCTATGTGTACTAGGTGGGTACGGTTGGAGGTGGTACTCAACTTGCATCTCAATCTGCTTGCCTGAATTTGCTTGGTGTGAAGGGTGCGAGCAAAGGGTCTCCCGGATCGAACTCGAGGCTCTTGGCCACTATTGTTGCCGGTGCAGTTCTAGCAGGGGAGCTCTCCCTGATGTCTGCTATTGCAGCTGGGCAACTAGTCAAGAGTCATATGAAATACAACAGATCCAGCAAAGATGTATGCAAAGCTGCATCATAAACGGTGATGTGCACTCTTCAGTTAAATATGCAGTAGAAATAAACATTGAACAGGAAGGTAAAAGAAAGGGTAGGGAGGAATCAAGAAAGCTGAACTACGGAAGTGACGAAAGAGTAATATAACAGGGCCATCTAGGCTGGGTGTTTCTTCCTCGTCTCATGAACTTAGAAAGGGCTTCTACTTAAAATGTTTGGTCTGTGTCGTGTCGTAGTACTGAAATTTTTATGTGTCTTTGTCACTCTGTATACAAGATTGTTTGGGCAGCGCAGTCCAATTCCTGTGGCATGTAATTATTCTCCAATTGCATTGTGTGATTTTTCCCTGACTCTCGTATTTCTTGCTAATCATTAATTTCAGTTTTTCTCTTTCAATCAAGTGATTCAAATTTTACCGCATTCATTATATTCCCATATTCTTATGTATACAGGACAATGAGCTCCAAGAAGGAGAACTTATATTAGGTTGACTCAAATCCAAGAACTTGCTTTTGAGATTGGTTCCAGATCAACAAGATGAAGAAATCAAAGTTTGAATAAAATCGAGATTTAAACTAAATTCAATTGACTTAAAACTTAACTTAAATCGAGTTTAAATTTGAATGTTTGAATTGATTTAAAGATCAAGTTCAAATTCAAATGCTTCAATTGATTTAAATTTTACTTATTTATATTATATTCAATTATCTTGATACTTGAGCGTTATGCATGTGTAAAATTTCTCTAAACTCCACATACGTTTAAGATAAGATTTCGATTTATCGATCTGTATTTGTCACTATAGAAGCGAATAAAATTTGGGTAGTTGAGACATTAACCCACGTAGTTATTGTGATTAGGGTTAGAATCGATTTAAGGTGTTTTATTTTAAATTTGAATTTGAATTAAACGAGTTAATATTTGAGTTTGTTTTCGTAAATGAATCAATTAAAACATTCAAATTCAAACTAATTTAGATTAACTTCAATTAAATTATTTTTTAATTGAATTTCAGTCTCAATTCGTTAATTTTAAATTGATTTCTTTGGATTTTAATTAATTTTTAATTAAGTTTTATTTAGAATTAATTATCAAATCTAACTTTAATTATGATTATGTTGTTTGCTTTTTTATTTTATTTTTAATTAAGCAACATAATTATAATAAAAGTATTGAACAAGTAAAGAATCTTAAATAAGATATAAGAGTGAGAGAATATTTTTTTAATAAAATTAGATTTAAATCAAATTAATTTAATATTTAATTTCAAATTGATCCCATTTAAGTTAGAATAGTCCAAATTAGAGTTCAAATCAAGCCCTCTCAAATCCAATGAATTAATGAAAATTCATGATAAAATCATCTTCTTTTATATTTTTTCTTGTTCTTATAATTTTTTTACTTTTTTTATTTATTATCTTCTGTTATTTATTTATTTTTTAAGCAGTTTTTGACATTTTCTCTGATAATCATAATGAACTTGAGTTTACTTTATTTGAGTTTGATTTGATTTAATTCTGATACTATTTTAATTTAATACTTTTAAATTGGGATTAGGGTTCACTTTCTTTTAGTCTGTCGTACACCCAAAAAGAGCCCGGCAAACTGATTATTCTGATCGGTGCACATGAAGACATACGAATACGATCCACTTCTGGCGGAAAAATAAACCAGATTTCTTTTCACCGACGTCTTCGCATCTTCATCGTGAGCGAAAATTTCCCCTTCAAAATAACAGAACCCTACTTGGATTGGAAGTTGAATAAAACCCTCGTACCAAAAAGTCGAGAACGAACAAAAATCGAGGGCAATGACGGGTGGTTGGAGAAGAGCTGTGGGCAATGTGAGGTCGTTTATAGGGAATTCGATGGGAGGTCTAAGAGGTCCTTCCAATTTAGCTTCCTGGGTCGTTGCCGGGACTCTGGCTTATTTCCTCTGGGTTAAGCCCTCTCAAGACCTCAAACGAGAACAAGAGGTTTTTAATTTTTTTCTTCTCTATTTTAATACAAAAACAATGCCCGCTAACTTAATGTTATCTATTCGATGTTATCGAAATTTTTTCAATTTTGTAGGAGAGGGCAGCGCTTGCGGCTCTTGATTCTAATCGATACGCAGATAAAAGAAAACACAGTTCTGATCCCTAGGTACTTTTTTTTTTTTTTTGTGAAGTATTCTTTTTAATTCACTCTCAGTCGTAAAATTTGGCTGAATTTGTTTGCAGACAACTGGGTTGATATACGGCAACAAGAATAAGGATAATCAACCTGACAAATAGTTTTATACTTTTATTGCTTACATATCTCAAATTTCTAAGTTGAATTTGTTGGGTTTAGGTGAATTCACCTTGAAGTAACAGTGTTGTCTTGTATGTTGGGTGTGACACTGTGACTTTTCTTTTATCAATATGAACCTGAATATTATTTACCCGGATAATGGTTATTGTTTTTGCGGTTTTGGTGAGGTAAATAAGAAATAAGAGCTTGCTTTAAGTTGATGTACATGCCGAATGTTTCTTTTTATTTTGTTGAGCTAAATGCAGACATGAACTTGTGGAATTGTAGTTGTGGTTATTGTTATTTGATAACATATACAAACAAGCTGATGCATATTTATGTGATTTTATGATCTAATTGTGCTCAGTCACATGCGAATGTTTGAACGTGAAGTATTATTATTCATAAAAAATTAAAGTTCTGAGACGTTCAGCATTACTTTGTTGTCTTTTGCATGGTTGTGTTTGATGGGGTACTGAAAGCTCCTATGAGATTGTTCAATCCCCTTGTGTTTGATTACAAGGGGAAGTATGCATGAGATTAATTTCGCTTCAAAATCACATTTGATAAGCTGTTAAACAAAAATGATGGTAGAGGAGATCCATTTTTGTTGATTGCATCAACACCATGTTCCATACCATTGGCCTACCACACTTGGGTGTAAAGAGACCATTTCAAAGGCATTATCTTAGCCAACTGATGGGGGCTGGGTTGTTTTTATCTGAGTGTACAGAATATTGTTTTGATGGTGTTAGAGAGCCATTGATTGGGTTCTGGGAAAGTTTCTATTCTGTAGCAGAACTTTTTGGAAGCATCTTGTTGTTTTGAACTGAACTGTTGAGTGGTGAGTGAATACTTGGTAGGATATAGGGCTTTTATTACTTATTTTTATTTTTCCCTTATTCAATAAGGGCATAGTTGACAAGGGTATTAACTTTCTCTAGTCTCTAGTAGGGAATATTTGCCTATACTTGTATTTCATTTGGAAGCTGGTAGCAAATGCATATCGTTCCTTGGAAGCTGAGATGTGGAACTTGTTCTTGACTTTGGGGACATCATAATTGGGGTTGGATTTTAGCCAAGCTAGCTTGAGCTCAAATGCTAGCTTGGCTTGATCAAGCTTGGAATGAGCGACTGCCATGTGAGTTTGAGCTCAAGCCTGGGAGGTGCAATACTATCGAGCTCAATTAAAAATAAACAAGACAATATTGTTTTGATTAATATGCGTCAAAACGATGTTGTTTTGACAAATACGTGTTAAGATGATGTATGCATCAATAGGACGTTGTTTGATAAATACACATAAAAATATTGTCATTTTGATGCGATCTATGTCAAGCTTGGCATGGTATTGTAGCTGAACTAGAGGCTTAAGCTTGACTCCTTCGAGCTGAACAGAACTCAAACTAGCTTAAGTTCCAACTCAATTCGGTTTGGATCCAGTTCTAATCATAATACTGCCTTTGAACTTGTTTTGGCTGAGGGAGTATTTCTCTTGTATAATGACTCAGTGGAATTGCATACTCACACTGCTCTGGGGATCGAATTCCCCATCATTTTTCAGGAAGCTCAGTCTGAAGTAGTTAATAAGGTATGTTATGGAATCAATAGGTGGTTTTCTTTCTTTCTTTTTCTTTAACTTTGTCAGATATCTGCTATTCATTGTAGTGGAAGAGAAGCACGCGTTTCCTCCCGAGATTGGCTTATGAGGGTAAAGAAAATTTGTTGCTTGTTCGTCTCAAAGATGGCAATTTAGAACTACTTGTCTTTGCACTTCATAAATTTTCCAGGTCTTCCTTGAAAACTGGTTTTACCGCATCTGCTTTGTTGTCCCAATTTGCATCATACTAATTGGTTGAATGATCTGAATACTTTTTCTATTTACACCTCGATTTTCAGTTTAAGCAATGGAAGGGCAATTATGTAAGGCCAGAACCTGTGCTACCCAGGCTTTGTACTGTCTGTAGGGGTAGATGGGATCCGAGCTGAATCAAGGTTGGGTTGCGGTGTTGATTTTTGTTGCGTTGAGTTAAGATAAAATTATCACTTTTTTTTAACCACTTTAGACATACTTAAGAAGAGTTTATGAAGTTGTCGTCTGAGGATTGTCTCGAAAAATGAAACTTTAGTAAAGATAGATGATTTATGGATTTTTCATAGAAGGATTAACATTTCTCACATATCTAATGGTTAGATACGAAAAATCGGGTATGATGATAAAAAAGTGTTAAGTATCTATATAGTCTGATCCGAAGGTTGGTCTCTACTATTATAATTTGTTTATTAAATATGTTATTGAATTTAATTAAATTCTATTTCAATTATCATACTATAGAAATAATTTTCCATATCCATTCAAAACGTAAATAAAACATATATAAGAAAAATAATAGTAAAAGCAAAAAATTATAATTATAATTTTTGCACGTATACCCTAAACACGTGCTAATAAATAAATAAATAAATACCTATACATATGGCCTAATGACTTAATTCCCATTCAAAGTTTTCTTAGATGATAAATTTTCATCGAAAAACTTTTAAAAAACTAAATATTTATTCATTAATTAATTTTTATTTAATTTTATTAAATTTTTGATGAAATAATTAAAATATTCTTTACTAAAAATTTAAATAATATTAAAATAAATTTTAATATGAAATAACATTTATATAATGTTAAAAAAATTTAAAAATTAATCCAAAATTTAAAAATAAAAAAAAAGATCACCGTCGTTAGCTGTGGTAGTCGTCGTAAATCTAAATAGGTAGTTAGAAATGGTTAACTGGTTAGTTTGAAGGTCAAATCTGATCGCTTCAATGATTGAGGCGATAAGATCTAGTTGTTAAAGATCCATCTTATTATGTTATCGAAGATAGTCAAAAACAATCGTTTTAAGCATATCGATTGTTTTCGACAATTTCCGATGATAGAAGTGGCTAAATTTGATTATTTTCGTTAGATCTAGTCATCTCTTCTATTGAAGCGATTATATTCAATCGTTAATTTAATAGCCACCTAACTAAGTTGGCGGGAGTGTCTACATTATATAATTTTTGAAAATTTTTATTAATTTTAAATTATTTATTATTATTTTATATTTTAATTATTTTTATAAAATTAATTTTATTATATATATATATTTTAAATTTTATATAACAAAATAAAAATATGATTTTAATAAATTAAATTTAATAATTAAATATAATAATTGATTTTAATTAATAGATAAGTATTTAAATTTTTAAAAATTAATTGATAAAATTTTGTCCTTTCGTCTCTATAATATAGGCGTTGAATTGCATCGTTATTCCTCCTACCACCTCAAAATCGAGAGTAGGCAGATGCTTCCAAAATAGGCTTTAGTATTTGCTCCCATTAGAATTTTTCGTTTTTCACGATCTATCGGGCATTAATCATTGGGCCTCTATATATTGCATGTGGGCTATTTTGTTAGGTTACCTAGTCTGACATCACGACTAAGTTTACTCCCCTTCATTAGTAGAAAACAAATTTACCAGACATACCATACATCAATTCAAACAATGTCAATAATTAATATGCCAAAGGACATTCTCCAGATTTGTTAGGCCAGATCTGGCCGTCTCCAGATTGAATGAAGGCAATTAGCTGTCTTTGTCAGAAATAAAGATAAAAAATAATTGATGAGATTAAGATCGATTCTTTTCGATTGTTTACAATTTTTTTTTTTGACTGAGACTGTCAGATCCGACCGTCTCTATTAAACGGAGAAACTATCAAATAATCGAAAATGATCATTTAATTCTATTAGTATCATCGATACCGAGGGTTGTTTTATTTTTTAAAATTTTATATTTAAATAAAAATTTATTTTATTATTTTAATCTTAAAATAATAAAATTATTCATAAAATATTATTGTTTATATTTATATTTAATATTAAATTTGATGAAAGTATAAAAAATTGGGTTTTTAAAAGTTATAGGGTAAGATTGTTCCGCTGTAAACTATGGGTGGGTATAAGTTCTTTGGCCTAATAATTATTTTTTTAATATGACAACAAGGACCAGCTTGACACGGGTTCATATATTATTGGGCATGTAGCATAATTAAGATAAAAAAAAAAAACACACATAATGAAGATAGGTTGAATTCTCCCTCAGGAACTTACCCAGGATGGGTACGTCTAAGCTTTCTTGAGGGGTGGACGATTGGTTTGTTTAGAAATCACTGTTTGGTTCTATTTTAGGTTTATGATATGATCTCTTAAATTTTATGATAAGTCTTGACTTTTTGTTTATTTATTTGTTTTTTGGAACGATTTAAGATCGGTGCCTTTTTTTTTTTTTTTTTTTTTTAGAAGAAGCTCCCATCATGCAGTGTCTTTTCTTCTCGTTTTAAGGTCTCTGAAGACCATGATCTTTATCCTGCACCAAAAAGGGTTAAGCAGCTACTGATTTTATTTTGCGCAACAGAACGGTACTAGAGATAAGTATGCGGGGCAGTTGGCAAGTAAAGAGCAGAAAAGATCAGAAAAGGACACGCACGTGGGAGAGAGAAAGCACAGGAGAAGAAAGAAGACATAAAAAAAAATAATAATAATAATAAATAAATAACGGGGCAGGTGGGAAAAACCAGACCACAGCAATGCAGATCACGTGCGCGCTTGAGAGCCTGCTCTGTGCCAGTGTGCACGTGAGAACCACGCACCCGAGCTGGGTCAACAGCACAAGCCGGGCCCTGCACTCTCCTTTTCTCTCTTGGGCTTTTTTTTTTTTCTTCCTGGGTGTTTGGGCTTCTATTTATTTATTTTTTTGGGTGGACTTCTGGGTTTAGTTTAATTTACTGGATTTATTGTTTTTGGATTTATTTTATTATTTATTATTTTTTTAATGGGTTTGGGTTTGGTTTTTTTGGGTTGGGTTTATTTTTCTTGGGTTTAGGCTTTTAGGCTTGCATTTTGGGCTTTATTCCCTTGGGTTTGCATGAGTTTGGGCTAGGTTTTTGGGTTAGGCCGAAGCACTGTTTCCCACCCACAGTTTGAGGTGGGGACAAAGTCCCACCCCTAAGTTTTCAAAAACCCGATCTCCTACCTTTGGACCAAAATTCAAACATATTTTGTAATTTTTTAAATGAAATGACTAAAATGTCATTTAATAAATAAAAATTTATAATAAAATTATAAAATAAATTTTAAATATAAAAAAATTAAAAAATATATTAAAAATTTTTAAAAAAATTAAAAAATTTTAAAACATAAACTGGTCACAGCCGCCGATGCCCGCAGCGGTGGCTGTTGATAACCGCACCAAGTGGTCGTCTTCGACCACCTGGTTCTAGGGGAGGTGGCCAGATTTGGCCGCCTCTAGTTTTGAAGAAGGAGGTGGCCAGATCTAGTCGCCTCCTCCAAAACAGGAGGTTGTCGATCTGACCGCCTCCACAAAACGGGGAGGCTAGATCTGGCCTCCCCTGGAACCAGGTGATCGAAGAAGACCACCTGGTGCGATTATCAATAGCCATCGGCGTCAGCATTGATGGCTGTGACCAATTTATTTTTTTAAAATTTTTTAATTTTATATAAAATTTATTTTATTATTTTATAAAATTTTAATCATAAAATAATAAAATTAGCTTTGAAATGTTACTGTTTTCTATTTTATTTAATATTAAATTGTTTCAGGAGTGGGAGATAAGCTTTTGAAACTTGGAGGGTGGAACTTTGTCTCCGCCTCAAACTATGGGTGGGAAATAGTCTTTTGGCCTTTTGGTTAAGATTGGGTTCGTATGTCATTAGTTAATAATTTTAAAAATTTTAAACTAATTTTTAAGTTTTTAATCATTAAAAAATAAATTTTATTAGGTTCAAAATAGAGTATCTACAATCTGAGTCCATGAATTGCAATTGAGATTTGGCCCGAAAATTTGTGATAGCTTGGGCAAATGTATTTTGGCTCATAAATGAATTTTTGCTTGGCCCCGGTAGTTTGTGCATGCATATATATATATATATATATATATATATATATATATATATATGATCACATGTTTCGAAAGGAGTAATATTTTATTATTTAGCAGTTGAAAAAGAAAGAAGGAAAAATTGATCCTAAAAATCAAAATCCTCAAATAAAACGTGATATACTTTGGATTCTATTATTAAAAACTGCTCCGATCGCCACCTCGAAAACATTTTCACGTGTCACCACTCATCTGGCCCCATGCTGACTGGATTTGTTTCTGCCACAATTATTATTCCACCCTTCCCCGCCCATTCAAGTGGACCTCCATCACGTGAACACAAGCCGTCTCTGACTATTGGCTTAGCCTCTCCCTGCCTCCCAACCAACTGTTTGTCCACACTGGACCTCCATCACGTGAATAAATGCTTCGCGGCTGCTCAATGTGTCAATTCCTTACACTTTCAATGCCCATCTTATTTGACAGGACTCTTCTGTCACCTTGTATCTTGGATTCAAGGTTGATTTGGGCCTTGAATTTCAATTTGAAGCTATCTAAATTTAAATTTAGATTAACTTAAATTTAATTTATCTAAAATAAAATAAATTTAAATTTAGTTTGACTTATTAATTGAATTAAAATAATCAAAATAATATTATTTTAATATACATTTATTAAATTAATGTTATTTTAAATAATTTGAGTTGAATTTTAATGATTTACGAGTTTCACAAATTGAATTTATTTCAATCTTGTTCGAGCTCAATATTAAACTAGTTCAGTTTAAATGTAAACCTAATTATAAAGAACAGCTTGAATTTAATTCAAAGTTATTATAATATTTAGTTTGAATTTGAATTTATTTAAATTAGTGCACAAAGTCATCAAATAACAATTGGCAAGGTGAATAATACTTTTAGTGAGGGAAATGATTTGGTAGGAGTATACAAATTGAGGCAAATAAGGTTTACATCTGCCACCTTATATCCTGGATGGATTACCAAATTAATTCTATCTTAGAGATGGATTCGAATTGAATCTAAATAAAAATTAACTTGAATTTAATTCAATTTTAGAAAATTCAACCTGAGTTGGATACCAAAAAAAACAAATCCTTTGAGAAAAAAATTGTAAAAGAAGATGAATCCACCACGACTTTCCAACAATTAATTAGATTTAAACCAATTTAACTTAAAACTTAAATTAAAGTTATCTTAATTTAAATTTAGTTTATTTTAAATCGGACATTGAACCGGGACAAGATCCTTCCCTACCCCAGTCTAAAAAGGGTGGAAATATTATATATAAAGAAGAAAGAATATAATAATAATAGCACATACTAGTGGTGATGTTGTGAGGTGTGGCTATTGTCGATCAGATGGCCTGCGAATACGAAAGAAGAATAAAGAGCAAGTGTAAAATACTATCAACTGGCTTTCTTTCCAATGAGAGGCCCACAAATTGGTGGTGGTTTTTCAAAAGCTTTGAAAGATTTCCATGGTGATAATGGCTATGGTTGGCCACCACCACACCAGGTGTGCGTCATTACCAAACGATTTACAAAGCTAACTAAACTTGGATTGGATTCGTTCAACATGAACAACCCAGAAAAAAATTGCTTTAGCTCTTGAGCATTTCAACTTGGTGGCTCAAAACATGGCATTGAATTCGCGAAGTAGTATTTTCTTATTATAAATATCAGATGCTTATCTTCTGCGTCAGCTGATTGATATTCGTTGCTTTGCTTTTTTACGTATTGTTCACAAAAGTAGTTCCAGGTTTTTTATATTGAAGGGGTAATCAGCTGACAGATTATTTAGTATGGTTGGCTGCAAACTGCATAAAAAAACACTTCTATGACTAACCATGAAGGCATGTTTCATATTTAAATTTCTCAAAGTCTTACCAATGTTGATATAACACAGGGATATGCTATTTTGCAAAGGGATTTTTTGGGTGGTGAAGTGAACGAACACAGCCAAAGTTTAGAGATGACATATGGCTTATCTCTCACTGTTTGTCTCGTCAAATTGATAGACAAATTTACGGATGTTAGTGGTGGCGCATCATCAGAAGCTGACAAAACTAAGCAAGTGGTGAAGACCTCGGTTGATGATGATCGACGTGATTAGAATTTGTCCCATGGCATGGCATAAGCTAACATCTCATCCATTAATTCCACTAATCCCTCCAAACCAAAGATATTGACTTCTTGTTTTATTAGATGCGTTCTTGTTTTAGAATTATACCTTAGATAATACTTGTTGAGATTGAAAACTAAAATCATATAAACTTCATTAAAGACAGATTTGATTTAAACTAAGCTTAAAGTTAATTTATATTTAAATAAAATCTATAATATTTAGTTTGAGTTCAAATATCAAGATAAACAATATTATTAAATATATTAATAATATTATTATTCTAATAAATAATATCATTAAATAAATAAATAAATTATGAAATGAATTATTAAACTGAAATTTTAATTCAAAATAACTTGTTTAATTAATTGAATCAACTCTAATTGAAAATCATCTTTAATTACACTTAAAATCATCATAAATAATATATTACATAAAAAATAGATTATATGACCATATAATATGAGATGAACAATGTTATTAAAGGATTGCCTATCCTATAAATAATATCAAAATAATTAATAATATCAATATGATAAGAACCAATTTAATTAAGTAGACAGATAAATTGATATCCACTGGAGCTACAAAGTTAAAATTCCAATTCGACATACACTCGGCGAAGCTGGCCGCCTGCGATTGAGTACACCCCATCTTGCACTTGGAATTACAGGTACAGGTACAGATGCAGGTAGGAGAGACAATGGTAGATTGATTGAATTCGATAAGGTTGACCAAGTACCGATGTCCCGACAGTTTACACGTGGTCTGACACCTCAACTTCAGCCATCTCTGACTTGTTGACCGCACGTGAATACTGTTCTGCCAACTTATGCACGTGTGAGAGAATGGTCTGGAACTTGTGTGTGGGTCCATTTCTCCATATCATCATCATCATCAACCTTACCTACGTACGTGATGATGCCTCAGTCTGTCTGATCTGATCATCAATGAATTGGGACATCTCCCTAGGGTTTCACATGTGTCTCATTAACAGTGCTCACATGCAAAAATCATTCCTGAGAGCCGCTAAGGCTCATGTATGAAATCTGAAGAACAAGGAAATGAGATTGAATTTAACTTTAATTCAAGTAGGGTAAGCCGGCTTATAAACAGAACAAAATCAAATTTTATCTAATTTGAATTTGATTCAGTTTAAAAAATAAATTAATTATTTTGATTCAAACTTAATTTAAATTTGACCTAAATAATCTTCAACAATTCAGTTAGAGTCTTGCATGATTTCGATTTTGATCGGTATGAATTATTTTGTATTATTAGAGAATTATACTCTTTAATTTCGATAATCATAAGTAAAGTGTAATTATTTTTCTATCGTATTAAGATATAACAGCTTTATTATATTATTAACTATTGTATTACACTAAAACATTGCTTATATATCTAACTTTCGCTACTGTAAATAATAAACTGTAGAAAAAATTTGATGATACACTCAACAATTGATATCTTTTTGTATTCTTACGTTCAAATTCGCTTGCATTTGATTTGCTTATCGTTGATGCAAACTTCCTCACAAGCTTAAACTAATATTTCTTTCAATAACCCTGCAGTAGTTTAGCCCTACTTTGCAGCCTTTTTTTTTTGTTTTTTTAATGATCAATGTTGCCATTAACACTGAAATTACTATTATAATGCAAAAGTATGTTCAAGTGTTTCTCAACAGTATTAATCGGAAAAACCGAAACCCCTCCATACATATTTTAATATTAAGTTGCAGCCAGCAGCCTTCTTCATCTTCATGCTTTCTTAAAGAACGGAAATGTCTGTGTTTTGAAGAAAAAAGTGAAAACGCATCAAAAGCAAAACGTCCTCTCTGTCTCATTCTTTCTACTCGGTAAAATTTAAAGAAATTTCAAAGTTTATATTTTTTGCATCGGGTACGAGAACAATTAACCTTAAATAATAATTATTTAAGTATTAAGGAGATAATCATGGATCCTCTTTTTATTCTTCGATTTTCCTTTAGAGCCCAATTTAGCTCCTGGTAAGAGTAAAGCATACGGTGAATACTGAAAGGAAGAAATGGGGAATAAAACAGTATTGTTGTGCTGTCAACCGATTATTTGGTGCCTACTGAAGATTTCTTGAGTGATAGTAAAGATGATTTTCATGCATAAAATTCATTGTAAATAAAATTATTAATTTTCAAAGTGAATTTGAATTTGTCAATTTTAAATTAATTTTTTATTTATTTAAAGTGATATTAAATTTCACCTTAATCAGGTTTAACTCCGAATATCTAATCCTAATATGATATATTATTTATATGTAACTTGAATTATGGTTATTAATTTAAAGAAAATACCAATACTTTAAAGTAGACATATTCCCCATACAATTTGTTGCATCTAACCAAAGTTTTTAAATAATAGAAAGATTATGAAAAAAATAAATATTATGATTAGACATAAACCTATCTATCAATAAACAAGAGTATAGTGATGACATCTAACTTCCAACACCCATAGATATGACTTGACTCAACTCAAAGCTAACTTAATTATTCCAAATGGAAAATATGCTCAGCTTCTTGCCCTGGCTAGCTAGCTAACTCATTAAGACTTTAGGGTTCCATTTACTTTCATCACCCACAATGCATCTCAACTAACCTTGTGAAGATATTATTTAGATATGATTTATCTGATTCAATTAATAATCTATAATTGAATTAGGTCTCTTATTGATTTTTAAGATATACGAGATATAATTACATATTTATATAAGATTTTAGGGTTACATCTAAGTTGACACCTTGCAATGACTCTCCACAGATGAGATTGTCCTTGAGATATGATCAGGCTACCCACATTGACAATCCAAAACTTGATTGGACAATAAATTTTCTTCCACGCAGTGATCAATTGGTGGACACTGACTGTGACAAACAAGAAGGGAAAAGATGCACGCGCCGCCAATGAAAGTGTGGGTTGATTAGGTCATTAATGGGTTCTCATCATCATATATATAAAAATAATTTTCTAAGGGAAGCTTTTATCCTGCCAAGTCTTTGTTTAATACCAGCGTTTCAGAGATCTAAATAATTCGAGTGTGCGGATTTTCTCAGAAAGCAGGAGAATTTCATTTCGTGTTTTTAATT
The DNA here is from genome assembly GCA_026122585.1 of Anacardium occidentale. Lineage (NCBI taxonomy): Eukaryota > Viridiplantae > Streptophyta > Magnoliopsida > Sapindales > Anacardiaceae > Anacardium > Anacardium occidentale. Next base: position 45,215 of record JAJEJH010000239.1, read on the forward strand.
TTCTTCTCCTTTTTTTTTTAAAAAAAATTTTCTTTTACCTTCGCACAGCTCAACTGTGGCAACCAACTACTTAAATTACCTGGGAAAATATCAGTGATAAGTGTCTCTCTTCTTCCTTTCTTTTCAAGTGAGTATATGTTTCACCTACTCCATATCTCTCTGATCTCTGTTTCCTCGTTTGATTCCGAATATTTAAGGCAAATTTTCTCTGTTCATCAACTCTCTTGCACATGAAACTTGCTCTAGATAGTGACTGATCGTTTTTGGTCTGAAATTTGGCTGTATAAAGTACAAAACTCTTTAAAACAAACTGTTATTGAATTATGACTTTTCAGTCTTAATTTGAATGCTGGCTGTGATTGTGAAGTTATATGAATATGTAACTGTAGTTTTTTAGTTCCATTCAGGAACTTCAGCACAAAACCCAATTGGGGTTCTTCATTTCAGTTTGTAACTGCTCTCACCTGCCATTTTTGCCTAAACTTTCAAACATATGTACTTTTGATATATTAATGAGTGTTGGGATTGAATATTTTGCTTTATTTCTTTCTGTAGATACAATCTTTGAGTGCGATCTGGGGTGGAATCAGATCCAGAGAGAGATCGAAAGAGAAGGCTGGCTGCAAATAAGTGGTGGGACAAATTAGATGTGGCGATGGCGGGACATGAGCAGCCGGGTCAAAGTTCTCGCTACGTCCATCCACTCCTCAGACCTGAGCTGCACCTTCAGCGACCTTCTTCAATTCCACAACAACACCAATCAACTCAACTTTCCTCGGATTCTAAGGATTCCGAAAAGGACGACGAACAGAAAAATGACTTTGACGGAGCTGCTACTACTTCCTCCAATCGTCGTCCTCGTGGTCGCCCTCCTGGTTCCAAGAATAAACCAAAACCACCGATTATAGTCACTCGAGACAGTCCCAATGCCCTCCGATCACATGTCCTTGAAGTCTCCGCGGGTGCTGACATCATGGAGAGCATGTCAATTTATGCTAGAAGAAGAGGAAGAGGCGTTTGTGTTCTCAGTGGTAGTGGTACGGTTTCAAATGTTATCCTAAGACAACCAGCTGCTCCTAGTGGAAGTGTAGTCACTTTACACGGCAGGTTTGAGATTCTTTCACTTTCTGGGACAGTCCTTCCGCCACCTGCACCACCCAATGCCGGTGGATTATCGATATTTTTGTCTGGAGGACAAGGACAAGTGGTCGGAGGAAGTGTGGTTGGGCCTTTGTTAGCATCCGGTCCCGTGATCTTGATGGCTGCATCGTTTGCAAATGCAGCCTTTGAAAGGTTGCCCTTGGATGAAGAAGAGGGGGGTGTTCAAGTTCAGCCCACGGCCTCGCAGTCTTCAGGTGTGACAGGTGGCGGACAGCTCGGTGAAGGTGCAGGAAGTGGTGGTGGCGGTGGTTCTTTCTATAACAACATGGGGGGAAATGTGGGGAATTATCCCTTTTCAAGTGACTTGTTCGGATGGGCTACTGGAGGAAGTGGCTCCAGGCCTCCATTCTAGAGACAGTGCATGGAAATCTTACATCTTTAGTAGTGATTATAGGTTTCATCTCATGGGAATCTCTATGCTTTTGATCTTTGAATAATCGGTAACGGCTGAAATCAGAAAAGTAAAGCTGTACATTTTTCACCCTTTTGGATGATCAATTCGCCTGTTATGATCGATAAACTCAAGATGTCAAATCATGGAGAATCGGATGAAATCATGTGAAAAGCTTTGAAGCAATGGATTTACAGGCTCAAGTTAGTAAGTCTAACTCCATGTATTAAATATTTTGCTTCTTCCTTTTAAATTTTCATTTCGATCTTTTCTCTTCTCTTATATTATCTAGTTCACTAATGATCCTAGTTTTATTATGAAAATGAGCAAAAAAAATAAGAAAGGTATACTTATTGTTTCCATTTGCCCTTTCATCATATGTTTCATTTACTATGCTGTGTATTAAAATCACAAATCAAATCATATGATGACTAATTAATTTGTTTATACCAAATTCATAATTAATCATTTGTACTCGATATAAAACAAAGAGGTTAATATTATAAACATGTATATGTTTATTATATAAAACAACCTGAATCCTCATTTTATGCTTTGAATATTATAAAACCCTTTCTCTCTTGGCTTTATCAATATATATTATCAGCTGTGTGTATATATTATATATTTTTTCTTGCATGTGGTCGTTGTCATCTCCAGCATCATTTTTGGTCCCTTTTATCTCATGTACTGGCTGCTGCCTCAACATATAAAGTTTAAATAGCCTAAACATTGCTTAATTTCCTCTTTCCAGTGCTATAGAAAAGCCCTAGCTAGTTCTTGAATTCGAGAGGGTTGGATCATGACCAACGATCTCCCAAGTTATGTATTGTTTGGTTCAAGTGTTACAACATATAAACTTCTAGAAAAAAGTAATCATTTTAGATTTAATTATCAAATAAAATATGCATCAATGAATAACAACATTAGTTGATGAAGACAAATACAAAGATGAATTTAATGCATAAATTATATTTTTCACTGAAAACTTGACAATTAAAAAAAAAAAAATTCTGATATAATTTTAGAAAGTTAAATTACTGTATTATTTTTAACTATTTTACTTTTCAAAATTATCTTATTTTCTTAAATTAACAATAGTTTAAAATAGTTGTTTGCATATCGAATTTGTCATTAACACACTCTTCTCTTCCTTTTACTTGCACCATCTTCTTCCTTGCTGGTAGTTTTAGTGAACATGGGTGGGTGGTGGTTCTAATGGCTGTGGGCTTAGGTGGGTAGCAATTTTAATGGATTTGGGTTTGGATGCATGAGTGACAATCATGTCAATTAAAGTTTTTAAACTTGAATTATAAGGATTGAATTATAAATTTTTAAATTTGTAAAATGACAAAACCATCATATTTGATGATTTTGACAGGTATGGGTTTGGTGAGTGACGATTTTGATGGGTTTAAGCTTGGATAGATGACAATTTTGATTGGTTTAGGATTGGATGCACGCGAGCTGCGTGTGTCACTTGGGTTTCAAACTTAAATTTTTAAGATTAAATTATATACTTCAAATTTATAAAAATGTTAAACTATCGTGTTTAAAGCATTAAAGTAAGATCATAAAATGACCATTCTTTTTTTTTACTTTTTTCTCAAATTTGGATAATGAAATTATAATTTGACCTTTGGGTCATTATTTTTTTTTAAATAGAGTTAAATTTTTGATGAAAAAACATGTAATTTATGTATTTAATAGGGGAAAAAGGTGTTTTAAGATCAAACGAAGATGAGAAAAATATAATCACTACACATATTATATTATGTCATGTTGGCATTACTAGGCATGAACATTTGTTTTTAATATTTGCTAGGATTTGAACAAGTAACTAATTAAGCTGGAATTCATAATCTAGGAAAAAGATGAAACTCACTTTCCAAAGAAATTAAATATATGATAAACTAGAAAATTGACATATTATAATGTAATTGACTGAATAAATATAAAATTATTTAATCACATAATAAAATATTAATTTTTTTATATCTCTTGATACTCAATCACTTATATATAGTATTATACATAATATGCACAATCAACTTCAACTCTTATATGTGAGTGGCTTATTTGGAGCTTGTCTAAAGATCTTTCATATTGATTCCAACTTAATTGGTTTGAACAATTTGTAGGGTTTTTGTGTCTCTTTTTTCCTATTATGTGCCTTTTAGAATTGAGTAATGTATAGTATATGTACTTATAATAAATACAAACATGAATACGAATAAAATGCTATTATGTGATTAGGTTGTACTTTATTTTTAATTTATTATCATCTAATGACACAATAATACATCAACATTTATATTCATACTAAAAATGAAAAATATTTGTCCTATAACAAAGTATATTGCATACTTCATATATAAATTATATACTGTAAGTATTTTGCATGCATGTAGGTCTTTAAAGGCAACACTTTGTTGATGATAGATTTATTAGTTCACCCTTTAGAACGTGTATTTTGTTTGAGAAATACTAAATTTATAAACATTGGATATTGACAGATATAAATAAATTGATATATTATCATATGATTGAATAATTTAATTAATTTAATTTAAAATCAGCTAATTACATGATAATACATCAACTTATTTGTATTTGAAATATTACGTGGATGTGAATTGGATGTAGATATAACTCATATCATATCAATAGTAATGATCTGTATCCATATATACTAATAGAGTCTTTCTTAGATTATGTTGTTTTTTATCATATCCCTCAAGATTGTGAGACTTGTGACTTATTTTTACTAGATCTTTTCTTTTTCCTTAGCATTAAGAGAATTTCTTATGACACTTCAAATTTATTATTTTAAATATACATCTGGTTTTTGTACTTGTTAGATTGTGAATTTTGATCATGCCTAAAAAACTATCTTCATATGGTTAGTCAAGAGTCGTTGTAGGTCATAACCTTCTTGTAGGATTTATATAATAAGAGGTTTATTTATCTCTTGTCTCACGTAATCCTAAAATCCATCAATTAAAAAGCCTAGTGCATTGGTGGACATAGGCTTTAAATCATATATATATGTCTTGTTTTATGTGATTTATTTTGATTTTCAGTTTCTTTTCACTTGATTTGTTTTTTAACATAACTTCCATTCTTTTAAGTTTTTCTATACCACCGTTCTTATTGGATAGATAATACATAAATTTATAGAGTATGATATATAGGTATAGATGATTGGGTGTTTGTGTATACTCTATCAAGAGCTTAATTACTAGTTTTAGTTACTTAGCTTCTTGTTGTTTATAAATAAATTGGTTTCTCCCATAGTATATGCTTCAAGTTCTTGCATGTTATGGAAAGGAAGATATTAGAAGGCAAGAATACATACTAGGGCTCCAGTCCCTTTAATCTGGCATTTTATATTGCAGTGATGAGTTTGGGGATGATAACTCCTGAATTATCCATATATATTTTCTGCAGTTACTGGGATTTATATGTATGGTTGTGTGTGTTTCAGTCCTCAGCTTGGAGAGAACAGATTTTTGGACTTCCAAAGCCCCAAAACTAAATGAAGAATTGAATTAACCACTGACCCAATGAATTTGTATTTGTATTCTTTTTCAATTAAGCAATACTATATTCATTTATGATGATTATTAATTTGAGAATAAATGATTATCAGAAACATACGTTTATGATATTTTATATATTAAACCCCATTGATAGAAAAAAATATATATCATAAAAATGGTATAACTTCAGATAAAGATCCTTGACACGATAATTGGATTTTTAAGTGGATAAAGAATAATAACTCTTTTTTTATGGGTATGTATATATGAAATAGAATATATACCTGTCATTCTCCACTTTGAATTGGTCGAATGAAAAAAAAAAAAAAATTAAAATAATGAAATTTAAGTATTCTTATTTCGAATATTATTTCTAAGATTTGTTCTTATTCTAATTAAATCAAATCGTAATTATCACATTAATAACGTATTCCTAATTTAATATCAAAAATTAGTTTTTCCTTCCAAGCATGAGAAAAAATAGAAAAATTATCTCATTGATATTAAGGAGATAGATTATTTTGAAGAGATTTTCTAAATGTCTTGTAATATAGAATTTACTTATTTTTCTGGACTATTCGTGGATATGAGACATATTTTGTTATTGTAACTTCATCTAGTGGATTATAGCCTACTAAAAGTCGTATGAGAAACTTCTCGGAAAGATGTTCCTTATATTAATCTATTAAATAACAAAATCAAACAACAAATGTGCTTTTGGTTTAATAATATTATTATGCAGAAGATGAGACCATATGACTGGGAGAGCCCTGGTCTAACTTGGACAATATGAACGCCCTTTTTATTCTCCATGAAAGAAAATCAAAACTCAGGACAGCTACCTTCCGCTACACAGATGCCAATCCTGATATTCAGAAAATTGGAACAGACCCTGAATCTTCTTCTAAAATATTATCATTAGAATTAGAAGACTTAGTCCAGTCAATACGCACTGATATCAGATGCTGAAGCTAGCTGGATTGGGCATCAGCCCATTTCTTTTTTGGTTCCTAATTAGTCAATATTTAACCCATCCAACTAATCTCCTAACTAAGCATTTCTTCAAAAACCTTTTAATTTAATTATAATAAGGCCAAAGGATTTGTTCCCACCCATAGTTTGGTCGCAAGACAATTCGCACCCCCCAAGTTTATAAAACCTAAAATCTCACCCATTGACTGTTAAATTTAAATATCACCAGTAAAATTTTAATAGTCAAAAGATAATCTTATTATTTTAGAGTTAAAATTTATAAAATAATATATAAATATATATATAAATATTTTTAAAATTTTGAAAAAAAATTTAAATTTTAAAAAATAAACCAACCACCACCGCTGTGTCGGTGACGGTGGCATCTGCTAATAGAATTAGATGGTCGTTTTGATCATTTGGTTTCAAAGGAGGCCAGATCTGGTCTCCCAATTTGATAAAAACGGTCAGATCTGGCCACCTACGTCAGAAATTATGGTCGAAAACGACCTTTGGGACCAAAGTCAACCAGTTTCAACTGTTTTTGATCTCTTTTTCTGACGGAGGTGGTCAAATTTGGCCTCTCTTGAAACCAAGTGGTTGTCGGCCACCTGATTCTATTAGCGGCAATGGTTGGTTTTATTTTTTAAATTTAATTTTTTTTCAAAATTTTATAAAATTTTTTTATAATATATTTATATATTTAAGTATTTTAAAATTTTATTATAATTTATTTTTAATAAGGGTATTTTGCCATTTCACAAAATATGTTAATAAAATTGAATGGAAATTAGGTGTTTGAGTTTTTAAATGTTAGCGGATGGAAATTTGTTTTGGGACCAAACTATGGGTGGGAACAAGTCCTTTGGCCTTATTATAAAAACACAATTTTTCAAAAAAATAATAATATTAACGGATACCAACAAATTCACATTTAATAGAGATCTAAGGAAATAATTCATTAAATTTATTATATAACAACACGTTAATTGGTTTGTATTTGGGATGTAATCAAATTGAGCAAGTTTTAGTGTTGATCGGTTTAACGAATTCGTGAGTTTACCATGAAACCTTAAAAGTATTAAATCTTATATTTATACCAATATCAGTCCCTTTGAATATATAAGGTACAGAGTTTAATATATATATATATATATATATATATATATATATTTAAGTGGAGCTTTGTTTATCATTCAGCTCGATTACATCCCCACATGGAAGTAGCCAAGTAGTATTGCTTAAAATAAAAGCCTTACAAAAATGCAATAGGAGAGCAACAAAATCACATTAGATATTATTTTCACAAATTTGATAATCTGTGGAAAGATTTGATTCAAATATGCAGGATCCATATCTGGTAAAGAAGCCTCTGAACAAATCAATGTTCGACGCATGGATGAGGTGGGCAATATGCATATTCCGAAAAAGAAAAATCACACCAAAGACTGCTTCTTCGTTCTCATCCTGCTATTTGCAGACCCATTTGAATTTTCAGTTCATCAGAAAGAACCCGGAGATCAACGTAGCAAAATTTAGTCAACATCAAGCGTTGTCTTGCTTGGTTTTGGCGGCCAAAGGCGTTTTGTCGTCTGCAGAATTAACAACGCCGGACGTTTTGATATATTCTAAACAATCAGAAATGGCATCTGAACTCGCATAGTAATATGATCTAGAACTGCACCCGCCGGTTGACACCATTATTCTTCTTTTGAGATTATCTTCATCGCCATCTTTAAATTTCGGAATGCCTCTCTTTACCCATTTCAAAGCTGGGCCGAGCGAAAACTTGCACTTGCATGAAAATAAAGATCTGAAAAAATAAAAGAACCTAACACGCAGACGAGGAATGATCAAGAACCGCCGGGTTTTTAACCAGAAACCTGACCTTCTTCTGGGGTTGATCACCGAGTGGTAGCTGGTGTGACTCATACTGAAAGAACTCAAAAATTCATACCTTGATTATGAATGATGAGGGCGATGAAATGATGGCTAGGAGAAGATGATAAATGTGAGAAACGAATTTGACGGGTGTAAAGTTGAAACTGAGGCGTTCTGTCTGAGGAAAGAAGTCTCCCTAAAAGCAACATAACAATAAAGACTAAACACGTTTTCGGTTTCCATGGAGAATGTGTTAAGTCTGCGGAACGCACTTAAACTTATAAAAGGTGACCATGTTGATTTGGCCAAATGACTTCTTCCCACCAAAGGTTCCATGAAACCAATTTTCACGGATTCAAATGCCAAATGATTAATACATTCCCAATGATTTAAAATTTTAGTTTTTGGATTCTTAAAATACATCAAAACCCCAAATAACTTTAAATTGTTTCATTTTAGTAAATTTTTTAGGATATAATTATTATTTTTTATATTAATAAGAGAATGAAAATTTAAGATATTTTAAAGTATTTTACATTTTTTTTTTCAAATTTTCAGAACAACTAAAAATTTTATAACACATTTTCAAAAAGTTGAAAAAATAAAAAATAAATAGAAGAAAAAAGAAAACTTTCCTATGGGTTCACTTAACAAAGTAGATGATGCGTGATGATCTGACCTTTTAAAATTTAAAAGGTAAAACTCTATCATTTCAACTAATCCTAGACTGGCAATACTCTTTTGGCCCTTTTTATTTTTATGCTTATCTTCCTATCAACTCTTTGTTATAAGAGGAGTGTCACTTCTAAAATGAAGCTAGAGATGCATGTGCTTCCGTAATGGAAGTAATTGCAAAACATAGGTTAGCTTGAAGACTCAATTTCCCGACATTGTTTTAAAATCTGAATTGGATCAGAATCGATTCAATCAAGACTTGGCAATTAGTTTGACATGGGTTAAGAAAAAATTAATTTCAATGTTTGAATTGATTTGACTGACAGTCGAATTGATCGATCATGATGGTTCATGATTCAAGTGTCAAGTCCACTTGTTAGGTTATATATTGTTGAAATTTTTATTTAATTTGTTTTAAAGGTAATGAATATGCATCATATAAAACTATGTCATAATTTTGTGTGATTAAGTATTGTTATAATGTTTATTTGAATAGTTCACAGGTTCGATCATGAATTGAACAAATCGAATTAAGTTTGACCCCAATTGGCCTTTTAACCAAGTCAAAATCTGGTCTGAGTTTTAAATTATTGATCCCATATGGATATTTTGAGTCTCACTGTGATGCCATCCGTGCAAAGGCTCTAAATTTGGGTCAAATTCGGAATGTGTTGAAGTTTATACTTTTATGGTAAAACTTAAAACACCAATAAAAGTAGAATTATATTTGATGCTAACCCAGTTCGAACAAAGCTATGTTTAATTTTTTAAACTCAAAAATATCAATTTAAGATTAATAAATTGATATTCAAATTCGATAAAAAAATATTTAATTTTGAATTAAAATTCAGTTAATTAAAACTCGAATATTTGAATTAACTCGAATTTAACCTATTTATAAAAGTGAATCTAGTCTTTGGCTTGAATTCAACATATTTAACTAAGTTTGAATCCAAATTTGAACAGCCCAAATCAAATCTATGTATAGACAAGAAGGCAAAGAAATGGACAAAGAAGCAAAATGTTGGACGAATATATGTTTGACAGATGAGCCCTTTATTTCAGCACTAATAAAGCAATAATTCAATGAGAATAAATAATGGGCACTAAGGAATTAGAATTGCACTGAATGAAAGTGGGTGTCCGCCAAACCCTGTCGCTTCAAAGAAGTAATTTAATATGGATTATCATGGAAACTGTGGGAATGTATGTAGGATAGTGGAACAATTGTCCAGTTCCATCACATGCAAGGCACTTCCTCGCACAACCTTCAACTCGGTATTGCCCTAATTCAAAAGGTTCGTAATGTTCTCACACAGGAAGCCTGTGCCTGTGCGTCACCTCTGTGTTAGTGCCGGGCAAACACTATAATATCGACTCTATCGTCAAATTATATGAACCCTAAAAATTACACTCCAAAAGTTGACTTTCAGGATTACAGAACTCAAAATTATATAAATCCGAGACTAGAAACTCATACTTTCTAATAAGAGATTCAAATCCCATCTCTTGTATTAGGAATCATAAGATAGTGTCTTTTCATCAGGAAACTATGAACACATTACTCTACATGCAACAAAGGAGATTTCCAGAAGTTAAATATCCAACCATTGTTGGTTAAGTTTTCCTGCTTTGCTCTCCTCAATCAATGATTATTTAATTTCCATCAGGCAAAAGATTTATTCAGTACCCAAAAGTCACCAACTGAAATGCTGAAGTCAAATTCAAGCTCAAAAACTTGGGAATGTAAGTCCAACCTTAATGATGATAACGTATCCAAATCTTCCTGCCATTCTTGATTCACCAATCATTCAAAACTAATCAGTATGAGGCGCATGAAAAAGACTGCCATGCCAACAAATTAGTAATTTCAATTGATTTCAACCAGGCAAAGGAACGAGAAAAAGAAAATAATAAATAAGGAATTCAGTCAACTAGTGCACATAGTTCCAATCCTTGCATTATGGCAATAGTCTATCCCTAAACTTTAATAATTCCCTACAAGAAAGAATGATAGCATGGCTGAAGAAAGTATGAAAATAAGGTCATGATAGGTCATGCTGATCCTTGCTCAAAAGGAACCCGAATAAAAAGTCGGCCATGCAGACTAACAACAGCAGACGTATGTAGAGGATCGATTCTTCCAGGTAAGCTCACAACCTGAAAGCCAAACCTAAAGTTAGTTTTTTTCCAGCCTAGATAAAGAAGCTAGATAGTAAAGACTAGAACAATATATTCATTTTTTTCCAGCCTAGATAAAGAAGCTAGATAGTAAAGACTAGAACAATATATTCATTCTTGCTTGATGACAATGAAAGGACCTTCAGTAGTCCATATTAATTTTATATATGACTAGGAGCAGAATCCTTGAAGGTAAAGGTGGCTCTATCTTTCATGTGGTCAATCTATGTCCCTTGGCATACAGCTTGGCCATGTGCAATCTTACTTGATAGATAGTGCTTTTCATTTGGTGGGTCAGTGCTTACAAAGTCAAAGGAAAGTACCTTTTTGAATGGGGTAATACCCCAAGGATTGTCCACTTGCTCGGGTTGACCAGTTATAACCAGACGTCCAGCAGGATCTGATTGAACTCGCACCTGAATCCAATGAAAGTTGAGGGCAGATAAACACAAAGGTAAGGAATACATGATCTGTTTATTAGTACCTTCCAAGTTTAAATAAGAAACAATGATGATTTACTGCTTTCACAAATAAGATACACGTAAACTTACAGAGAGAGAAATAGAAAAGGTAAACACTAATTCCCCTTAATCCAGAATTGGTGTTCATGTGCACCACCAATTATATCATATAGCTCAATCAAGTGATTGTATCCAGCTGTTTAACTAAATAAAACAATTTAAACACAGATTCTGAAAAACTATATCTTATACCTCAATCAATGTCTCCTCAGACAATAAAAAGGAGCACTGAAACTTTCTTTTGCAAAAAGCTTCATAAATATTGGCATCCACATATCAGAAAAAAAGAAATAGATGTATCTGAGCACCCTCTTTGAACAACTAGATGCTTAGAATTAGAAAAGCTGCCATAATACCTTTAATAATGGTACTATGTAAACATTAACGCATATCCAGTCCAGACAACACTATCTTATGACTGAATATATCCCAGTCACAAAACTTTCTGATCAGATGCAACAACTAACCATCCATACTTATGTCTTTCTGGATTATCATCTGACACTGACAAGTTAGATGACAAATTTGCCACTATCTCAATTTTAATCTAAGGTAGCAAGGTAACTACAAGGCTAATTAATTCAGATCCGACAGATGAACAAGGCAACAGAAAGTTAAATGGTAAAATAGATGAGTGAGAAAAGGAGAGTTTCAATTTCCTGTGGAACTGCTTACCTCCTCCCGCAGAAGCCCAGGGACCAGAGCATATACCTCATAGCAATCCCTCTGTGCATCCAAAACAAAGCAACTACTCATTATCCCAACACAAAACAACTAGGAATTGCAAAATTTCTAGCAGTTTCTTTAGGAGGGCAAATAAGGAGAAATAAGTCAAACAAAACCTCACCATCTCCCGAACACTGATCTTCACCCAATCAGCAGAGGGTCCAATATCAACAATTTCAGCGACCAGTCTACAAGATAAAAACCACTTAGTTTGCTCTGTCAAGAGAATATGAAAAAAAAAAAAGGATAAAACAAAATACAGCCTTGTTATCATGGATCTAATTTGTACATTGCAATTTCCTTTACACGTTCTTGCTTTCGCAAGGAAGTCGGGTTTTGCCAAACTGTGTGTATTGCAGCAAATTTTGACCCCAAATGTTACCAGGATGACACCCAAACTATGCAGTTAGTTCAGGCTTTCTCTTAAGGGAAGAAAGGACTCTTAAGGAGAGCATCCAATGCATGGGCCTTTTTTGGCTCACCTTATGGGAGGATTACTGTTATAGCCTCACACTAAGATAGAGAAGAAATTCTGAAGTATGCTTTGAATTGACATCTACATCCACACAAAATATTTTTCCTCCATCAAGTCCTTTCATGAGTGAAGAGTTACACCCAATGGCAATATAAAATTAAAGTAAATTGTTCATTTTGTAGGAAAGATCCAAGGTGGTTATAGTCACTAAACTAAAGCTAGTTTAATATGTGCAATGGAATCTTTTGCAGAATGATCTAATAAAAACTAACGTCTCAAAAGACTTGTATCCAATGTTGACATAGGTAGGGGCAAATTTGAGCTAAGCACAAAGCCAGCTTGAGCTAGGCTCAAATCCCTAATACCCGAGCTCAAGCTCGAACTGGTGTACAATGTCATTGAAAGGTAGCCAATGAGATGAAAAATGTTGTTGGTGAATAAATAGTGTCATCAAATGGGTGAACAATGTCATTGGTGAATAAACAATAATGCTAGAAAACAAATGAGTCAAACTCGAACCAAACTGCCAAGTTGGAGCTCCAGCTTGAGTTTGGCTTATTCGAGCCGAACAATGGATTCGAGTCGGCTCAGCTTGGCTCGAATCCATACCTAGACATAGGTGAAGAGACCAACAATAAGCAAAAATACAAAAATCTAATTACAGATTTAAGAGAAGATGATTAGTGATCTTAACTGCTTATCTGCCTCTGAGTGTGCATGTTTCTCAGCATGATCCAAATTTGTTGATGTCCTGTTTTTTGGGAAACCTGACTCCAGACAAATGCAAGGTAAAGTACATGTTAGTATAAAATAAATTTTAGCAAGAAAGATCTCAAATCATAAGGCAGCATACCAATATTCTTGAGATGTTTTTCACGCCTTGCCATAGAATTTAAGCTTTTCTCCTGTTCAAGGAAAATTAGTGTATACATTGTTGTGATGCACTAACTGCGACACGTGTTATATGAAAGAAAATATGATGAGACTATAATAACAAAGACTACCAGGTTAAGACTTTCAATACACCTTAATGACTGGCCCAGCAACTTCACCATATCCAAGGAGACGCTGAGCATGCCAACCCTGCATTGCGCGAGCTGCAGCATCCCTACGTGCTCTACCTGACCCCGGAGTCTGGAAGCCACTTACCTGCAGAGAAATTTAGAATTTCTATATGAGGGAATCACAGCAACATAGAGAGAGAAAGAGACCTAAAAACAATTCATAAGAAAAAGATAAATGGTTTGACTACACTAAGACTGGTTACCAACTATTTCAGGAGAAAGAATCTCATTTAAGGGAAAGCTTGTTTGACATGTTACCCTTGAATAGAAGGTATAAAAGACATAAGCATCTTCCTATGTTATGCCAGACCCAGTGAGAGGAAATAAATTGCACACCTTAAGTAATAGTTCCAAGATGTAGGCATATCAGAGACAAAAAGTACATACAAATTTACACTAACTAAGAAGCAGATTAACAAATTTTATACAAAGGCTTAGAGGCTTTCGATATAGAATTTAATACAGTTTTTTAGATTTGAAATAAGGTATATAACAAATCTTAAAAAAATGTGTTTGGTAAAAATAAGTAGAATTGTTTTTAAAAATAGTACTTGAATGCAATTCTAAAATCTAGTGTAAAATTAGAAAACAGACAAAAGCAAATAGAAGTTTTATTCATAGTTTTCTAAAAGCTTTAAATCTAATGACAGTTTTTAAATTTGTATCCGAGTCATTTTCAAATATTAAATTACAAATAAAAACTTCAAATCATTTTTGAGCATTTAAAAATAATTTTTAAATCACAAATCAAATAGGCCCTTATACTCCAGTTAAAATGTATCCAACCCAAAAAGAAAAAGAAAGGGGCCATAAAAAAAATCCAAGAAATGAGAAGTCAGTGATCTTGCTACAGAAAACTTTCTATCAAGAGTGGGGAAATAGGCACTGATCTAGGCCACAATACTTTCTGAAAACAAAATCTATAAATTCTCTTTTCAGTCCATTCTCCATTTTATTTTTTCAAATACAAAAAGCCAGCATACATTGTAGCTTGTCTAACTGGATACTCAATCCCCAGTTAAAAACCATTCACATCTACCCAGAAATTAAACCCAAGATACAACAACTAACGCCCAGACATATTACTTCCCCAACTCATTTCCCTTTTACCTACTCTTGTTCAGCATATACTTTTTTTTTATCATGAAAACCGATAAAAAACTTCAACAAGTTGAGTCATTGAACTTTGTAAATGGCCCAAAATAAACTTAAATCAAATGCAATAAGGATGAAATTTTACCTCCTTTTCAGCACTTGTAGGTTGTGAGAAAGATGAAGTGGGGAGTTCAAGCTCACCGATTAATCTCTTATGCTTCTCATATTCTAATAGGGCCTGTGCAAACTCAAGAACATCATGGAGAAGCAGAGAATTATGCAGACTAGTGATAGGAAGCAGCAATTGACATAATGATATCACCAACTGAAGGACACAGGGCAGGCAAAAAGCTTTACTTTCTTTTTTATTAAACAACAGCAGATAAGGACAATTTATCCAGCTTACACTCAAGAAATATGAGCACAAACAGTTATGAGCTTTATTCTAAAATCTGGCAACTCTAGTTGTATGCATAGGAACAAAAATACAAGTTATGAAGCACTACCTTCTCATAGAAAATGCGGAATGTCCAAGACACAGTCGTGCAGGTCCTGAGAGATAGAGAAAGTGATACGATAAATTGAATAATGACTTCTAAATAGTATATTAAATTCAACTCCTATTTTTAAAACAAATTTTGGTAGATATAAAGCATCTGCGACCCACAAATAAAAAATTATAAGAAAAAAACAAGAATAAAGCATCAATTAAATGCTGCTCACAAACTAGGAAAAATGCACACAGAATATGGCTAAATGCATCTTCCGAAGCCATTACATTCATGATTGGTAAAAATAACCATCTATTATTTTCTTACTTTGGGGGGTGAAACGATTCTCCTACTTGCCGCCACAGCTTAGATGCAGTTACCTAAAAATGATCATAGAGTAAAATCAACTTTCTCATATCTTGATAGTAACAAACACCTGAAGCATCCATCGGGTTGCTACACTGATCAAAGACCCTATGCATTAATTAATGAATTCGACCACAAATTTCAACTCAAAATAGTAACAAGATGTAAAAAAAGGAACTCCTATCATCTACCCGCCTTTAGCATTCATGGTTTTAAGATTTGTAGCTCAAATTGAGAAACAGTATAAATAACATCCACTTAACTTTTTTGTTACTTTCAATTTCATCTAGAACTAAAACTTTTGTAAACAAAATAATCCCAGCCGTGCAACTTTTATTCCCAGAACCAATAAATCA
Organism: Anacardium occidentale; assembly: GCA_026122585.1. Classification (NCBI taxonomy): domain Eukaryota; kingdom Viridiplantae; phylum Streptophyta; class Magnoliopsida; order Sapindales; family Anacardiaceae; genus Anacardium; species Anacardium occidentale. Next base: position 61,112 of record JAJEJH010000239.1, read on the forward strand.
TAAGAATACTAAATGGTTATAATTATGGCCTTATAGGGTCACAAATTATTTACAGATCTTACAAAAATATATCGCGCATGCACCATGTCAAACTTTGAGGTTGGACCAAAAGAAAGGAAGGGCATTGGTATGAGGCTAAAGAAAACAAGGAGACAAGGGGTTAAGGGTTAGGCCAGGAAATTGTTTGCGCTTGAGCCAGGATTCATCTCCATCTAACCTCAAACAGTCCCATTTTAGCCAAGTTCAGTGACTTTAGGCAGTGAAGTTCATTTCATGTAAATGATACATCTGCAACTTTCAACATAATACATGAGTCATGCCTAACTAACAATGATTTGAAAACCATACAGAACGCGAAAACAGATTATTGTCATATAAATGTACATGCATACCACTTCATAGCCACCCAATCTAACAACAGCCCTCCATAACCTACATCCCATAAAACAACATACATAAATTAACCCAGAAACAATAAAAGGAAAGTTTATTTTCAAATTTTAAAGTAATTATCAAAAACTTACTTAAGGCAGTTTAGTGGTTCTCCATAAAACTTTGGGGCTTTGAATTCCAGAGAATTTTCCCTATAGAAACTCTCCACCTCCTTCATGAATTCTACTTGCTCCTCTGGCGAACCATCAACCCCTTCCATCTGCAAATCAAAACAAGAAAAAGTATGTCAAAAGAGAAAAAAGGCATGTAGATTTATAACTTGTAAGATTCAATTCAAGCAAGATTTTCTCCCATTCAAACAAGAGTTGACCAGAAGTACCTCTGTTTCATTCAACCAATTCCTGGATTTCCTCACATGCCCCTCTTGAGCTTCAGAAGTCAAATAGTCTCCTTGTGGAATAGGAGTGAGAGAAGTCTCAGTTTTTTGGTCATTCTCAACATGGGTATCATCTCCTGTACTTCTACTCTTAGGCAGCTCATGAGTAGCATTATCTGCATTTTCATTTGAATCAGCAGTAATTGCAACTTTACCATCAGGCTGATCAGTCAACATTGGCTGATCAGGAGGCAAAGTCACAGTCTTATCCTCAGTAGTCCCTGAAAATGGCGCATGTCCATTTTCAAGAGAGTCCCGCTGTTGAACACTAGCATCAACAAGGTTGGCATCCGAACTATTCGCCAAATCTCGCTCCCCCATTTCAGTGTCTTCCATCTACCTTAAATTGATTCCACTATCTAAACGCCGTACAATAAAATATACAACTTCATATTAACGAATTTTATATGCTTTTCTCATAACGAATAAAATAAGCACTTAATTCAGATTAAAAAACATATCAAATGCAGGTATACATGAACCTCTTTGCTACTCTTACTTTATAAAATTGGTCGTTCCAAACTTACGTTTTGTTTGGAAACTCGAAAAAAAAAAAACTGTAATCCCGGCTTCGTTCCTAAGAAATAACGAAAAAAACCATAAAATTTCTTTCTCTTTCAAAAAAAATAAAATAAAAAATCCTGCTTTTTCCCTCGTCCCTGAGAAAACCAGGCATGCCTGTGCTTTGTTTCTTCATTTCCACACACAACATTTTTATATGATAGCAAAAGCTAAACATACGAGAAAGTGTCCTTTAGTTTCAGATACCGGAAAGAAACGATATTAAGAAACAGAAAAAAAAATGTTATCACAGAAGCTTGCTTGCCTGCGTCTGTGCGAGAGTGATTGAATAGGCGCAAGAAGCAGTGGAAAGAGATGAAGTCCAACGAAACGACGTCGTAGTAGTAGGGGTTATTTAGATTTTGAAGCTTAATTGACAATGCTGGTACTAGGAGAGTGGGAGAGATGGATCGAGAGAGCTAAGCTAAGAGATCTTATCCAGAAAGCATAGGAAGTAACGTCCGTTCATGGCAAGGACAAGTGTGAAAAAATGGGGGCTTATCGCCGGTGGAATTTTCAGAAACAACCTGTTACTGTTGTTTATTACACGAACAGAAAGAATCAGATCAAAACAAAGACGAAATTAATAGCGAAAGGACAAATTATCCAAGCCATAAAACAAAAAAAGCCTACGGTCGTCTCTCCTCTCGCGCTCTAGCCTCTGCTTTCGGAGTTCAAATTCAATTTTGACTCGAACATAACGACGCCAAACACAGAGCTCAGAGCCTGGCCAATTCGTTCCACCTTAACTTGCCATTTTAGCTTTTTCGGAATTTCAATGGATTTTTCTCTTTTTTTTTTTTTTCTTTTTTTTACGTATGCTTTTAAAATTATTTTCTAATTATTCTACCATTAAAATTAAAACAACTTATTTCCACAAGGATTTTTTAATACCAAAATTTTGGTCTAAAACTTTTTAAAAATTAAATATTTATTTATTGATAAAAAGTTAATGATTAAATTTAATAATTAATTATTAAATTTAATTGATGAAAATAATATTTTTATCTTTTTAAGTAAAATATCTTAAAAAATAATAAAATTAATTTTATAAAAAGAATTAAAATATAGAATAATAGTAATACAATAATAAAATTTAAAAAATAACAACCACTATTACTTAACTAAGTGATTAGAAATGACCATCTAATTTGATTGATAGTTAAACCTAATCATTTTAATAGAAGAAACAGTCAGATATATCTATCAATTGAATCAGATAATTATTTTTAACCATTTAATTAGTTTTACAATTGTAAACATTTTTTTAAACTTTTTTTTATATTTTAAAATTTTTTTATTAATTTTTTAAAATCATTATTATTATATTAATATTATTTTAAATTAAAATTTATTTTAATATTAATATTATTCAATTTTAGTGAATGATTCTTCAGTCATTTTATTAAAAATGTTAATAAAATTAAAAAGAATTTAATTTATAAATAAATATTTAATTTTTTAAAAGTATTTAAATGAGAATTATCATTTAGATAAAGCTTAAATAAAAATAAATCATTTGACCTTAAAATTAAACAAAAAGATACTAGTGGATGTCAGCTTAACTTTATACACTATTTGAGCTTTTAGCTTAAATAAAAATAAATTTAATCTAGATTTAATTAAATCAAGATTAATTGAAATCGAAATCGAAATTAAATTTATAATGATTTGCATAAGTTAACATTTATTTAATCTAACGTATAATATCCTCAAAAGATTGTCGGAGGATGCTCAATGATATTATCAAGATAATTAATATTTAATAAGTAAACAAATTAATTTGATATAAGTAAAGTTGATTCATATTAATTCTATCCAAAAACTTAAGCTTTGTGTGAATTTGAAATTAGATTGTTCAAATTAGCCAATAATAATGTCGGAGGAGAAGAGGATGTCTAAAAAAAAATTGAAAGAAAAACATAAATTGTTGGATAAAAAAGGAATCATAAAAAAATTAAAAAAAAATCACTAGAAAAAAACAAGAATTCTGAGAAAAAAAAATTATTGAAAAAGCGAAGGAGGGCGCAATACTCTAACTCAATTTCCAAGCTTGTAAAAGAATTATTTGTTTTACTGGGCCTTAAACTTCGACCACAGGCCCATGAGTTCAGTATTGTTCATAAAAGGAGGGCGCAGTGATAGTTTAGAAATTGGGCCATATGGAGACTATTGTAACCGATAAGAAAGCGTCTGGCCTCTCTTCATCTTCACCGGGATGTGGAAACGGAAAAACCTACGTTCAAGTAGGTTAATTAAACTGACTGGGAGACATTAGGGTTTTCTCAAACACTCATAGCCCTCGATACGGATTCGATTTATCTCCAGCGATTCTCGCATCTGGTAAGGTATATATATTTGTTTCGTAGTGAATCCTGTAGTTGTTAGTTGTTTTTATTCAGTATTGTTAATGCGTGTTTGATTTATTCCGAATCAGGTCACCTTATGATATAAATTAGTTGAACTGAATAGAGTTTTTGGCAATTTTGATTGAAAACATAGTGTGGCGCTAGGATTTCCAAGTATTTCGTGTATAGATTGATATAGCTGCAATAGTTGATTTGTGAGGGATGGAAGAAACAAAACATGAATTGAGGAGGAGTCACCGGGAACGTGACAGGGACAAAGAAAAGGAGAGAAATGGGGAGAGACATAGGGATAAGAGAGACAGGGAAAGTAGGCGTTCTGAGAGAGAGAAAAGTACTGATTCTGATGACAAGTATGACAAAGAGAAAGAGAGAGATAAGCATAGAGACAAGGAGAAAGACCGAAGGAATAGGGATGAGGGAAAAGATAGAATCAGTGATAAGAAGAGAGATAGAGACAGGGACAGAGAAGACAGAGATAGAGAGAGGGAGAGGGAGAAAGAGAAAGAAAGAGAGGAGAAGAGGGAGAGGGCAAGGGAGAAGGAACGGGAGAGGGAAAGAGAAAGAGAGAAGAGGGAGCGTGACTGTGAAGATAGAGAGAGAGAAAGGGAGAGGAGGGAACGAGACAGGGAAGAACGAGATAGGGAGAGAGATAGAGAGAGGGAGAAGAGAGAGCGTGATAGAGATAGAGAGAGGGCAAAAGAGAGGGAGAGAAGACTGAGGGACCGGGAGAAGCGTCGAAAAGTCGATAGTGATGATAGTGATGAAGACAAGGAACAAGATAGAAAGCGGCATCGGAGAGGTGATGATGATTACAAGGAGAGATCGCGAGAACAGAGTGTTAGATCAAACAGGCACTGGGATGACAGTGAAGATAGCCCAATGAAAAGAGTTGTTGAGGATGATATGGAAAAGAAAGAGAAGAAAACCCGGGAAGAAGAGCTAGAAGATGAACAGCAGAAATTGGACGAGGAAATGGAAAAGCGGAGGAGGAGAGTTCAGGAATGGCAAGAGTTGAGGAGGAAGAAGGAAGAATCTGAGAGAGAAAAGCGTGGGGAGGAGAATGTCAATGAACCCAAGGCAGGCAGGAACTGGACCCTTGATGGAGAAGATTCTGATGATGAAGAAGTACCTTTAACTGGGAAATCTGAGATAGACATGGATGCTAACGAAGATGCCAATCCTTCTGATAAACAAGTTGGAGATGAAATGGCTGTAGACTCAGAGAGTGGGAATGGTGCACCTGTTTTGCAAAATGGGGTTGCTGGTGAGGAAGAAATCGATCCACTTGATGCGTTTATGAACTCTATGGTTTTACCTGAAGTTGAGAAGCTAAACAATGCTGTGGAATTGTCAATGGGGGATGCCAATGGAGTGGACCTGAAGAAGAAGGATCAAAAGGGTGATAGGATTAATGGTGGACAGCCAAGGAAAAGTTCAAATAAATCTCTTGGGAGAATAATTCCTGGTGAAGATTCTGATTCAGATTATGAGGACCTTGAGAATGATGAGGAAACATTTGAAGATGAAGACGATGATGAATTTATGAAGAGAGTAAAAAAGACAAAAGCTGAGAAATTATCTATCGTTGACCACTCTAAGATTGATTACAAACCTTTCAGGAAAGATTTTTATATCGAAGTGAAGGAAATTTTTAGAATGACTCCTGAAGAGGTTGTTGCATACAGGAAACAACTGGAATTGAAAATACATGGAAAGGATGTCCCAAAACCAATCAGAACCTGGCACCAAACTGGACTTACAAGCAAAATTATGGAGACAATAAAGAAGCTTAACTTTGAAAAGCCTATGCCAATCCAAGCTCAGGCACTACCAGTTATTATGAGTGGGCGAGATTGCATTGGCATTGCAAAAACGGGGTCCGGAAAGACCCTTGCCTTTGTTTTGCCGATGCTGAGGCATATTAAGGATCAGCCACCTGTGATAGCTGGCGATGGGCCAGTTGGACTTATAATGGCACCTACAAGGGAGCTTGTCCAGCAGATCCACAGTGATATCAAGAAGTTTGCCAAGGTAATGGGTATCAGATGTGTGCCTGTCTATGGTGGTTCTGGTGTTGCTCAGCAAATTAGTGAGTTAAAACGAGGGACTGAAATTGTTGTCTGTACTCCAGGTCGAATGATTGATATACTTTGCACAAGTGGAGGGAAAATTACCAATTTGAGAAGAGTCACCTATTTGGTCATGGATGAAGCTGATAGAATGTTTGACATGGGTTTTGAACCTCAGATCACTCGAATTGTTCAAAATATTAGGCCAGATCGCCAAACTGTACTATTTTCTGCTACTTTCCCTCGTCAGGTTGAAATTTTGGCTCGCAAGGTTTTGAACAAACCTGTGGAGATACAAGTTGGTGGGAGGAGTGTTGTAAACAAAGATATAATGCAGTTGGTTGAAGTGAGGCCAGAAACTGAGAGATTTTTAAGACTGTTAGAACTACTAGGTGAATGGTACGAAAAGGGAAAAATTTTGATATTTGTCCAGTCACAGGAAAAATGTGATGTTTTGTTTAAGGATTTGCTTAGGCATGGTTATCCATGTCTTTCACTTCATGGGGCCAAGGATCAGACAGACCGTGAGTCCACCATTTCTGATTTCAAGAGCAATGTCTGTAATTTGTTGATTGCTACTAGTGTTGCAGCCAGAGGTTTAGATGTGAAGGAACTTGAATTAGTGATCAACTTTGATGCTCCAAACCACTATGAGGATTATGTGCACCGTGTTGGTAGAACAGGCCGAGCTGGTCGAAAAGGCTGTGCCATTACATTCATCTCTGAGGAGGATGCAAAATATGCACCAGATCTTGTAAAGGCATTGGAGCTGTCTGAGCAAGTTGTTCCTGATGACCTGAAAGCTCTTGCTGATAGTTTCATGGCAAAAGTGAATCAGGGACTTGAGCAAGCCCATGGAACAGGTTATGGTGGAAGTGGCTTTAAATTTAATGAAGAGGAGGATGAGAAGAGGAAAGCTGCAAAGAAAGCACAGGCAAAAGAATATGGCTTTGAGGAAGATAAGTCAGATTCGGAAGATGAAGATGAAGGAGTGCGGAAGTCTGGTGGTGACATCTCACAACAAGATGCACTTGCTAAGATTGCCGCCATTGCTGCTGCCTCCAAAGCGTCGGCTTCAATGCCAACTCCTATCTCAGCTGCGCAAATGCTTCCCAATGCCGGACTACCCATTTCTCTGCCAGGTGTTCTTGGCCTACCAATACCTGGAGCAGTGGCAGTTGTTCCTGGTACTGGGCTGCCTGTGGTGCCCAATGATGGAGCAGCTCGGGCAGCGGCATTGGCAGCTGCCATCAATTTGCAGCATAATTTGGCAAAGATCCAAGCTGATGCAATGCCTGAACACTATGAAGCAGAACTAGAGATAAATGATTTTCCCCAGAATGCTCGATGGAAAGTTACTCATAAGGAAACGTTGGGTCCGATTTCTGAATGGACTGGAGCTGCCATTACCACGAGGGGTCAGTATTTTCCACCAAGCCGGGTTGCAGGACCAGGGGAACGCAAACTTTACTTGTTTATTGAGGGCCCTACTGAACAGTCTGTCAAGAGAGCTAAAGCAGAATTAAAACGTGTTTTAGAAGATTTCACAAATCAGGCATTATCACTTCCAGGTGGAGCTCAACCGGGCAGATACTCAGTTGTGTAAGTGTAAGGACCAAATTAACTTTGATTATCCTTTTGCCATTGTTTGTCTATGATGTACTTCAGTGATTATCCAGCGGGTTTTTTATTCTTGCCAAATTAATTTTTTTTTTTTTTTCATGTTTCAACTTGAATGATCATTTGGTTGTCATGGTCTTTCGTATTTTCTGGCGGGCTTTTACCTGTGGCTTGTGGAATATGCTTGTATTATTGTTAAATTTGCTGTCAATTTCCACAACTCATTGCCGGCTTTAATTTTTTTTTTTTTTTTTCCTTCTCTTTTGTTTATCCTTTACCCACGGGGGAAGAGATGATTTAAGCCTATGCTCGCATGATCAGTATACTCAGCCCATTACCTTAGCTATCGTGGTTGTCGAAGAGATGACGACAATCTGGTGCGATGCTTTCTGTTTATATTCCTTTTGATCACTAAATGGGTGTCAATAGAACCCTCTTTTTGCTATTCTTCATTCCATATACTCACTGTTTAAATATGGTATCTGATAATTGTTCTCTCGACCTTTTTTGTAGGTAAGGTGAGAAGATATCTGAAGGCACCTAGTCACAGCTCGTTATGGCTTAGGCCTCGATACGAGGCGATGACAAGGATGCTTATGTTGATCAGGCATCTTGAAGAGCTGCTTTATTCTTTCCTGTGCCAGATTCTCTTTTATGATCCAACGAAAAAGTTCCCTGGAAAAGCATAGCCGTGCCAATATAGTGTCTGCGAGCTTGAAATGACAGCAAATAAATTGCCAATTTGTCTTACTGTTTTAAGCTTTTTTATTAATACTCAAATTATTATATATACAACACGACAAAGTTTATTGGCTTGAAATCTGGTATTTTCTATCTTGTTGATCACAAAATTGAACAAGGTCCGTCTTGAACTTTGCTGCTAATAACAAGACAAAAATAGAAGCATCAAAAGTAAAAAATACAGGGCTTGTCCCTATAGTTAGTGGTGGGGCTCAGCCGACTACGGGGCTGGTTCCTAAAATATCTATGTCGAGTTAGTGTCTGATGGTGACGGCGGGTTGCTTGACAGGAAGAAGAACATTGAATCCAAATCGAACTGGATAATTCGAACTTTATTACGAGTGAACATGTTTAATTTGAACGGTCTTGGCTCTAGATGTCTATCTCGTCTTAACTCAATGCCGTTGCCTTTTACATTTGTAGTAGGTAAATGATATGAAGGACGTCGTTTAATTTTTTATCCATGAGGTGCAGCCGTCAGCTGCCCGTGGTGGCAAGTAGAGGCGGCGCAATCAGCGATGATGACGCGCATCTACGTTCTATAAAACCAAAGATAGGTAGAAAACAATTTCTTCGCCATCAGTGATTTTTATTGTGGTCCACGTGTATAAGAATTGAAATAAAACTTTAATGCTTTGGGGTAGCCATTTATTGTTTTTGAGTTGGCATCGAGCCGGCCAGCAATAGGCTTCAAAGAAATAGCCTCCTTTCCTCTTCGGTTGTTGGGGTGTGTTTTGTATGGTTCTGTCTGTGTTGTTCTGTTTTCAGGTAAATCAATCCTAGGGTTTCAATTAAAGCCTGTCAATTAAAGCAATGCGAACGTGGAGTGGTGCAATTTCTTGTATATGTAAGAAGTATTTGTTTTCATTTTTCGTAGGTGATTCGTAGAGACAGAAGATGGGACTTTTGGATCTCTTCATTGCTGCATCAATCCCAGTATTGAAAGTGTTGCTAATAACTGCACTTGGTTCCTATCTAGCTTTGGATCATGTCAACGTTTTGAGTGAAGATGCCAGGAAGCATATAAATAATGTGAGTTCTTTTTATATTTTGTATGTTTCATTCTTTTTTATAGATGTTCAGATTTTGATCACTTTATCGGGGTATAAAGATATCAATACTGTTATTTGAATGTGAACAGGTGGTATTTTATGTCTTCAACCCAGCGCTCGTGTGCTCCAGCCTTGCCGGAACTATTACGTATGAAAGCATGGTCCAGTTGTGAGTAAAACACTTGCTTTTTCAGTTAAACATACAGCTTGTTCTGAGGTTAGGTTCAGTTACCTGGAAAAGAATATTATTTTAGCATTCTCAAGTAATTGCTTTTGAATGTTAGGTGGTTCATGCCGATCAATGTTCTCATTACATTTCTAGTTGGCTCAATCCTCGGATGGATAGTCGTCCTACTTACAAGGCCTCCCTCACATTTGCGGGGGCTTATTGTGGGTTGTTGTGCTGCAGGTAAAATATACAATGATAATAAAAGTTTAATCATTTTTTGTACATTGAAATTATGTTTTTACCATAAGAAACTGTTAATAACTGCTAGGTTAATTTTGTTTCGTTGGTTCTAGTCTCACTTAGAAGGGAGGAAAGTTTGGCTTGAGTTTGAGGGATGGTGTAACTTTGGTTATGATGATGATGATGTGATATGAAGATGCTTGTTTGTGGACAGAGTGTGCATTTCTTCAAGATGACCCAAGAGTTCTGCTGAGCATTGTGATTTTGAATAGATAGAAACATGTTTTTGAAACCCAAATTAAACTGACTGATTCAATCAGTTCAACTGGAATCCAATGGTGGCGACAACACTGAGTCAGGAAAGTTATATTGGGTGTCGAAGATGAAGACAAGAATGAGTAACCAAAAATAAATCAAATGATAAAATCTGAAGCCTAGAAAAATTGAAAATGACAAATTCATTGTCAAAAGTAGTAGTCAGAGGTGATTCACGACTAGAATTTGTGTGGCAGTAAGCTGATAGCTAGGGTTTTTTTGAGTGTTCACTTTTTAAATATTTTTTTCTCAAAATAAGAACGATAAAATTATCTGGAATATATATTAGTTTGACCCTTGAGCAAAATACTGACAAAGCCAGTCAAATAATTTACCATTCTGGCTGAGACGGGCAGTTGACCTAGACAGCGCTTTGGAGTGGGTCAAAGCCCAAGTGGGATATTAAATCATTGGACAGGAATACTCTGCTGGACAAACACAGTATTCCTGTCTGTGGGTCTTGCTAGACTATTTTTGCTATTGAAGGTAGAGCTACTGTGAATTCCACTGTCTGTGAAACTACTGTTGGGATAATATTGAAAGAAACAGTCGTGAACCATATATGCTTTCATTAAACTTTTTCTGAAGTTAAAATAAGCAGAAATTAGACACCTCTTTTTACTAATAATTTGGAGGCTGAAAAGGCTCCAAGCCTTCCTTCCCCTTTTGATTCTGGGATCTCTAGACTTCACTGTATAGGGTTTTCCAAAATTTGCTTCATTACTCTACAGCATGATCAAATCATTCACATCTAAATTATGCTCTCTAACTTTTTTATCTCACGAGAGTTTTCCTTTTTTACCTATTTTTATATCACTTGGTGAATAAAAGTACCTTTTCGTTTTTGATTTATGTGAACAGGAAATTTAGGGAATTTGCCTCTTATTATACTCCCAGCAGTTTGTAAAGAAAAAGGAAGCCCATTTGGATCTCCCAATGTCTGTCACTCGTATGGATTGGCTTATGCTTCTTTGTCAATGGCGGTAAGGGACTAAGGGTTACATCACTAATCTACTTTGTATGAGCAAAGGAGAATTCTTTTCAATAGTAAAATCTATAGATATATATTGCTGTAAGGTAATCCTTTCAAGTTTTACTAATTAGTTTTTTTCTGACATTTAAGCTTGGAGCCATTTATTTGTGGTCTTATGTGTACAACATTGTCCGGGTATCTTCAACTAGGAGAACAGGAGAATCCGAACATGGTTGTAACTCTTTCAAAGGAGAATCACATTCAGGCATGGGAGACAGCAGGGAGCCGCTACTTTCTTCCAAAGATGAACTTGCATTGCCCCAAACTACATCTAAGGTGAGACTAAAGATTGATTCCTTTGACATCTATTCTCATGCAGAATCTACATATTATGTTAACAAGTTTCATTGGTTTTACCAATATTAGCTTATTACTTCATCCCATGTGTTCAATGAAGCACAAAACAGACAGACCTGGATATCTCTAGTCTTTGTTCATATTGTCACCATCAGTAGCCTGCAGCAGATAGTTCATCACTTTTTGAAATGTAATTTGTAGTTGTAAGTAGGAAAAAAACAAAAAAAAGATTTACCCTTTACCTGAAAAAAAAGGTAATTTCACCGAGCAAATCAATCTTTCTGTTTTTTTGAATCCTATCACAGGTGGAGGTTTCATGTACAATTAAGGAACGAGTGAAGTCGCTGTTTACGAAGATTAACCTGAAGGCTTTGTTTGCACCTTCTACTACTGGAGCAGTATGTTTCCTCTAGCTTTTATCTTCTTCGTTAACCTTCATCTGTATAGAAAATTAAATACCATGGCCCAACAGGGACAAATAATACTATGGAAAAGAATTAGACTGCAAGTTTATGGGAGAATAACATATAATAGGAGCATTTACATTCGTGTATACATTTACCTCATATTTGATTTCCCCTCATGCATTTCACACATTGACCAAATATTTGATTCTTGTTCTGTGCAGCTTGCTGGATTTGTAATTGGACTTGTCCCTCTGATACGAAAATCATTGATAGGTGAAACTGCTCCTCTTCGTGTTATTCATGACTCTGCTTCTTTACTGGGGTAAGAAACATAGCCAACATTGTTGCAACTTTTCCTATTCAATCTAAGAGACACTACAATAAATGTCATCTTTTTCTATTGTTTTCCTTCTTAATGTAGAGATGGAGCCATCCCCACCGTCACACTGATCGTTGGAGCAAACCTTCTCAAAGGTAACGGTGAAAGGTTAATAATCACTTGGAAAAGATTCTTAAGTGAGAGCAGTGGTCACTGATAGTGTGTTTTGATTCAGGTCTCAATGGCTCTGGAATTCGCAAAACCATTGTTGTGGGCATCCTGGTCGTACGTTATGTTGCCTTGCCTCTGATTGGCATTGTCACTGTGAAAGGGGCACGCCAGTTTGGCTTAGTGCACTCTGATCCATTGTATCAATTTATGCTTCTGCTTCAATTTGCAATGCCACCTGCTATGAACATAGGTACAAATACTTCCAATGCTTCATTCAAAATTCATATTCATGTTTGAGGCCCTACAAAGCATAATTCCTGTGCAGGTACCATCACTCAATTGTTTGGAGCAGGTGAAAGTGAATGCTCTGTTATAATGCTGTGGACCTACGGTTTAGCTTCAATATCCCTTACTCTTTGGTCGACATGTTTTATGTGGCTTGTTTCTTAATTTTTTCCTACAATTGAGAATGGCTAGCAACTTATCTTTTTGTTAAATTTCAAATTTTGAATTTTTGCTACTTCAGATAATTGAGTATTTTTCTTTTCTTTCTTTTCTTGATTGCAAACCAAATCATAGGTGAGTTTCTTTGCATAAATTTTTGTTAGAAATCAAATTGAACCACCTTTTCGGTTTTTGAAATTGTTTTTTTCACTTTTCTTACCAACGATTTTAACATATGGGATGGAAATATGAATTATAAAATTAGGTAGAGCAATTTCTGGAATAAGAAGTCCATAGTTCATTCCAATGCAAGGAGATCATCCTAAAACAAATGTAACGAGACTTGAAAACATTCTTAGGAAAAAGCAAAATAGACTTTGCTTTTTCCCCTTTATTGTTCTGGAAAGATGAAAATTAAAAACCCTAATCTTTCTAATGCCAGTGCACAGCAAACTTTTCTCTAGAGATGGGTCTTGTCCACATCATCAAAGTAAGGATGTTCCATGGCCTTCTTTGCTGAGATCCGCTTTGAGGGTTCATACTGCAACATTTGCTGCAAAGACAAATTTAGAAAAAGTCAGTTTGAAGAGAAGAAAAAAAAAAGAAAAAGAAAAAAAGTGTGCAGAAGTGTCATCAGATCAACTTACTGAAAGTAGATCAAGCCCGTTTTCGTCCAAGTAAGGAACAGCGGATGACAAATTTTGAGGCTTCCATTGCGGGTACTCATGCCAGTTCACTAAGGCACTTACTCCGGGCCATACTTCTTCATTTGGAGTACCCAGTAACCTGCACAGAAAGATGAAGTAGCATTAGAGAACATCCTTAGTCGTTGCTTCAACTTTGAAATTAGGATCTTATTAGAACCTGAAAATATGCAGCAGCTGTTGTAGTTCAGAATCTCCTGGGAAAAGCGCTTGTTTTGTGACAAGTTCGGCTACAAGGATAAAAAGACTAAACTTATCAGGCAGATTCTTAGTTTACAGGTTAAACAAATTTTGGGAAGCAAGGTTTCTGTACCAAAAATACAGCCAACGGACCACATATCCACTGCAGTAGAATAGTGGGTTGAGCCCAAAAGGACTTCTGGAGCTCTGTACCAAAGGGTCAATATCTGCAACAAAATCGGATTTTCATCAACATACTAATTGTGGCAAGCGGATTATAAAGCATGAAAAATGAATACTTAAAAGATGATAGAACAGGTACCTCATGAGTATACTTCTTAATTGGAAGAGTAAATGCTCGAGCTAGTCCAAGATCTGCTATTTTAAGCATTAAAGTCTTTCGATCCATCAGCAAATTATGTGGCTTAAGATCCCTGGGATCAAACAGGAAAGGTAAAAGATGCTACTAAAAGGGAAAACAACTTCCTTATTTTCTGGCCCTGACCAAATGAAATGGGAAAGATAAGTACCTATGCAAGATTCCATGCCCATGGCAAAAAGCTACACCTTTGCAAAGTTGGTACATCAAGCTCTGTATAATACCACAGATTAATCAAGAAGAACAAAGATTTGTCTGAATGGACAAAAAAATGGTCCATACCTTCACAGTTTTAGCAGGAATAATCTCTCCAGTTTGGCGGAAGCTACGAATGAATTTCTTAAGATCGGTGTCCATGTACTCAAAAACCAGGTATAGCACCGTCTTGCCCTCTTTATTCTGGCCTTGTTTCACATCCATCAATCTAATATTTAAAAAAGTGGAAAAAAAATTAAAAAAACCTAAAAACGATTTTGCACTTGGAATACCCTAAATTACCAAACTTCCCATATTCAACTCGTAGTTCACATATGAAATTAAGAAATTTCATCAGGAATCACGCACGATTTCAATAGTAAGGCATTTTCAGTAACATTGTTCAATGAGCAGGCACCAAGAATAAATAAAAAAATAAAACCCTAGAAGAGATTTTGCAGTTTGAAAACCCTAATTTAAAAAACTTCCCCCTATCCAACTCATAGTTCACACATAAAATTAAGAAATTTTGTCAGAAATCACTTACGAATTCAGTAATAATAAATTTTCAGCAACATTGTCCAATGCCCAGTAATGATGCAAAAAATACGACAGGTTGCAAAGGGAAAGATGCGTAAGAACTACTACTGAATAAAACCCTAAGTACGGAAAGAAAGTGAAAATCGTAATTAAATGAAAAGAAAAATAGAGAAAGAAGTAGTGGTACCTTACAACATGGGGATCACGAGAGAGCATGCGCAAAATTGAGACTTCACGCAGAGTAGTTGGAGGCACACCTTCGTCGTCCTCGTGAAGACGAGTCTTCTTAAGGGCTACGATCTTGCCTGTCGCCTTCTCCCTTGCTCTGTACACTTTCCCGTACGTTCCTTCTCCGACTTTCTCTAGCTTCTCAAACGCATCCATCTCTTCTTTTTTTTCTTCGTCAAACAAAGAAGACTTGTTTGCTGGCTTATAAAGGGCTTCAGTATGTAGCCGTTTTAAATGCGGAGGCGTTGCCCTGCCCAACGGCAACAAATTTTGAATTTCAAATATACAGATTTCCATAAATGCCCCTATTGCTTTGCCATGTCAGCAATAATCGAGTTAAGAATTAGGCTGGTCCAATTTTGTCCGACTTTTCGTTTGGGCTTTCGGGATGAACAACGTTTATTTGGTTTAATTAAAAAGCTTAAACAAAATTTAGAATTAACCCAATAAAGATGGAAAATGAGTCAAATTTCTGGCAAGTTATTTACAACTCGATTCTATTTGAATCACAGTCAGTTAAATTATTTGTAAGCTAAATTCAAGCTCAAATTCAAATGATTCGAGTACATAACTTAATTTAAATATAATATCAATAAATTTTTAAAAATATATAATTTTACATTTATGCCCCTAACAATTTGTTTATTGACTTTTAATACGAAAGATGTTTGATAAATATATGAATTACAAGATTTAAATAAATAAGTTGTTTCTATTTTGAGATTAACTTTGCAATTCTCACATTCATAAATGAATCGAGTTTAAGTCAAATAATATCAATTAGGTTTAATTGTATCACTAATATAAGCTACAGTAAAATTAGAAATAGCCCAATAATAATTTTGCTTGAGTTGGCTGATGTTTGACTTGTAGCTTGGATAAAAAAAATGTTTAACTAGATCGAATTTGACTTAAGTTAAAATCGAACTAATTCTTATTCAATTTAAAACATATTTAGATATAAACTTATTCACGTTGGATTCAAATTAGATTTTCAATGTAGTGATATCTTCTTAAATTGAAGAAAATATACAATTTCAAACGAATATTTATTGACTAAAATTGGATTTGATTTAAATTTATTTTATATTCACTAGGTTGCATAGATGAGGAAATTATGAACCAATCCATAAATAAGTTAGATTGGATTTGAGTCATTTGACAAGGTTTATCAATTTCAACAGAGGAACACCGCTTGCTTTGCAGCCAAACTATCAATCTCAACAGAAGAATGCCTTTACCTTCTGGCCTATTTTCTTTTCTGCTCCAGGGGTGGATTCGATCCGAATTATGTGAATTTGAGTGGTTCTTCAGCTCGAATCAGCTGGAACTTTCCCTCCATACCAGTGCTGTCGTATTGGAACTTGTCTTGGCAATGTTTCTTTTTCTCTGGCAATTCAAAAATGTTAAAACTCAATCTTGAGATAATTGTTTTGGATTTGAACTGAATTCAATCCGACTCATATGCGGATTCGGCTACACTTGAATCCACCCCTATTCTAGACAGAATTAATAATCCCACATTATTTATTAAAGGGAAAATTCAGAGTTACCGTATAACTGCCACACAGGAGTGGTATTGTCAAGATACAAATCACCAAATATGTCTGCACTGGATATGGAGAAAGAGACATTCTTCTTTAGTATTCATGCATAGATAGTTCAGAACTTGGGTCAATTCCAGTGTAAAATTTCTCATTTGGGATGAATTTAAAATCAATAAACCCCAAAAGTTGCTATATTCTATCACTAACTTGAGACAACTATTGTCTATATATTTACATTCAACTACAACTCGCCTTGGTTTACATGATCAAACAGTCGTACAAGGATTATACATTATATATCTTCTCTCTCAGAAGCTAAACAAATATAAATATAATGCGGGCGTTTAAAGTTTATTGTTTAACCCGGCTGCCTCTCACTGTATGTCTGCTAACTGTATTTTACACGATATGGTGGAAATGAAGCCACCATCACCTTTTCAATTCAACCTTTCAGATTCAGCCTCACATTTTGAACCTTTACCAACATCTTTAACTTCTGTTCTTCCATATCTTTCAAAACTGCTGCTAGTTTTGTCCGATATGCTTCACATCGCTGGCTTGCAATTTCCAGTTGAGCTGCCAGTTCTTGAATTCTCTTGTCTTGGTCCTAAAAACAGGCACAATAACGGAAAGATTTTTAGGCTATGTAGAGATGAAAGTTAATAAACACACAAGAGTCACTCGGTCAAGTGCCGAAAAGAACCAGACAATGAACCAAAGGAAATGGTTGCAATTTTCATTAGACTGATTGACTCCCAAATTTTTTAGAATATCCTACATCGATGGAAATGGCTTATCTCTATAAAAATTCATTTGAAATGCAAACTTTAACACTCCCAAATGTTTTAAAAAAAAAAAAAAAAACTTTAAAACATTATGGACTCTTTCACGGCGAACAGTATTAATTTGTCCTCTGACCTTGTACATCTAAAAGTTACAGCTTTAAAATGAAATTGTAATGATTCTTTTATCAAACCAACGCATAGATATGGTCTAATGCAGAAAAGTATTTTAGTCATAAACTGTAACTTTGATCTTTAACACCACTGAATTAAGTTACCATTTGGAGACTATGTGAATTGGTGATTCTGCATGCAAATTGTATTGCCACGTCAAATACTTAAGATCCGATTCATCGATATGATAGCAGTCCAAGAAAAACTTTTGTATACCATGGTTACAAGTCTGTGGAATGCTATTTATTTAGCACTACCAATAATTTCATCAATACACATAACATCTGCATTCATTGATAATTAAGTGACACACATGTTTCAGTTTCAAGAAAACATTAAATTAAAAAGGAAAATAACAATGCACCCATGATTGACAAGCTCATATTGCAGCATCTAGCTCCTAACAAGCAACTTGTTTTAATTTAGTAATAGAAGGTTAATTAAGGAACATAATAAATAGAAAACTTAGACATCTAGTAAAACATTATTTTGGAAACTACAAGACTTACCACAGAGCAAGACTGAAGCTGTTGGCTCCCATTAAACAGAGTGCTCCGTTGGACCCCCACACCGCACTTCTTTGCAGCGTCAACTTTTTTTGCAGCCTCCTGAAGCGCATTCATTGCTACATTATAACTGTGTGTCGATTCTGCCCCTTGTTCTACATATTTGATGACTTCCAAACGAAGATTATCATGGCGGGCAGCATATGACTCTTGAGCATTACCTGGCATTCCAAGAATGTGATCATTCAATAGAATGCCACTTTTGGCATTTCTTGTCCAACGTTTCAAGATATAGTGAGATGGAAGTGTAAGAACATTTGTAACTCTAAAAACTGCCAATATGTGCCTACAAATAATGCCTGAAAACTCAAACATTTGACAGCTACAATTGGCTTTCTTTTCAAAAACATTGAACCTAACAAAGTGTGTTTTGTCGTCCTCCCCAAATTTTGCTACCCGATATATAATTTCTGTTCCTGTATCATCAATAACTATTGCAGGATAAGCAAGAGTTTCCACTAATTCCTCTTGAAATTTCATAAATATTTTCCTTGTATAAAGATTTGCTACTTGTTTTTCCATAGGAGAAGGAGTTTTTAAAACCGGTTCTGACTTCAATGTATCACAATCAGCCTTGACTTCCCTTTCGTATCTAGTGGCGATGGCTCTTTCATACTGCTTAATCAGGACCTGAATATGTGTCGATGCATTTATATACCCATCAAAGAATGAGTTTATGTTATCACTTCCTTGAGTTATAGACATCTCCCCAAAGAAAGTATCCCGGAGATAAACTGGCACCCACTGTTGGCGCACATTGTACATGGATCGGAGCCATTCATTATCCCCAAGATTATATCTTTGAAGAAGAGACTCCCAGCATGACTCGAATTCATCAACTGTTTCTACCATATTGATGCACCTCTGGAACTCCACTTCAAAATTAGGTTGTGAGTGATAGATATCGGATAATTTCTCCTGGGCTTCCCTAAACACATTCCATTTACAAAACCGGTGACGAGCTCTTGGAAAAACATGTGCAACAGCAGACCTTATAATTCTATCCTGATCCGTTGTGATTGAAGCGGGATGGCGTCCTGACATTGCAGCAAGCCAAGCCTCAAATAGCCAAATAAAGGAGGCCTCTGATTCATTAAGAAGTAGTGCACATCCAAACAATACGGGCTGTCCATGATGGTTCCACCCAGTAAATGGAGCAAAAGGTACTCGATAACGATTCATTCTATATGTGGTATCAAACGTGACAGTATCTCCAAAGTAATTATAATTCATTCTTGAATTTGCATCAGCCCAGAAAATATTACCAGAAGAGTTCTCAAAATTACCTTGGAAGGAACAAAAGAAACTGGGATCCTCAGACTGCATTTGCTTCAAATAGTCAATAACAACTTCGCCTCCAGTTCCTAGTGTTCTCTGCCTACTACTGCTCATATAATTCTGACAATCAACTTTAGTAAAACCAACATTATTCACTCCACCAGATTCCTTAATCAACACAGACATAACGCCACTAGGTCCCATCCCAGCTGCTTGCAGTGTATCAATCAGACTTCGAGCAGGACCTGACACATGTCTATGTGATCTAAGACAATGCACTTTATCTGGGGGCACAAGCTCATGATTGTGTTCTTTCACAAGTTTTGACACAGACCATTTCCCTGAACTCTGTTTCTTCACTGTAATTTGCGCCTTACACCCAACTCTAGTAACAGTACGCTGTCTCTTGGACCTATTTTCGTTGCCTTCACGACGAAACCCCTCACGAGAACACACAATTTGACGACATATAATCGACCCATCACGCCTTGATCGCTGGTAAACACTAACACGTGTACTAAAACCAACACGACGAGCATATGAATTATAGAAAATACGAGCAGCCTGCTCAGAATCAAACTCCATACCCTCATAGGGTTCAAGATTAGGGTCCCCATCAGAAGTTGTAAAGCTATCATTTGGCATGGAATTATCATTATTCTGCAGGAAATTATCATAGTACTGAGGTTGCTCTAAATCATTTTCCTCATCAGAATTAGCCATTTGGTCGAATTCAATAGTCCCATTTCCAATATCAAGCGGTTCAAATTCCATGATAGATTGTGAAGAAAACTGATCAACAATGTCACATACTTAGTAATAAAAAACGACAGTGAAAAGAAAACTGACCGTAGATCAGAAGCTTCGAGCCTGAACAAAAAAGGAGTGATCTTTAAGTAGAGGAGCTCCACAAGATCAAAACTTTTCACAGGTACGAGAAAGAGGAGGGAATTTTTTGAGGGTTTGAGAAGATTTTACGGTGTGAATAAGGCAGTCCAATTGAGTTGAAGTGTATTATCTGGTATGCTCCGAAGAGCCTTTTGATTGCTCAACTTCTTTCATCTGATTGGTGTAGCTGCACATTTTACCCAATAGTTTTGTGACAAGTGGCTGATATAATGCTCTTATTTTATGAGTGATTCACATGCTGAGTTATTATTTTTTTATATTTTATTTTATTTTCCTGTCTATGAAAACAATGTCTTAGATTAGCAAATTGTGTCGACAATATTTGTCTTGCTTGCGCATGTTTTTACTCGGAACTTGAAAATCTGGTATTGAATGATCTAATTACATAATTGAATATCAAAATTATATTATAATAAATTAAAATCAATTTAATTGTTAAGGAAAATAAATAATTTTATGATTTTGAAAGCTTGGAAAGTGATTTTCATCCCGTGATAAAAGATTAAAATAAATAAATAAATAATTATGTGCTTTTGAAATAATAAATAGTGATGACCATTTTTCAAGTTTGTGGGATTGAGATTAATACGATTATAGTTTTAATTGTGGTTGTAAATCAAATTTGCTAAATTAGGTCTTGCTTGTTAAGGGATTCATAAAAAATTTTATGGCTCAGGTTTCAAATCTGCCCATTAAGGTTTTTTTTTTTTTTTTTTTTTTTTTTTTTTGGCTTAGACCAAATTCATTAAAAAGTTTTGGGCTTTGAATCTATTTCAGGCATATTTCGAGTCTATTCTATAACTTTAAAATCACTCTATTAAAAATTGTAAAAACACCGTATAGGATTGAAAATTAAATAAATATACTCATTCTTTTAATATTTGTTGGATTTCGAATTTGAATAATTTTTGTTTAAAGTATAAACCTAATAATTTAATGAACAAGTCAATCAAGTTTCGGACTTCCCCACCCTAATTGACTAGCCTAGTTGTAGAAGATGAATCTGAAATGTTAGGGTTGAATTCACCAAATCTCACTCTTTACATAGTTTCTGAATGAAACGAATTCTACTCACATTTTAAGATACAGTTGGGTATAGTTAAAGGTGAGATGATCTTTGTGTGCATTTTGTGTAGCTCATTGATGTTGAAACTTGGAGTCTAACCGCAATCAA
Organism: Anacardium occidentale; assembly: GCA_026122585.1. Taxonomy (NCBI): domain Eukaryota; kingdom Viridiplantae; phylum Streptophyta; class Magnoliopsida; order Sapindales; family Anacardiaceae; genus Anacardium; species Anacardium occidentale. Next base: position 82,404 of record JAJEJH010000239.1, read on the forward strand.
ACAAGGCTCCACATTTCAGTTTCAGTTGTAGCCGACACTTAACTCTGCGACCTCCTTTCCTGATGATTGACGGATTGTGTTAAAACTCCAGTTGAAGCTTCAATGTCCAGAGCCCATGTGAACATTGATTGCAGTAATAGTAATTGTGACGAAGAATCCTATTGGCAGAACTCGAATATCAAACTGGTAACAGCCTCTCGCTTCAATCCGGTCGTCTTAGCTCCCAATGATCGTGCTTCTGATGACACCACTTAAAAACTAAAATTTGGTATAAGAACAGTAATTATTTACTCTTGTCATATTTTGATTGTTGTTTGTAATAGCTGGGCTCAGATTAAGATCCATGTTCAAGAAGGGATGGCCCTAACTTAAATTGACTTGAGCAACCAAGTCGGTAACAAGTTTCATCTTCATCTATGACTTTTCTCTCTTTCTCTGACAGCTTCTCCAATGTGCTCAACACCATTCAAATTGAACTCAAATTAACTTTTATTCAAACTCAATTTGAATCAAATCTATTCATAATACTCATTCATGAGCTACAACTGCACAAGGAATAGATTCTCTTAACTTCAAGTCCTCACAAAATCATCACAAACAACAATAAGATCAAAGAATCTGAAAATGAACCATTTCTCTTCCACAAGTAACCATGAATTATTTTCAGCCATTGTTATCCCACATGGCCGTATATACAAAGGCCACACGTCTTATTTCCTCAACCACCATAATGTTTCGGGCCAATAGCATTTCTTGATATCAAGATAGGCAAGTGTTGGATACGCATTAAAGTTCAAAGCCAAATGATTTGATGAACAAAACTTCGCTTTACCAAAACTTGCAAGACATGCCTCTTGTTATTATCACACAAAAATGTTGTACTAAAAGAAATGAACCCAGATAGTTACTGAAAGTTCTACACCAGCAATTCATGATGTAAATTAAGAAAGATGATACCGGGTGCTGAAGAATTCTGGACTACCAATAACATTGACAGGAGATGATTTATCAAGTTTCTTAAAGAGATGTTTGGCCACCAGATGAAGATGACATTGTGGAGAGCACTTCTGTAACCGAAGCCATTACACTCAAAGCTGCTTTCAGTACCTCTTGTGAACAACCTGGTTTCACAATGGCTCGAATCTGGGCAAGGAAGGAGAAAAAAAGGTTTCAGATACAAAAAGATAAAAAGAAATTCACCCTAATGTTCTGCCAACACTGGTTTATTTATATGCGACCATTAGTTTGTCAGAAAGTAAGATTAATCAGTCTGGGTCTAATAATTTTATCAGTGATTTTTCTGTTTCCTCTGGAGAACTGGCATATATATATATATAGTTTTAAAAGATAAAGATTCAATGAACAATAAAATATTAAGCACCTTGTCAAGATATACTTGCAATTCCTTAATACGGCCCATGTAATCCTGGTCTTCAACACAGAGAGTTACAGCTTTGGAATCAGCACCAGGACCCTCAAACTGAAGGGGTCCAGGATTTCTGTAGAGATCATCCAGCAAGAATCTTGTTGCATTTTGTCTCAGCAGCCTGCAAGCAAACATCATGCAGTACATATGAATCACAGTGACAATTAACTTGTACAATACAGCAGAGATGTGATCAACCATCGGAAGAGGTGAGAAAGAGAAACAACTTGAAATCAATCATGAAATTCTGTGAAGAGATAACTTACTCATATGCTTTGCCTTTCATATCTACAGTTGCTGGATGAATAGCAGGTCTTCCAAGGGATGTGGCACCAGGATTTTGAGACCAACGTTTCACAGTCATCATGGACTAAGGTTTACCAAACATAAGAAAAAGAAGTTAATACTCTAGTTAAAGGTTGAGAGCTAAAAGTATAAATATTTTCACTCCATCCTGGGGAAGGCTACAAAAGGAAACAAGGAGAAAACCCAACTGTAATTGGGGCAGCACCACAACGCCACTTGTTCAGAGGATTCCTCAGATTTGTCACGGTTGCCATGTAACCATTCAGACCAGCCGCAAGGATATGGTAAGCAATGTGTCCAAGAACCTGAATTCATGTTGTCACAGAAATTATTACAAATGAAGCTTGAAAGCCATAGTTCTTTTGAGAGAGAGAAAGAGAGAGCAGAAAGATTTTAATGTGAAACCACAGCAACATATAATGATAACCTACATAGGCATAGTCACAGTCAAACTTTGATGGCAACGATCCCCGAGCCTGATAACCAAAGAAGTGGCAGATAGCATTGAATTTTTTACCTTTGTATGTTCCCTCTTTCTGCTCAAAAAAGAAAAGACATAAATGACTAGAAATTTCATCATGATAAATGTTATGAAAGAAAGTTGTATGGGGATTGTACCAGTCGCTTGTTCATTTCTGTTTCCACAAGATGTGCTAGAAGTTTCTCCGTCTCAATCTGGAATGTAGCAAGCAAGTGAGATGTCTGGAATCCAAATTTCAATTTTTTCTTGATATGTATCTAAAGCTTGTTACCTGGGATAACTGTGCAGAATCATCTGATTCAGGATGAAGGAGAAGCTAAGACATTAAACATAACACTATTAGATAGAAATCATCACATTTTAAAGCTTATAGTAAGCAACAGATGTCCTTTAAGTGAGAAGTGTTAAGGGCATAGAACCTGCTTCCTAATAAAGATGGGCAAAAATTCAAATAAGGCAGATGCCCAAGGTGAAAGTTGGGAAGAAATGATATCAGCAGATACACCTTGCCTGAGAAGACTATGAATTTCCTGAGGTACAAGAAATCAATGTCAAACCATGGAATCAAATTTATAACTCATGCAAGAAGAAGCATTATCATTAGGATGAAAGAAATCAACAATCCATAAACCTATTCTCTCCACTGACGAGGAGAGAGGGAACAAGAGCAAAAGCACCACAAAAAGGTGTCACTTGTTTGATGCATGAGTTACCTTCAATAGAGCATACACTTCAGGAATGCTTTCTATAAGCCCTTCTGGCAGTAGGATGACCCCATGATTCTTGTCTGTTCCACAGATATCATATAACTATAATTATAGTCACCCACAACATGGGAAAAATAAATAAAGTTAAAAGCCAAGCAGATATCTAAAACCTTGTTCAGCTCTGGCTTGAACAGCATCACAAATTTGTTTTGTCAGGTCAAAAAGAGTAAGCTTTGAAGCTGCCACCTCTTCCCCTAGAATTACCTGCAAAAGTAATTTATAAAGTGTATATTCAAAGAGGTTAAAAAAGAGAAAATAAAGGTATATAAAAGCTACATTGGACAAAAATATTGTACAAGGATAGAATACACACCATATTTGGATGAGACTGGAGGGTGCATTCCAAAGCAACATGTGACGCCTTTCGACCCATGAGACGGATAAAATAATAATACTGGAAAGATAAAAATGTTAGAGGCTTTTGGAAGAAGAGTAATAAGGTCCAGTTCAACCAGTAAAATGAAATATCAATCACAGAAAACCTGTATTTGTTCATCAATAATGTAAAAGTTTCTGCCTTACAAAAGGAAAAATAGCTTAAGTTACACAAGTTTAACAATGATGTTAATCATGTTAATTGCAATTACCTTCTCAGCAGAAAGAGCATCAGTGCACACATTGCTAATTAGCTGTGAATTGACCTGTTTGTAAAGAAGAACCATCAATTGTCATAAAATCTACAAGCAATAGTGATTGCTTCTATAACTTCCATGATAATAAAAAATCACTGTAGAATATATATGCTATTGCATCAACCAAATTTTCATGGATGATGTATTAAAACATCAAAGGACAATATCAATACCAATATTTTGTTTAGAGTGTTAATGTCTGAGTTACCCTTTCCCAAAATACCCTAGATCAGTTACTTCCGATCATGTTGAGAAGGAACCAGTGAAGACCATTTTACTTCCATAACTAGAACATTGTATAGCTTCTGACTCATACCTTGCATATTGTATCAAAACCAACATTAGTTTCCACAAACTGATTCTTGAGATCTCCATTCAGAGTAACAGGAACACCAACCACCTGACAATTTCCAATTGTCCACATTCAGTAAATAGAGGTGACTCAGAAATCACACCTAAAGAAAGTTACACAAATTTCCAGGTACATAACCAAAATGAGAGCACTAGAAAAGGCCATCAGTTCTGACATCAAGAAACCTTTTTTATTTTTCTGGATTTATTCTTTAAATATGAAAATGAAGACCATGAGAATCACCTTTGTTGGGCATTTTGCTTCTGCAAATGTTTCAGCAAGATAAGCAGCATCTGTGTTCGATGTTACCCCTTGAAAAGTACCAAATTTCCATAATTAATAATATAAAACATATATACTTTTGGTAAGCAAATGCATAAACCCTAAAGCATCAGATTTACCTCCAATAATGACAAGGCCATCCAATTTTAGATCTTTACAAGCAGTTAATGCTGCGGTAACCTGCTCTGTTGTCCTGATTTGATCTTTTGTTCTTCCCAGCAAATCATAACCGCCTAGTCAAGCACAGTCATGTTTCAAAGCTTGTTAGACTTCACATCACATAAAAATAAAATATCCCAGCAAAAAATTGCTGCATGCAACTAACTACCTTGATTTTTGTAGGTTGACAGTATGTCATCTGTGATCTCAAGAGTCTTCTTTGCAAACAAACCTTCAGAACCACCTGTTGAAAGAGGTAAAAGAATCACCATAAGAAAGTGGCTGACCTTATTGGCAATGATGATGACAAATGTACTTAAAAAACAGGAGGCATGTATAAGATGATTGAAAAAGGATTAAACATACATCCAATGTGTGATGTGGAAAATATAGCAAAGGGCATAAAGCAATATATAAAAATCAATATAACTATAAAAATTTTAACTTAAACATCCTCAAAAAGAAAAATATTTGGTCATTCCACACAGCATTCACAATATGTTAGGAGTCATGCAGAATTCTTCCACATTCTGGAGGGTCAATCACGAAACTGAGCAATTACATAAACACATCATCATTAGAACAATTTAACTCAAGAACTAAAATGCACAACTTAATGAAAGTTGTTATCAGTGTAAAAACATTTACAACAAATAAGATACGTTATGTGGTAAATGCGTAATAACGGTGAGCAATGTTAGAGGCACCCAGATTGCAGATTAGATAAATAAAGAACTTTTAAATACAAAATAGTCAAACACTTGCACTAGGGTGTAAAACAACTGCATGCTTTTTATGCAAAAAAAAAAAAAAAAAAATGAAACTTACCCAAAAACCCAAGCAAAGTACTCTTAGGGTTGTGTAGTTTAATTGCATTGTAAAGGCCCCAAATGACATTGTGTCCACCAGGAGACTGTCTTCCACAGAATACAATGCCCACCCTATTAAAGGCAAATACATTAATCAAAGCAAATAAAATTGGATTATTCCCTTCAACAGAAAAAATCTGTCCTTTGAGAAAGCAAACAGTTTCTCAAATGTAATTGCTTCAAATCATGGTAAGTGCTATTTAAAGAAATTTACAGTCTTAGGTTAAGAATTCGGAATCACAGAAAAATTATTTATCATTATCAAACCATCCGTAAATGCTTTCCAGGGAGATCAAGATTTCAACAAGACCTTATTGAAAGGTAGTATAAATTATAATCAAACACAGACAGCATACCTAATTGCTGGATGCTCGGTTATGATTTGAGCATCAGGTACTTTTGCAGTTGCTCTAAGAAAGTGAGCCAAGGGCTGACCATAAGTATGTGGAAAGGTTCGGCTTATGGTGTGGCTACCAGCTGGATCAGCAGCAGTTGTTGAATCGCCAAATTCCACCCTAACAGTAGTTCCCTGCACAATTGAAATTTCAAAATATACAACAATAAATTCAGCATATCTTCTAACAAATGGTCATAAATGAAAGAACAAAAATTATCCTTTCTCACACAAAGAGATCCTCAAAAATGTAACAAATGCATCAAAGCATCAATTGATGAAATTTCTTTTAAAAGAAAAAACGTAAGCTATAAATTTCTAAATTAAACTATTTTCTCCTCCAACCACGTGAGAAGATTGATTCAAGTATCTTGATTCTTAATGTTACTCAAACTAAAAGATAACAGGAAAAGCAATGCATTATACATTAGAGAGTGAAACACTTAAAACCAAAACATTAATTTCCATTTATAATAGCACAAGATCTAACGATATATAAACCAACCAAAACAATCGCCATTTCAGCAGATCTACTCTACAACCAAACCACAACAACCTAAACGAGAACGAATTAATAACACTAACTCACCAAAAATTAATCAAAACCTTAGATTTCAAAAAGAACAAAAGACAGAGATTAACGCTACAACATAAAATCATCGATATAACTATCACATGAAAAACTGAGAAAAACAAATTAAACGGTCCGAAAGCGAAATTAATGAACCTGAAGGCATGGAGGAAGCTCCGGCTGGTAGTGAGATCGGAGTTTCTGAAGGTCAGAGAGTTCTCTGGGAATGCCGAAATCTGAATCCATTGTTTTTCTATTCTTGTGTGCTAACTCGCAGTGTTGCAGCTTTTAGTTTGGTTAAAAATCTTTGAAAGACCGTTTTTATAGGGGGCAAGGACTCGGCGATAAAACCAACCAAGCCTACCTGACGCCTTTTTGTGTGAACTTTTTGCCATTTACCCTTGGTCTTTTGTGATATTTCCGATAAGCCCAGTATTTAGTCACTGATTTTACATCACTGCCCCCCCGCCGGTTTCATGAGTTTGTTGGGACCTTTTGCTCCCTCGTATGGATCAAATGATTATTAACCCCTGTGTTAACAAGAATATTACTCTAAATGCCATTTGGCACGATGCATTTGTCCGCTATCTATAAAAAAACACAGGTGTACATATATTCATGAATTCCTCCTAAAATTTAGCATAATTTTTAGTACTCTATATACAATCTTCAATCTCAAATTATGATGAATATAAGGCAAATATAAAAGAGTTTGAACAAATTTAATTTAAATTAAAAAAAATTATCAAACTTGAGAGCAATACTTATATTAAAGCTTATTTTATTAGTAAAATTTTTTTCTCTGATGATTGGTCTTTCTTTAATGTTAAAATTTATTTGTTTAATTCACTTATTTGAAATTTACACTAAACTCAAAATAATCTTTATTTGCTTGGGATTCTACTCAATTAAATCCACCCCTACTAAGTCATTTCATTGCAATTACCTTAAATCAACGATGCTAGTTGTTTTTTGTAATAAAAAAAAAGACCAAAGAACTTATTAATATCCCAAATTTGTTGAAAAGATAAAATTTTATTCTTTAATTTTTAAAAATTCAAACACTTATTTATTGATCATTTATTTATTTATTTTTTTGTAAAATAACTAAATTGTCCTTATTCAAAAATAAATATAAATATATATTTAAATAAAAATATAAAAATTTTATAATTAAAATAAATAATATAAAAAATAATTATCGTAACTGACAACATTGTTAATAATAGTAACCGTTGATAAATAAACCAAGAGACCAAAACAGTTTCTTATTTTGCATTTAGCCATCTTTGTCAAAGAGGTTTTCTTCACTAAACAGGATTGTTAGTTCTAGTAGCCTTATGGTGGGGGTGGTTATTTTTTTCTTTTTTAATATTTGTATAATTTATTTTAATATTTTAATAATTAAATTAAAATTCATATATTTTAAATTTTGTTATTAAAAAAATAAAAATATTTTTTAACCAATTATTAACTATTAAACTTAATTATTAATTTTGATCAACAGATAAATATTTAAATTTGTAAATATAATGAGATTTTATCCTTCCAGTCAAATTCGTTAGCCAAAAAAGAACTTCACATTGTTAATAAATAAATTAAAAGAATTTGAGGACAGAGGAGTAATTACACAATTTTGGTGGGTGAGACAGGAAAGCTGACCGGAAGATGGAAGCGGAAGATTAAAGCATCTAATCGTGCACATTCGGTGAATATACTGAGAAGGGTAATTATGTAATTTAGAGGAAGCCCACTGACTTGCTAGTACCAAACAAACCTAACTAAAAGGGACGCTGGTTTGTTCGCAGTCTGGGATCCCTTACCTAGCCCTCTCCGCTTCTCTTTTTAGAATTTTTTTTTTATTATTTTAAGGTGTACTTCGATTTTTTGTCCCAAGAATTGATTTATAAAATTTCATTTGTACACTTTTTTGGTAAAAACTAGCTAGTTTCTAAATATGTTAACCGTACCAAATTTGCAATATATTTTATCAAATAAATCTAAAGTCTTACTTTAATATAATATTAAACTATAATTATTTTTTCAGAATTTTCAACCACTTAAATTATCTATTAAAGACGGACCTAATTTAGTTTGATCGTTGATTGAATTCATCAATATGTATTAAAATCTAAATTATATAAACCAATTTTACTATAAGGTTTAAATTAGGAACAAATTTTGTTTTAATTACTAAATTAGATTAATTTGAAATTAAATTAAATAAATAATATTAAATTACAACTCACCGTTCTATTAAACCCATCTAATGATTATACTTACGTCATATATAATAACATATAATTAAAATTTAACATATAAATAAATAAACAACCTTTTTAACTGGTTCAATATCTGTTGAAAGGTTGCATCCATCAACTTCAGATCATTATCTAGGCGACACCAGTTTTTGTTCCTTCATATGCTCGACAAAAAAATATATAATAATAATAATAATAATAATAATAATAGTCAAAACAAACCAGATTCAATCGCCCCACCACCAAAATGAAGCGATCAATTCCTGCCAAACCTAACGCTTCTTTTTAGCGAAAACATTTTTTTATCCCAGAAGAAACAGTAAAAACCAATCGTGATAGCCTCACACCAACCAACAGTTGGCATTGCAAAAGAAGGCATCAAAAGGGGGCCATTGGCACAACACAACTAGAAATAAATTTGAATTGAATAAATTCAAATAAGAGTATACTCAAACTCATTTGAACAGCATAATTTAAAATCAATTTGGTTGCGGAGGTAGCTCATTGTGTAAAGTCAAAGTTTAGTTCAACTCATACATTACCTATTTTAGATTCAATCCAAGTTAAATTTAACATAATTTGAATGGGGAGTAGCTCATAATCAACTCAATTCAAATATGCCTTTACATAGAATGGATTCAACCTCAATCAAGATTAAGAATGGATTGGATCCAAACTAAAGCTAACCCTGGAGCTCATACCAGCGGGGATTGATTCCATCCTCCAAGGACTGAATGATGATTCTGATTTGAAACTTAGATGTCCTTGCTAAGCTAAAATTCATCTACAGTCACTTGCATGGCTTCAACAAAACATGGAATATGTATTAGCAAGTACATCTGAATTTCAAGTCAGAATCAACATTCAGTCCTTATTTGAAGCCATGCAATTGACTGTAGAGAACACATTCTTTATGCCAAAATTCATTAGGTTAGGTTCAGAATTTGCCATACCTTAATTTTTTCATGTTGTTAGACATCTCTGACAGGAACAGAATTATAAAACCATACCCCAACAACACAGAAAAGAAACTACCAATATTTCAAAAATAACTTAAAAAGAAAGCACAGAGAGCAGAGTTTGATAACATATCATAATTATTATTGATAGCAGCACAAGTGACTTTCTGCAGCATTAGAAACTGTTCCCTAGTACTTTTTTCTAGTCATGCAACCTTCAACACCATCCTGCCAGATACAAAGGACTCAATATGGGATCTACTGAAGGAAGTCTCATACCAAAACTCTAAGAATATCGTTTCTCATTTTCATTTTTGTCCTTGAAGCTTTGCATCTCCGAGATTTTAACAGAGAGAATATCAAAACCTTATTTCCTGCTCCTCTTGAAGCCGGATTTCCTGGAGCTTTCTCTTCCATGTTTTCCATTGGAAACAACTCCAGATTTGCCTGGATTAGTGTGGGCATGGTCAACCGGCACATGATGCCCAGGAACCAAAGCAGGGAACCCAACAGCAGGGATTCTGCAAATCAACAAAGACCAGCTATATTTAGAATACCTAAAAGATCACTGAATTAAATCAAACACCCCACATGAAATATCACTGGCAATGAACTTGGTAACCAACTGAGAGCAAACCAGAATCATAACTTGGAGCTAATCTTTACAAACTCAAAGCTCAACATTGAACAACCATGATAGAATATGACCTGTACTGGCTCTCAATAAAACATATTTAAACCACAAACATGCAAACATTTTTAATTTATTTTATTTTTTTATTCCTATTATGATTATTTTTTGGCATTTGGAAGAAAATGTATAAAACAAAAATTACAAAAGGAATTGGAATCGTTAAAGCAGTCAGCAGTAAAAAAGAATCGTGTATAAATTTATCTGAAATGCCAATGTGCAAACAATCCAATACAGATGTTCATGATACCTGGATAACTACTATAGCGAAAAGTATCAAGAATGAGCAAAAACAAAGGGCAGATAATTCATGATTCATACCCAACAAGAGCACAGCAGACTCCTGCTTGGCCAAGGATGCACCAAGTGCATTGCCATTTCGTAAACTAAGACGAAGAGCTTGATTTTCTGCTACAACAAACTGAAGAAACCACCTCAGTTTCCTGCATTCGCCTTCTAAATACCTACTCTTCATTTCAAGATCCTTCACATACATCTTCTTCCTCTCCCTCGATCTAACTGCTGCATCCCATTTCTCAACTTCCTGGAAAATCATATCAATCACCAACCAAGCAACCCTCTTAATTTTCATCCCGATAGAAATTATACAGCACTCAAATTTCAAAATTAATAAATATAATTGTCCATAAACGCGATAAAGGCACCAGACTCTGAACAAAAATACTGGATTTCAAACTTACAACAAAAATCTCCTTCACAAAGGCTCAATTTATTCACATAACAATAGCCAGCCACGTTCAATAATAACCAATTGCATACGGAAAACTGTCTATTATTAAATCTACAGCATCCTAATTAAACCTAAAAGAAAATTACGTCTTAAAATAATATTTTTCAAGGAACAACAAGAGATACCTTCTCTGTTTGTTGGAGATGGGGTCATCAGCCCCAGCGTCATTGTTACTGGTGTTCTTTTGACTGTTATGGTTCTTGTCGTTGGTTTTTTCTCCTTCATGGACCCGCTTCTCTTCCTCCCCCAGTGCACCAGGCACAGATTCATCGGAAACATTAGAATCTTTATCATTTGCCACGTCGTCAACAACCTCCGTATAAGCTGCAGGAGGCGGCGAACCCGCGAGTATATCGGAAAAAAAATCGTCGAGCGATAGTTGATTCAGCGGCTCTATATCGTCATGATTATCCTTCATCAACAAGCTCTCGATATTCGCCGCCCATGAAGACACGGAAAAATCGCGTAATGAGGGGTTCGAGAAAGTCTCCAACGGTGATGGATCCGACAATTCCGTGAAAAGATCGTTCCAGTCGATCTCATATTCGACAAATACGTTGTCTTCCTCCATCACTATTTACCTTAAAAACTAATTTAAAAAAAAAAAAAAGAAAAAGAAAAAAAGACAAATAGAAGAAGAAAACGACAACGACGGAGGAAGACTATGGTGAAACCACTGAAACCTAATATACAAGTTCCTCTGTGAGGAAGCAAGAGACTGATTCACAGAAATTTACTGTTATCGTTCCTCTTGTGCAGGTCCCAAATGCTACATACCGACAATTGATTACGTGGACCAATCCAAAATACTTATTCAATGAATTAAGCTATTCCCCGTAACGGGGAATCTGTTAGTGTGTTGCCGTCACTCGACCAATGAAAACACAGTTAGTGGAGGGTGAGAAACGATCTGGGCTTTACACGTGGAACGAGCTGGTTAACTCTTCTGATAGAAACTGATCAGAAATACAGTCACACAAGGACGCAGGAAAATTATTAAAATCGAAAGCCATGTAGGTGATGGTCGTAGCCTCTTGTTGGCATAGAATTTCTTCATTTGAATTCGAAAGTAGTGCTGGACTCCTGAATCTGTTTGACTCCCGAATACATAATCCATGATCGACCACAAAACAATTCCACCTTAAGCTGTTCATTTATGAGCACAGTGACCTTTTGTGAAATCAATCTATTGCTACTCATTTTTCGATTACAAAAAATGTTAAATCTAGACCACCTTTTTAAACTACATTTTCTCGAAACTTTTAATTATTACCTATAACGCTTTGTTCTCCAACTGGCCATGTTTTTTGTGTCTCCTTAAAACTCTTCCTCCCTAAAGAATTTTTGTCTTTCCATTGTTCAACAGAAGTACCCAGGTCAGATTTATCACAAGTCCCCAATTGGACTGGTCACTTCGATTTGATCTTAAAACACTTGTAATATGCACAGTTCATTTTTGGTTACGTAAGAACCAATTTCAAAGACTAATAGGTGGAGGCTTCACCTACCATCCCTTCAATATCAAACAAATAAAACTAGGTATCGGTTTGAAATGTTGTCGAGAAGGTAACAAGTTACTTTCCAGGACCTGTTCGTGCAAGGCCTTGAAAACTGAACAAGTTGATTCGTATATAACCAATCTGTGGGCAATGGCATTATATACTTCTCAATTTAATTATCGATACCCATATACAAAATGCATTATCAATAGGTATAATCACAAATACAAACACTCAGATGTCATCATATGATTAACTAGATTTTAATTTAAAATAGTTTAATCAAATGATGTCATGTCAAAATTTATATCATTATTATCAACCCTAGGAGTCTTGATGGGTCAAGATAAATTTCCAAAGTTATATTATACTAACATTCTCAGAAGATTGAATTATCCAGCTTACTGATAGGTACTGAACATGAAATAAAATTTCCAGGGCATAAACAAGGTCAAGAGAACATAAAAGCTTGTCAATAATATTGAAACTAATTAAATTTGCACAAACCTGCAGCAAGTTCAATTGGCTGGAATTTATAAACAAGAGGTACCTACATTTGTCTTTGGCAGACTGACGTGAACTTGGAAGAATCACATCTCAAATGCTAACCATCGAGATTGAATAACCCAAAAGTACAAAAACCTGACACCAAAACTTATATTTTCCACTTTAAGACTTAAGTCTTATACCTTTCCCTTGAGATCACAACAGCGATTGATACATAGTTCTTACTGAGGCCAGAGTAACAAAGGCAAGTACAAATCACCAATAACTAGTTCAACCACTTAAATGATGCCACACATTCTGGACCTACCTACAATGATAACAAGAAATAGAAATTGAACTTACTGCAGCAATTCATATTAAAATAATATTTGGCATTTAAAATAAATTAAAAAATCAGTTTTACTTTCCCAGCCAAATTACACTCCCCACTTAAATCATGAAAGAATCAAAGCACATGATTGAGACACTAAGTGATCAACTTCTTGTGCATTCTGACAAATTCTGTATTCAGCTTGTGCAATTCAGGAACAGATTCGACCCTAAAAGCTTTGCTTGAAAGAAACAAGAAAGAAACATTAGGGAAAAAATAATGTATAAGATTCTGAATAAAAGAAGAAATCAGGACCCATATATGGCCATACTCTTATTAGTCTTCGGTTGAGCCCCGGTCAACACCTACTATATATTGCTGTATTTTCAAGTTGCAAGAGCAATCCAACCAGCTACCTACATGCTGCTTTGGAACTTATAATTGCATGTTCAATTAAAACATGATATCAACTCCATTCACTCATGAGAATACTACATTGAGGTTTTCACAACAACAGCATTGTATGAGACCCAATGACCCAAAAAAAAGAAATATCACAATACTACATAACCTAAGTATCTGAATGTCACGTTATAAGCACTGACTACAGTGACTAATTCCCAGTAATAGTAAAAGAAAAAAGAAGAGCAGAGAAACAATTTAGCAGGAAAATACTTGTCCCACAGTAATAAATCTCATGTAACTTTTCTTCAAGCCACCAATATAAATGACTTGGCAGAAAACAACAAAACTGCACTGAAGACTTCTTAAATTAGTTTTGACTCAGAAGATAAACTTTAAAAAAAATAACTATATAATCATATCAAAAAAAAGAAAAAATAGTAGCTTAAAAGTATCCAATTTTTTCATTTTACATGCACAGCCGACGCTAAAGCCAATCTCAAACACTAATGCATTATAAACCTATCGCACATTCGAAGATTTAACTCTGGGACTATGTTCTACAACATCAAATAACAGAAAAGAAGAGCCACAATAAAGGTTAACAAACCAAGTATGGTCCTCCCTGAACTTGGCTCAGGATTGCTAAGACGACTCATAAGGAAATAAAAAGGCTAAGGCTTCGGCTTCAGCTTTGGCTCAACTCAAAGACACTAATTTGCTATAGACTCAAGGTTATCTAAAGACCATAACAAAAAATGGCCCTATAACCCTTGCATATTGCAAGTTAAAACCAACATTTTCGACCATAACTGGGCATTGACCTGGTTAAAGGACTGGTCTAAGTCAACTGAGGTTCAGATCAAATAACTGCTAAAATAAATATTCAAAACAATTTTACCTACTAAATCATTAATATAAAATCCAAATCACATTTAATTAAAAATGAATTTGGCCTAATGGCACACACATATTATGACTATTAGTAAAATGTAAGGTTTAAGTTCAAAAGCGCAAAGTTTTTGGCATTGATTTAAAACCCATTGGAAATCTACAAGGCGTCGGTTCACCCCTACATTGATGTTATCATAAAAATAATAAGTAATTTTTTTTGCATAGGCAGAGATTCAAACTTGAGTCCCAAGTATTGCATCACCCCTACATGATGTTTGATTTTATTTTTATTTAACCTATCTTTTATATATTACAAGGAAATAAAAAAACTGCCCTTTAATATTTATTTTAACAGTAATCACATCCAACCGTTGTTGACTTGGACCAACCCTTCATTGGGTCAATGCCCAAGCCAGATTTGAGAAAATTGACTTTCTTTATAATATCCAAAGAAAAATGATAGTGATTATTTAGTCACCCTTATGTGGTTGGATGGAATTGGTCATTGTAAAAACTCATCCTTTGACTTCCTTTCACAATGACTAATCCCACTCAATCACATAAGGGTGACTATGTGACCACCCCTTAGAGAGAGTGGTTACCCTCCAACCCTATGTGACACCTCATGGTGTCACACAAATTTTCACAATTTTAGTAAAAATGTGAAATTCGTGTGATGTCATGAGATGCCATATAGGGATGAAGAGCAACCACCTGTCATCTAATAGTTGAGACTAAGGTCCTATCCACTACATAACAAATTGCTTATTTTTATGTTGACATCAGCATTGGGATTTGGTTTCAACCATGATTCATCTCAATTCAAAGCCATTACCAAAGTGTGAACCATCCCCCGCACCAGACTGTCTCCTAATTCCCCACCGAATTGGCCAATCTACTCCCATTTTAAAAACCACGGTCAAAACATTCAATGCACTCCAAACACAATAATGAAACAACTATAGTCAAATCACTCAGACAATACCCAAAAAACTGCTGAAAACCCTATGATTACTAGTTATAAAAAGTAAGTGTTGAAGTTGAAGCCAAAGCCTGGAGGCATTTATCTTGAACATGCAAAACATTCAATGAAATTAGAGAAGCTAATTTAATTTGGTTGCTAGCAGCAATAAATTTTCCTAGAGTCCTCTGAAAGAAATCCAACTCAAAATTTCTATAATCAACACCAACACCAAGTCCAGACTTAGTAAATGAAAATAATTAATTCTAACAATCTTCTGTAACTAACCTCACTGTATAATCTATAGCCTGAAAAAATAAACAACTATATTTCTAAAAATTCCCCACTTGTGTATTAAAAAAAATATATATTTTCAATGGCATCCTTCTCTTAAGTAACAGTTTAAAAAACAGAAGAAAAAGTTATTTATTGACTAAATGGGAACAGAATTTAATTACCATCACACAATGAGTATATACTCACCCACCTAGAAGCATCTCTCATTCGTCAAAATAAGATCAAGAATCCTAAACTCAAGCCAACCATTAACCTCAAATTAGTTCGGACTGCAGTTAAAAAGAAAATTGATGAAGATTTCCTTACAGCGACTGAACACATGTATTCTCAAAGAACACTTAAAAAAATAAGAAGAAGAAGACGATGGCCAGACTAAATTAGTAGTTCCGGGATTTTGCATACAACAGGGAGGCAAACAATGAAAATAAAACATAAGCTCAATAACCCAGTTGATAAATTAGCACCAAGGAAGCAACTCGAACCTACTGAAGTCAAGTTACCAGCACAGACCATTAACAAGATCATGACATTAAATCCGAGATAAAAAAGAATAAAAATAAAAATTAAATAAGTATCTGAGCCAACTAAAATGATTTACCACTAGCTAGGTCACACGTTCTCCTCCCTTTCCCGGTTCCATTGTTCAATCCTTGCTCTGCGCTCTTCACTTCCCTCCCTAATAGGACTCCTGCTCCTTCTAGGCGTAGAGTGCCTTCTCTTTCTATCATCTCTGTCTCTACTGTCTCTATCATATTTATGTCTTCCACGGTCATGGTCATGGTCACGGTCCCGGTCCCTGTGCCTATAATCTCTATCTCTATCACGCCTATCATAATAATCTTTATCTCTTCTGTGACGCGGACTCAAGCTCCTGCTCCTGCTTCTACTTACACGATACTCACGGTACCTCCCAAACAACTTCCTCCTCAAATCCCGCCCAATCAGTTTCACGTGCATAAAATTACAATAACCGCCTCGGTTACAGCTATTCTCCTCGAACTGCCGACACGTGGCTTCACGGAAATCCGTCACGGGAGAGAAATCGGCTATAATTGGACGACCGGAATAAAATCTTCCTTGTAGAGCTTGTACAGCCGCGGCAGCTTGGTCTTCCTCTTTGAACTGGACATAGACATTTCCGATCATGTGGTCAGCTAGATTATCGCACACATTAAGACTCTCGATCTCGCCAAACTTGCTGAGTTCTTCAAAGATGTCTTCATAAAAGTCTTCAAAGTGTTCCTGGATTTTACGAGGCTCAATCGGCTGGCCCTGAGCGTCGACGCCTGGAGTGATCATGTCGGGACGCTGGTACATGTTGGATAGTAAGAGAGTTGGGGAGACGGTGGGACGATTGTGGAGGCGAGAACAACGGTCACCGTGACGACAGGCGCCGATCTTGAAATAGAATGGACAGTTCACACGGTCCTTCTCTGTTCCGAATATCGAAGCCAAGTGCTCCGCCATGGCTAGGGTTCGGGTTGGAAGAAGAGACGAGAAATGGGGAAATGGATTTTGGAAGGTTCTAGTTTCCCCTAAACATCTGCTCTTTCTTCGTGCATTCCAGTTAATAAAATAATAGAAAGTTCGTGTACGTACGTATATGATTGTGCGACTTAATCTTGCAGATAAGTTTCAGGGCCGAATTAGATTGGGCTGAGATTGAGTAAGACCCGTTTTGAGATTAATTTGAATATATAAGAGTTAATTTGTTATTAGGTGAAGATTAAAACATCACAGACTGGATTTGAATCAAATATATTTAAATTTATTTTTAAATTTAATTTGAATAAATTTAAAACGAATTGTGTAAATCTGAATATGAATACAAATTTGAACTGTAATTTTAATCAGCGAATATGAGTCCGAATTTAGACTATACGAACCGAATCTAAACTTAAATTAAAATTTTTTTAATTATATTTTATTAATTATTTATATTAATTATAATTTTTAATAAATATAAATACGAATTATACGAACTGAACACGAATACAAACTTTACTATAAAAATATTCGACGAACACGAATACGAACCCAAACCCAAATAATACGAAACAAGCCCGAACATGAACATATACCTATTCGTATTTGGTTCAATTCGAATCCAACCCAAGCATCACCATTCAATAAAACAATTTAAAAATAAAGTCAAATTGATGTAAATTTAAAGTATTTATAAAATCAAATTCATTGAATTTAATTATTTAAAGTTGAATTCAAATATGGAACACTCTTAATCTCAAGTTTAGATTAAGTTTATCAAGCAAATCAAAATGAGTATAGTTTAAAATTTAAAATTTAATTCAAATTTATGATTTAAATTTTATGCTTAAGTTCATAATTCATGATAAAATAATATTAGTTTATTAAATAATAGATAAAACAATATTATTTTAATAATTATTTAATATGATTCAAAATAAGTTATAACCAAACCAGACAAACCGACTTACAGACCTAACCTTAAGACTCATGATCTGAGGCTTGTTGATTAAAATTGATTCAATTCTTTAAACATCTGGAAGTCAAATCATGATGATCCAACTTTCGCGAGTAAGTTAATTTGGTCTGGAGATCAATCATATATATATATATTATATTTTATGAGGTTATGTCAGATGATTCAGCAGCAGTTGGGATGGGATGTGCCCAGGCTCAAGTTCAGTGAACAACCATCTGATTGTTCTGCAGTCTCAAAGAGACCACCTTGCTTTGGATAGAACAAGCTTCAGTTGCTGTTTGACTCGGCTCAAACCGGAGCTTGTCTCATCAACAATTTTCCCTGATGATTTTTTTCTTTTCTAATCATTCTTCTTTTTCAATAATTTGAATGAACCAAACTTGTTAAGTTCAGCCCAATTATGATGCATAATTACAGACTAACCAAGTATAATGAGTCTAGAAGATAACTCCAAGAAAGAAATTACCCAGCTTGTGGCAAGCAAAATGCGTAAGATTCAAACTCGAGAAAACAAAGCAACAAATTTCATTACAACAGAAATTAACATGGATCAGGCTTTAGAGACAAAAGCTGACCTCATGCAGAGTGGCCTAATAATGAAGTCATCTAGGAAGGCTGTTAGGAGGGAAATGGCGTAAAGGGTTCTTCCTCAACAGCTCTGTTTCCCTGCACAAGTTGAGCTAGACAAAGTTTATAATAATCTTGAACTAGTTCCCTTCACACTAAAATACTCGAGCAGCTGTTGTTTTACCTTTTAATATCTTGGCCATCCCCCTGGTTGACCTTCAAAGTTGAAGACTTGCCATGTTGACTCTCCTCATGACGTGTCTCATGTGTTCTGGTAAAAATTTGACAAGAAGTTAGCAACAAAAGTCAAATGATTAGATGCAAATGCATGTTCCCAAGTGATATAAAATCATCCTGTTATGTATGTACTTACTCCGCACATTCCTCATCAATAAACACTTGAATATGGTTACTTGCATTTGCCCCTCCAACTCTAGGCACAGGCCTTTGCGGAATCTGGAAAAGGGGGAACTTTAAGAGTTAGATGTCTAAGGAGATCAACAGACAGAAAAATGGTAAATTTTGTTGATATGGATAACCTTGTATGAAGTCCACTTGGTAGCTACTTCATTGTTTTCTTTGTTTCTCTCAGCTTTAACTCCCAAACTGTGCCAAGAAGAATGATCTATCTTTGACTTATCTGATCGATGATTTGAGATGACATCGACATATGTATCTTCGTAAATATGAAGTGAAGCTTTTTGACTTCTGCAGATAGATTCTAGAATATGAACCAGATAAACCAACTCCTCAATTGGAAATCAAGCCAAGCCGAAATCTACAACACTATCAATTCCTACTTTTGAGAGGCTAAAATCTCTCCCTAACATCGTCTAGCTTTCAAGAAATTAGACACTCTCCTTCAGTCATCCTGAGCTACCCAAAATTTTTATAGAACAATCTTTTTCCTCTTCTTAGCCTAGAGTTCCCTTTTTATTCCATTTTTTCTCTTCTTCATTAACCACATGACCCTCTCCTTTGAGAGGTCCTCCCATTTTTGTGTCAACATCTCATTTGCTTTCCATGCCCTCAATTGTCCCCCAACTACTTGTCTCCTAAGGCACAAATATGTGGTGCTTACAGAAACACATCTATGATAAATATTATATATATATATATATATGACAATTAGTTTTCTCAAGTCACTTAAGGTGCTTAATAAGAAACAGCTACTAGTTGATTGTTTCAGAAACACCAATAACAATTTGGGCATTATTAGCAGGTCCCCAAAACTGGAAAATGGAAAGATATTTTCCCAACAAATATTGTAATAGGCAAAATCTGATTAGAGGAAACGAGCAATAATCTTACCCGTTTGGCTTCATTTTTTTCCTCTGCTGATCGGTACTCTGTATAGTTTGCCTTCCTGCAGCAATAGGGAGGCAAAGGAGATTAGCGATATATCATGCAATGCTTTTAGAGACACAGACAGCACTACCACTTACGATTATCTTCCCTAGTGAGAACGGTTCCAAAGCTTCTGGCTGGTAAGTGATTTTCCTCAAAGTACTCCTGTAGTTTGAAAAAGAAAATGATAAATAGTCTGCTGAAAACTTTAATTAAAGCAACAAATATACCAGAAGTTGCATACATCAGCAGCTTTTGGTCTTCTCATTGAGCGTACAAGAAATTTTTTGTAGGCATCATTCAATGTTTCTTTTGGCTGAGCATTCCTGTTAACAAGAAAAGATTATTAAAATACTAATTTATGCAAAGTTCCCAAATGATGAACAGAAGAATTAAGATATAGAATTTCTTGAAGGACTTGAAGTTCTGTAGCATAACGTCATGATCCAAATTGGGCTATTGTATTCTCACAGTTATTTCCACTACTCTGGCACTAGTTTTTATTTTAATTTTGTACTACAAACCTCCAAAATAGCCGGCTTCTACTTATACTTCCCACTGCATGTGGCAGAGCTCACCTTGCTCTGGCTTTTTAACATTATAGTCTAATTATAAATTTGAGAATTTAGTCCTACTTTTGCTAATTCAAGCATTGTTATATGTTGCATTGAAACAGTAAGATCCATCCACATACAGATACTATCTGTTGCGCAAAACCATTCTCCTGAAAACATGAAAAAATAGTAGTATACAAAACATGCATGGATTTCAATCTACTATTCACTGCATGTGAAATCAGGCAGAAGTTTTTACTTAGATATTCCGAGGTTGAATAGGTCATTCGCGGCTTTCATCTTGGACTTGGATTCCATATGCAAAGCATAGGCTATGTAGTATGCAGAATGCGTCTTCCCAATATCATTGGCGTCTAGGAAACTGTAAATTACTTCCGCATCAACACAATTTTCAGCCTGCAAAAGCAATTAATCATAGTAAGATTGACTACCTATTAAGGAAGAAAATATTTGGAGGATGCAAGCTCAGAAACGCAATAAAATTGACAGCAGGTGAAGAGAGAAAAAAAACCCACATATTCCAGCCAAACTTTAAGATAGCGAAGATCATCCTTGTAACGTTCTGAGTGCCAAAACATGCGAACACACTGTTCATATATCACAACCAGTCCTGAACTGTCTCCCCCAGCTGGAAAAGCCTCTTGAACCCATTTTATACACCTTAAATGAACAAGATAAAACAAATTAATTTCTTCTTCTTCTTTTTTTTTTTTTTTTTTTTGATCTATTCTGGGAAACATCAGGTTGAATCTCAAACAAACTGATAAAACACTTACTGGAGCCATGGGTAGAGAGGATCATCTCCTTGGTACTCATCGATGGCTTCAATCAATCTCCTAAAAAATTATGAAAATACAGTTAAATGAAGCTTTCAAACCCTGCCACCTACACCAACCAAAAAAAAGATATAGAAAGAAGTAAGAACCTTCGATTATCAAGCAGAGACTTCTTCAGTTGAATGTCGTTGTGTGAGGCAAGGGAATGGTTAAGCAGACGAATGTTGCGGCCTCTCTTCAAAGGCCTAATGTTTTCCTTAAAGAGTTCCCACTCATTCCCAGTTTCTTGTTTGGAAGCAAGAAACTCTGTCTCCGGATCTATACTCTGAATCTGGATATCCTCCATTACCGCTAATCCTCTTCTTGGCCTGGGGCTTGGGAGAATGAAAATGGAAAGGAGAGAAACAAACAAACAGGACTCAAATTTTGAAATGGTAACGGTCGGCTAAAATGCTATTTATTACTTAAGTGGGCTGGGCCAGGACGTATTTTGATATTCTGGAGGGTCCTAAGTAACATCAATGGGCCACGATACAAGCAAACCCAGAAAATGGAATTGAATCAGCAGTGTTTACATTTGTCGGTTTAGGTGCTTCCCTTAACTAGACTACAATTTCTCCGTAATTCAAATCAAATAAATTGAATTTGTTTTTATAAAACAATCGCATTTAAATTTATTCATATATTTTAGTTTAGATTTACTTAATCAAACCTAAACAAAAATGATATTATAGCCGAGTTCAAATTTTCACTCTGCGGACTCCAATACAAAGCTAATCCCAACCTCTGAAGGAGGTTGTTGATATGGATGGCCCTATAATTGGATATCAACATTCCTGTATACCTTTCTTCCACTAGATCATAGAATGTGCTAGATTACCAATGACCTAAAATTGTTGGGAAGGTCACACCTGATTCTTAAATTTACAGTAAACTCCCTTCAGAATCGGTGGTGTTTTCAAAGGAAAACGATCGAGCGAGGACATTGAACAAAGCAATTAAGTCGATGGCATCTTTGGCTGCGACGGTAAGCGTTCCAAGAACCTCGTTCTTGGCTTCGAGAGCTTGTTTTTGTTCAAAAAAAATAGTAACAGTATCGGTTCGACAACAGAAGAAGGTGGAAAGAAGGAATACGAATGTGAAAGCGGCACGTATGGCAAAGTTCAAGGGGACGCATATGAAAGAGAAACAATTGACAGAAATGATCGAACAGAAAGTGATTGAAGCTACCCAAGTATGTGAGGGAGATCTAACCTCTGACGAATGTAAGGTTGCCTGGGATGAAGTGGAAGAAGTGAGCCAAGCCAAGGCGGATTTCAGACGCAGACTTGAGAAGCAAGATCCTCTTGAATTTTTTTGCCAAGACAATCCTCAGACTGACGAGTGCCGTATCCATGAAGATTAGACCGAAGCATCGTATTTCTTTCCCCAAGTGTTGTATGTTTCAGCATTGCACTACTGTATTTGTGATTATTATCATATCTAGTGAAATGCAAATTCAAGAAGGCTGCTGATCTAAAAGCAGCAGCAGCAGCAGCAGCTTAGATTTGCTTTTCTAGTATTGAAATATTTAGAATAAAGTCGCACGATTTTTCATTTCTATGGGTTCCTTCTTCCAAACCAGAATCGGTATTAAAAGAATATATCTGAACGCAATCTAACTGGTTTCACCAAAATGTTTATTCAAATATAAATAACCAGGGACTACTGTCCAGATGCGATTAGGGCGACGGCCCTTCTTCTGAGACTACTTTTTGTCGGCCTTTCCACCAATTCATCACCTATCTAACTCAGTACTCTAGATTTGAACCAACTCCACCCCTATCTAGTTTGAATTTGTTCTTGCATCCAACAAATATGGAACAATCAAACAGCATCAACTAAAGAAGAGAAAACCCCATTTCCAATCTCTTCTCCATGCCAGCATAATAAAAACAAGTTTGAGTAATGCATGAAACGGTTCTAGCTTCTGTTAAACATGCAGGGCATTTTCCCACATTTTACCTGATCCTAAAAGAAATTCTAATACACTGATTTGTAAATAAGATAATGTTAATGCTAGTCCTCATAGCAAAAACAACGATAATAAGAGATATAAGCATATGAAGCAGAGAGTCAGAAGCAAAGTCACAACTTCTTGTTCATTCTCGTCCACTGTCTTCATCTGGCCCGCCAGCTTCTTTAACATCGACAGTGAAACCATATTCTTGGTCACAACCCATATATGAATCACACATAAAATACAGAGTATATGATTTCTTCCCAGCATCTGTAGGAGCAGCAAAATCAAGCTTGACCCTTGACTTCCTTTGGAGCGACACTCTCTTAATGGCAAGCAACTGGTTAGTCTTGGCATCGCCAACAACGAGCCACCAGCCTTCCTCTTTGGCTTTAGGGTATCTAGGAGCATCAACAGGTCCCACCTCTGTCCTCCCCTCCACATCCCGTTCAAGGGTGACTTGCAATGTAATGTCTTCTCCAGCCCTTACATTATCACCATCCAGCACCTCGTAAGACATGTCTATATTGGGGAAACGATTGCAAAACCTTGCAATATCAGTTAACTGTGAATCGGACATTTGCAGAAGCTCACGCCTCTCATCATCCTCCATCTCCACCAAATCAAACACTGTCTCTATGCTCTTTCCAGGATTCTCTAGACATCTTTTCGCCAACTCTTTTGTAAAATGTGGGAGCTGGAGAAGCATGGAATCACGTTCCCACATGCCCTGAGTTACCATTTGGCTCACTTCCATTGCAAGGAGTGCAAGGCTCAACCAACCATTACTTGAAATAACATCAACCATAGCCTGAAGCAATCTACTAGCAGAAAGGAGAACCTCCCGCTGGTCCAATGCAAGGTTCCCACCCACTGATTGCCTCGAGAAATGTGCTTGAAGAAGAGCATTCGCCTTAACGTGTGGATCCGTGCATCTTGGATTCTCAAATGAAAATCTCTGGTGATTAATCAGCTTCCGAACCGCCTCTTCCTCCCCAGGTCTTATAGGTAGTTGTGCATACTCTGAAGCTGAAGCAAGAATCTCCAGAAGACCCTTCATCTTTGTCTTTGGAGCCAAAGAAGAACTGAACCGTTCAATAGTAGTGTAACTAATGTAATAGTAAGAAGCAATCATACCATGATTTGAAGGAGAAAGGTCCATGTCATCTTCTATAATAATGCACTTGCTTGCTTCCAGATCACTTAATGTGTTCTCAACCAGCTCTGAGAGGTGATCAGAGAGATGTCTGTGACTGACACCCTGGAGATTGTAGTAGTTTGGATTTTGAGTAAGCCTTCTGTACATGAATGTCCAAGTGAGATAATCCACAGCATCTTGCTTGTTCTCAATAACTCCTGCAACAACTTCTGCATTGAAATTATCGTGTAGGAAATGATGCAAATGACTTTCAACAGGAAAAGCTTCATACAAGAACTTCTTGTAGTATTCTTTACGAGGGGCATGACAAAGGATGACACATTTCCCAGAATTATCCAGCAACGGTCGACTGGCATGACCCATCATCTGCAATAGATCTGTTACAGGATAGTCCGTGTGAGCATTTTCCTGCCCATCATAATACTGTGTTCCCATCACAACCACCAAATGTGCTGTCAATGGCATTCCCCAACAGAGCAAACTACTCATAACACAAACCTGAATGAATCCACCTTTAAATAGCTCTGAAACAACTTCTTGGTCATAACTGTTTAGACCCTCATGCAAGTACCCCACTCCTTGACGTAAAGTGTCTCTCAACATCTCTTCACTGATACCACTGAGATATTCCTCAAAGTTTTCATGGGATCGCAATAGAAAAGCTGAATTCTGATCAGTGTCCACACTTGAATATGTCATCAGATCAACTGCAGTGAGTCGGACATATTTTCTTGAAGGGACAAATACAAGTGCAGGCTTTCCATTCTTAGCATGTTGAACAATTGCAGTATATGTAGGTTTTGTCATAGCTTGCATCCTTGCATCAAAATTGGCTATATCCACTCCCTGAATATGTATTTCCAGAGGCACAGGACGAACGCCAGGAGGAAAATTAAAAAGACCATGCGAGGTAGCCCCTATCCATTCCCCAAGATCCTTGGCATTTGCAAGAGAAGTAGACAGAGCAACAAGACGGATCTTGTTCTCGACCTGGCTAGCAATATACCTCATCCGAGAAACAATCACCTCTAAGACAGGACCACCTTGACCCCCAATCAGGTGGAGTTCATCAACAATGAAAAGACTAACCTGCTGCACATACTTCCTCTGTTTCCAGCGGCGAGATAAAGCATCCCATTTCTCTGGGGTACTGATAATTATTTGACCTTTCTCAAGCAGTTTCAGATCCATAGCAGTTTCCCCAGTTAATTCAACCACCCGCATTCCAAGAAGGCGGCCAAACTTCTCCTCCCAATCACGTAAGCGTTCTTTAGCAAGAGCTGCAATGGGCGCTATATATACAGCACGCAAGACACTATCAGATGCTTTTTGATGATTCCTCAAAATGGCAAACTCTGCACAAATTGTCTTCCCGCTCCCTGTTGGAGCAGCAACTAAGACATTATCATCTGTATTATACAACACAGTAAACACCTGAGTCTGAACAGGATTAAAATGCTTAAAATCTTTATAAAGATTTTCATATGATGGATTGCGCAATGCTGTCACCGGGAGAGGCTGTAAGTCTAAGAGTTCTGTAGGTGGAGGATACTTTTCAGGCAAAATAAGGTGTCTGAACGATACAGGTAAAACAGTTTGTGAGCCCAGCCACTTATCTGACACAACACGTATAAAATACTGTGGTGGCAATGGTTCATAGATTGGCACAGTGAAATTCAATGCGTGGTCCTCATCTATGTACTGCTTCTTCAACATAAAATATTCATGATGAAGAATGTATTCACCATCATTATCCTCCACAATTACCCAAAATGGCTCCACATATCCATGGACCCTGTCATCCCACTGGAAGTCTGGTGTTATTGTAAGTTCAACCCTTAAAATCGTGCGAGTTATTGGTTGAACATGTGCTGCAAGGTTTAGTTTTGGGAATTGATGAACAAATCTGTGAAGTGTTCTACCCATCTTTGAGTAACGAATGAGCTCCCCAAGCTCTGCAGCTGAGAGATCATAATACCTCTCCCATGAAATATCTTTCTTCTCCAACTTCATTAAAATTTCATTTGGGATTCCATTGAACTGGCGGAGAGGTGTTTGGACATTCCACATCCGTTTGGTAACCATTTTGCTCAAGTTCAAAGCTTTCTCTGCTATTTGTGCCCAACCCCGTTTCAGCACAATCTCAAAAAGAGCTCTCATAAGACGTCCAGCACTCTAATTAGGAGTAAAAAAATAATAATAAAATGAGAAAACACATATATGAAGTCTTGTGCTCATCAGAGATAATAAAGGAATGTATGCCTGCTATGCTAGCCTGGTAACAAGAAGAAAACTAACCTGAGTTATGAACACCATGTCAGAAGTTAATGAAAGCCCTTCAAGCTTTAGCTGAGAAATATATGCCTGCAGCAAAACATTAATCTTGGCACTAGGCTCTTCCAGGCTTTCCTTTATAGGAATGGGAACACGGTCCAACAGCTTGGCTAGCTCCATCTTCTCATCTTGCCTAACTGTGACGTATTTGAATTCTTCACTAAGAGAAAATAGCCGGCAAAGCTCAATATCGCCCATGGTTGGCTTCAAATGTTCATTATATGTGGCTATAGTCCCATGAGTTATATAGTAATAGCTTGCAATGCGGCCCAAGTCTGTAACCTGGAAATATCCACTTTTCCTATCATACTTGATCAAGTTATTTCTGTCCAAGATGGTGGCTGCAGAATGAATCTACAAAAAGAAATTAAACAACAGTCAGAACATAAATTTCAGCAAATTGAAACAAAGAAATAGGATGATTTAAATAAACTAACAGTATAAAAAAGGGCACAATCAAATATACAAAGACAAATCAATATGGTGAGCTACAAGGTGTACAAAACTGCCCTTACACTAGGAACAAAAGGACAAGTACAAGAGAAGATTGAAAAACATTTTGATAAGCAACAAGGAAGTATGATGAACAATTATATGAAATTACTATAAAAGATGAAAATACTACCCAAGGAAGATACAAAAATTTGCAACCACATACAGAGATTCTCAATCAATAGAAACATTTTGAAACCAAATTTATAAAGTAAAAAAAAAAAGAGCCTTGATGCAGTTGAAAACAATCATTGGCAGAAATAAGTTGGAATATAAATCTTTAAACACCTAGTCCCTCGGAAAAGGTCAAAGAATTGATTCACTTTGGTGAACAAAAAATTCCCCCCAGACTAATAAGCAACACCATCAGGAAAATAAGGAACAGATTATAAATGCAATTAGAGCTAGCGTGCATCCAGAAGATCAAACAAGTGAGAATGGGAAACGAAGAGATGCTGATGAGCAATGAAAAATTAAAAACAAAGAAGCCATACTACTGAGATTCTTACCAAATCAGCTCTTCTCTCCCCCAATGTTATATCTTCTTTCAAAACATCAGGCGACAAACCATAAAGCAAAGGATTTCGTAACATACGAATGTACAGGTAAGTGTATCCAATCCAATTGCAGGCCTCTTTAGCATTTTGGACAGTGCCCAGGACAATTTCAGCATTTAGCTGATCAGCTAGTTTGGACACAAACTGACTTTCGATAGGGAGTTGCTGATTCATTAAAGAGAGATAGTATTGAAGTTCACTATGACCAGTAATGATAATCCCTTCCCCATATGAATCATATTGAGGCCTTCCAGCACGACCAAGCATCTGCATAATATCCAGAGGACTAAGTTCAGTCCATGCCCCTTTTTCTGGATTGTAAATCTGGGTTCCCTTAATGATCACTGTATGAGCAGGCAAATTCACACCCCAAGCAAGAGTTGCAGTGGAAACCAACACCTGAACATGTCCATCACCAAAAAGATCCTCAACAAGTTGACGATCACCCCTTGTCATTCCAGCATGATGAATTGCAAAACCATACGGCAAAAGGTCTTTAAGATCATTGCTCTTGACCATATCAGTGTGACTTTGGAGAATCTCACGGCTGACACTGTCCTCTTTCAAGAATCTACCAAGGGTATCGTTCTCAAGTGCTGCATCTCGTATTGCACGAGCTGTTTTTGCTGTTTCCTTCCTGGAATGGACGAAAATAAGAACTTGATGCTTTCCAGCAACTGCCATAACCTTTTCATAGCACAAATCATTCATCAACTGGAACCTTTGCAGAGGCTTCTTGACCGTGATCCCAATATACTGCTGAGAAAGAGGGACAGGTCTATAACTATTGTCAAAGTGGAACAAGCCTTTTCCCAAATCCACTCGTAAAAATAAAGCCACATCTTCATAATTTGGGAGTGTAGCTGACAACCCAACCAATCGAATATGCTCTTTTGTAGTTTCAATTTGCCTAACAGTTCTAGCAACAATGCTTTCAAGCACAGGACCTCTATTGTCATGAAGCAAATGAATTTCATCAATAATAAGAAGCTTCACAAGCTGTGTATAGGTCCGATCACCTGATTTTCTGGTAATGATATCCCACTTCTCAGGAGTGGTCACAATTATTTGTGTTTCTTCAATTTGTTGGCGAGTGAGTGTCTGGTCTCCACTTAGCTCCCTCACCTTGACATCATATACCTGCAAACGATTAGAAAGATTACCGACGACTTCAGCAACAAGAGCTTTCATTGGTGCCACATAGACAATCTTATAGTTGCCATGGTTGAAAGAACCATCTGGGTTCCGATTCAATGCTAACTGCTGAAGTATGGTAAGCACAGCAACATTAGTTTTCCCAGCCCCAGTAGGAGCACACAACAGTATATTATCTGCTGAGAAGAGGGCAGTCTCATACACTCTACTCTGCACCCTGTTCAACTGGGTCATTCCTTTGAAAGCTGGGTGTGCCCACTCTGGCATTTCGGTTATCTTTATCAACTTCTCATTGGGATCCAGAGGTTTTGGTTTCAATGCTGGCACATGAACTTCTTCATATCCCTTGCTAAGATGTCTATATGACCCAGTCGGAAGATCGCACTTTTTATTTGCCATCAAAAGACCACCCTGTTCAAAAGCAAGGCTGTCTAGATCAAGTAACTGGCGCTGACCCTGCAACCATCCACCATCTGCTTCTCTATCAACAAGACCCCTCCTATCCCTGTTGCCATCTCCACTGCTCTCATCCTTTAGCCTGCGAGCCTCTTCTCTAATACTCTTCTCCAGATTCTTCTGCCTTTCCTTGGCAGTTGCCCTTGTTGCATGCAACTGCTCCAAAATTGCAATCAAATCAGGACCCGCACCCATCATTTCCACCTCAATCTTCTTCCTCTCTTCTTGGTCTTCAGACCGCGCCAAACGAGTACACCACACAATCTTCAGGCGGTTATGCAATAAAAACTTAATGAGACTAAATTTCTCAAACTGAAGATGCACAAGCAGATTAGTCTCAACTTCCCTGTCATCCCCCTCAGCAAGTATCTTCAGAACCTCTTCCGCAAGTTTTTGACACTGTTGTGGGTCAATTTGTTGCTCATAAGCTTGAGAGATTT
The DNA here is from genome assembly GCA_026122585.1 of Anacardium occidentale. Lineage (NCBI taxonomy): Eukaryota > Viridiplantae > Streptophyta > Magnoliopsida > Sapindales > Anacardiaceae > Anacardium > Anacardium occidentale. The sequence continues at coordinate 112,496 of JAJEJH010000239.1, forward strand.
TCCTTTGAAGCCAATATGCATCAATATCCTGGACATTAAGACTCATGCCCTCATTTGCATCATGTGAGTCATCATCGTCAATCCCACCACCCATTTGCATAGCTGCAGAACCATTGGGCTCAGCCACATCATCATCATCCTCTTCATCCTCCTGAACCATATCCAGATCACTCTCTTCCTCCTCATCATCATTCTCCTCGAATTCAACAGCTACACCCATATCATCATCAAGCGCCTCATCACCATTAGCAGTGGAAACACCAGCATCACCCCCATCTTGATAATCAGTAATAAGCCTTCCAATGGAAACAAGCTGATCAAAGACATGATTTGGTATGGGGTTCAACAACTTCTCAATATCCTTCTTCTTATTAGGGTTTTTGACAGTGTCATTCTTAAGAACAGCCAAAATCTCATCAGCAGCAGCACTAACAATATTAAGAGGTTGACCACCCAACTGTTGTTGAATGACACTGAGCATAGCCTCATAGGCAGCTCTGGTTTCCTTAGTCTTGGGCTGGTAAAGCCCTTCCTCAGTGGATGTCAGAACGCTTTCTTGACGAAGACGACGTCTCTTGCTCTGCCGAGGAACAGGCTCAGAAAGTGGCTCACGCTCCTTCTTCTTCTTAGATTTCTTTAATTTCTCATCTAACTCGGGGGGTCTGCCCCTGTAAGCACGGTCACCAAAGCTTCTGGGATCAATCTTACCCCAGAGAGACTCAGGCTCGCCAGTGGGCTCGTGAGTATCACGTGGGCGAGAATCCGTCGTTAGTACAAGACTCGAGTTTGCTCTATACTCATATTGCTTGAATCGGGCGTGTGCTTCCGCACCACCACCGAGATGTGCCATATCGGAAGTAGATTTCAAATCAATTCAAACCCTAATGAAAATCAAGAACAGGTTATACCCTGACTAAACCCTAATGTGCAGTCAAAAAGTGAGGAAAAAAACAAAATAATAGCAACAACAAAAAGTATAAAATGAAAACTGGAAACAAAGAGTGTACTTACGGTTAGAGAAAGACTGACAAACCGCCTGAGATTATAAGCCCAATACGTCGTAGCGGCAGCTTCACGTTCACTCACCGCCCGAGTCCAGAGAATTTTGTTTTGCATCCAAGGACTCCTAAACCGCCTTAAAACTCCAAAGCGGCGGTCAGATAATAAAAATGAAACGACGTAGTTCCATGATGACAATTTGGCCCAGTTGATTTTTTATTTAACGCTTTATGTATCCAAGATTTTTATTAGGGATAATCTAGACTTTTCATTAGAGATTCACCATCAAGTACCGGAGTACAGTAACTTCAATGAACGTGGGCCTATTTTTCCACTAAAAAATTAAACTGTCCTGATTGTACCAAACATGTAACCACGGGAAATACATAAGAGTTCTGGATAAGTTATATTTAGCCAAACGACCTATTCCCACCCTATTTGGGGCGATTGCCACCCCCAAGGTTTAAAAAATGCATCTCCCCACCTTCATAAATTTTAATATTAAATATAATAATAAACAGTAACTATTCAAGGATAATTTTATCATTTTAAGATTAAAATTTTATAAAATAATAAAATAAATTTTATATAAATATAAAATTTTAAAAATATTTAAAATTAAAAAAACAACTAACCACCACCGTCGGCTATTGCTAACAAAGTCAGGTGGTCGTTTTCGACCACCTAGTTTCAAAAGAGACTAGATTTGGGCTCTCTGTTCGATAGAGATGATCAGATCTGTCTGCCTCCAGTTTAGGCGATGATGGCCAGATCCGACCACCTTCGTCAAAAAAATCAGTCGAAAACAATCGAAAATGGTCGACCTTGGTCGCATCAATCGTTTCTGACCTTTCTTTCTAGAGTAGGCAGCCAGAACAGGGAGGCCAAGAACCAACAGCCACCACCCCCAGTCGATGGTTGGTTGGCTTTTTTTTATTTTAAATTTTTATAATTAAATATTATTTTATAATTTTTTATTTTTTAAAAAAGTATTCTAGTTATTTTAATATAAAAAATTATTCCAACGATGGGAGGCTGGATTTTTAAACCTTGAGAGTAACACTTTTTCCCCACCTCAAACTATGGATAGGAACAAGTCCTTTGGCCATTATATATAGATGAAATTAACAAAAAATTATAAACGACAAACTGCCCTTCTGTTTTATCAAAATTGACTCCAATTCACACGTCAACCCAAAATATAAATAAAATTTACAAAAAAAAAAAAAATGAATAAGAACATGACTTAAAAGTTATTCCTTTATATCTACCAGATTATTATTTTCATTAAATTGATATTATATAACTAATATAATTATCTTATTTTTATAAAATTATATTAAATTAAATCTCTAAAACTATCGTTATATTAAATAAATCATACAATATACTCTCATATAATTTTATATCTTTGTCATGTAAATGTAAAAAACTATTTAATTATGAGAGATAATGAATAATATAAAAATCATCGGTTCTTTGATAGAATTCTTCTAAGAGATATATAAATACAATCATATATATAAATTCTTAAATAACAAATTAAATCACATTAAAATATCTTATGATATATGATATGTATTATATAATATAATATAAATAAAAAATGAAACGTAATTTAAAGTGTATCAAAATTAATGTAACACGATCAATATATTATATGATATAATACATATTATCAATAATATTGATATAGTTTTATAAAAGTGATGATGTAATAAATATGCGTATGAAAAATTCTTAAATTTTAAAATACATTGAATAATTTACAAAATATTGACATGATAATTAGATTTTTTACGCTTTATTATTATTTATAAAAAGATTAATCCAATGATAAAATAAGATACAAAAAATTAAGTTTTTGATACATGGTACTACCATGCAACGGGATGGGTGACTTGGGGTGCTTTTGATAGTTATCAAACCCTTGGGAGACTTTAGAAATTGAAAAGGAAATTTAAACAAAATCAGGGAAGCGTGTGAGAATTAGCCTAGATACTCAAATCTTCTTCTGATGGGGAGCTGAGGCCTGAGGACATGGCTTCGGTTTCTTGGATGAGTTCATCTTTGCGTGGAGGGGGATTGGGTTTTCTTCAAAAATCTAATGACAGGGTCCTTGAGCTTAAACACAAGTCCGGTTTAGTCTGCAAAGCCTCATGGCAAGAGGTTACTTTCTTTCTTAAACACATAACTTTGACTTTACTGCTTTTGTTTGTATGTATAATTATTTGGTTTTCATCAGCTAGCGGGTGTGTTAGTTTTCTCTGCAATTCCATTCACGGCGGTGAAAGCCATTGCAAATAGCCCGTTAGGAGAGTGGCTTCAGAACCGCATGTTGGAGACCAAGAAAGCTGCTCTTCAAGATTCTGCTAAGTTCAAGGCGTTAGCGCAAAAGGCTCAAAATGAGAGGTAAATAAATTTCAACCCAGTTCAGTATCTTTTGAAGTAATTAGGGGTGGGTTCGAGCTCGAATTCAGAACAGTCAGCTCAAACTGGTGAACTGTAACGGCGGAGAAGGTGAACAGTAATGCCGGAGGAAGAAGTAGAAAAAAAATCGCTGGCAAGATGTGCTTTGAAGCCAGCGTTGATCGTGAGCTGAGCTCGACAAGCTGAAATTGCTACTCGTATTCTACTCGTCCGAGCATAGCCTGAGCCCTCAGCTTGAACCCACCCCTGTTCTTCATGGTGATTTAGCACTAATCGTTTACATTTGTTATGCATTCTTATTTATCCTCAAGTAGTCATTTCGTGGCAAATTCTCTGACTTAACAGCGTGTGGTACGGGGAAGAGCGTCCTAGGTGGCTTGGTCCCATTCCATATGATTATCCTTCACATCTTACTGGAGAATTACCTGGGGATTATGGCTTTGATGTTGCAGGTCTGAGCAAGGATCCTGTAGCTTTCCAGAAATACTTCAAGTATGTCAAATCTTATTTTATCTGAGTCATAATGTTTAGTGCACTCTAGCCATGTGGCTGGGAAGTTGATGTTGCGGTAGATATGTGATATTTCCTTCTAAATAAGAAGAATAGAAATATGTTAGGGTTTAAAGTTTTGGGACACATATTCCGATTCTAGAAGAAAGGACTTATTATATAAATATAGTTAGTGTTATGAAAAATGTTTAGGTTTGTAGGCATCCTTTGACAGGAATTAGGACATCTGACTCATTAAGTAGCCAACTTATCTTTATAAATACCCTTTACCAACTTAATTTCTTAGTGTGTTTAAGAGAGTGGGTGAGTTCCTTAGAAAATGCCAATCAAATATTTGAACTTTGGGTGAAACTAGAGTTTTTGAATTCATCTAACTACAAATGGTCACTGCCAACAGCATCAATCTAGAAGCATAGCTATTTGATGTACTTTTTTATAAAAAGAGGTTACCTTTATCTGCAACTCTGTAAGATGTATCTGAAGAGTATGCTCTTTTTCCTAATTCTTTACAGCATTTATTATGGCTTTACTTGGTATAGGCTCTAGCGGAATTGAGATGTCTATTTTAACTTTGCAAAGGAAGTGTTTCAATTTTGGTCAAGTTGAAATGGTGTGATTATTACTGTTTTGCAGCTTTGAAATATTGCATGCTCGTTGGGCTATGCTTGCAGCCCTTGGTGCTCTGATACCAGAACTTTTAGATATGTTTGGAGCCTTTCACTTTGTTGAGCCGGTCTGGTGGCGAGTTGGCTATTCCAAGCTTCAGGTGTGTATCCCATCTCTCAGTATACATACTATTATACTCAACTTTTCCAAAAATCCTCCTAATTTATTTTGTCTTACTAAATTTTGATGCTCTAATCTATATTGTTTGGCATCTTTATCGTGCGGTGATTTTTGCTTCCAAATGTTATCTTTGATCATTCTCCTAAAGAAGGTTGGGAGAAGGATCTTCATTTTCTTTTCTCGGATATTTTTATCTCTTCTTTGGTGAGACACATTGTTCCCATCGGATTTATACAATATAAGTGTCAGTTGGCAAGATTTATTTCTTCCCTACTTATTGAGATAATTTATGAGCCATAATTAATTTGTAAATGTTTGTTGTCGTTTTACGAAGTCACAAACCCTCGAACTCTAACCTTTTTAAGATTTGTGCATGAAATGTTAATACTTCAGTTGTTATTTAATTCTCTAAGCTGCTTTTAAGTTTATTAAGAAGTTCAGATGCAGAAGTGACAGCCAGGGTATGCAAGATATTATTTATTTGAGGTCATGTTGAGGTGAGGTTGTTCTTATTTGGTTGTGCTTCTCATACTGGTAAAGTATATATCATGGGTGTCAGGACTAATATTTATGTGAACTATATATGAACACTTATGAAATGAGATTGGGCAGTTATAAAGCATAAATGATATGTATGAACAATTATGTAATGAGATTGGACAGTTATGAAATAGGCAAGCATAAAAAAGAGATTGAGGAAGGAAAAAGGGATGAAGAAATTAGGTTTTTCAGGGAGAGTTCTGACCTCTGAATAGCCAGAAGTGGAGAACATCAGCCTCTTGAATAGCCAGAATTATCCATTTATTGGCTGTTTTGGGTAGTAAAGTAGATTGGTTGTAGTAGTGAGTGTCTAAATTGTTGTCCTGCTAAGTGATACAAATAAAATAAGATCTTTATTCTTCGTTTTCCTCTGTTTTGTGTGTGTTTGGTTGTGGTTGGATTGTGTTATTGCTATGTTTGGGTAAGAATTGCAGGTGGGACCTAACAAATATATAGTTATTATTAGAAATAGTAAACTTAGTGTGATTACAAGTATCAGGAAATTAATCATACATAAGTGTAGTAATCACAAGATTGTAATCACGCCATGACAAGTGCAAGGTTTTTTTTTTTTTTAATTACTCGTATAACTGAGTTGATATGACCTTATAAGTACTAGCTAAAAATACAACCAAGTTGACACAAAGTCATCTCATGAATCATAATGAATTTACCCATATGAATATACTGGCATGATCTTACTTGTTTTAGCTAAAATATAAGCGCCAAATCAAATGTGATCTTCAAAGTGAACCCCAAATAATGAATGTGACATCTTCGACATTGTCTGCTTTGCTTATTGATTCTGTGTAAGTGTAGGGTATGCACAGCCTTAGCCTTCATACTGTTCTGGAAGAACTATGCATGTATTACTGAAAGTGAAATATTGTCAGCAAAATAAACCCGAGATGATCAGTTAAACTTCTTGTTCTTGGTACATTTGATTATGGGTTCATTTTGCAAGACTTGAGTATGCCTCTTTGTTAGATGATTATTTGCCATTCTGCTTAAAAAAATCTGCTGGAGTTAAGAGATGTAAAACTAGCAGAGATGGCAGAGAAGGATTCTTTTAGTTGTACTGTGAATCTTAAATTTCTAAACCTTAATTTTAGTTGCACAAATCAACTTCTTGAGGATCTTTTAACTGAACTTGATTTAGGATTGTGTTGCTGACTGACTTCTTTTTTCCTATCTCTTTCTTCAATATTTTACACAGGGAGAGACATTGGACTACCTGGGCATCCCAGGTCTCCACGTTGCTGGAAGCCAAGGAGTAGTTGTCATTGCTATTTGCCAAGCCCTCCTGATGGTAACTACTCTCACTCAAAATCAAGCTCAGAGTGGCCCTCCCATTTTTTCATTAGGAGTTTCTTTCTTAGAACTAGGTTCATTTATCACTCCTACCTTCTATAATGGAGGTCTCATAAGTAATGTATGATTTAGAGGAGAATTTGAATTGAGCTGAACCTGAACAAGAGTTAGCTTGAACTCAGTTTGAATCCATAATAGCAAGTTCAAACTCAGCTCACTTGAGTCGGTGAACAACAGGGCCCACAGAATTGCAAGTTGTGTCAATGCCCCCATGAGAGACGGGTAATGTCGAGACTTGCGGAGAAGGCCTGCAAGCTGACTTGACATGACCCGCTTTTTAAACAATTATTAAAATTAATAATGTTTGTTGGGCAGCCCCCCAAAGCACACAGGTTGATTTATTAAAAAGCCCACAAAGGCACGATCTACAATACTATTAGCCGTCCCTCCAGCCTTAGCATTGAGGCTGGCCGGCACAGCCCGACCTGTCACCAGCTCTAAAGAAATGTGAATACTAAGGTTGGAGAGGAAAAGAATCATCAAAAAAAAAAAAAAAACATTGTTGTTGAACCAAGTTTGAGCTTGATTAGCTCAAATTATTTTAGCTAAGAGTTTGGAACTTAATGGCACTGTCCATGCTTAACAACATATGTCCATTTAGACATCCCTGATTAATGTTGGTGGTTTCTGAAACTTCATGTTGCATATATAGGTTGGACCAGAATATGCTAGATATTGTGGGATCGAGGCATTGGAGCCTCTGGGGATTTATTTGCCGGGCGACATTAACTATCCAGGGGGGGCATTATTTGATCCCTTGAACCTCTCCAAGGATCCAGTTGCCTTTGAGGAGCTGAAAGTGAAAGAAATTAAGAATGGGCGATTGGCAATGGTGGCCTGGTTAGGTTTTTATGCTCAAGCCGCATTGACAGGCAAAGGTCCCGTACAAAACCTCTTCGATCACATTTCAGATCCAGTTCACAACAATCTACTTTCCATTATCAGGTCAATTTAACTCATCCTGCTGTGTATTGCATATACAAATACTTTGTAAAGCCCTCTAAATGTATGTTGTTTTTGTATTGCACATGTACATTTGTTCTAATCAATGTAGAACCATCCCATTCAAGGATGGATTTGAATGAATATGTTCATCTCAATCTCAAACTGAACCAGTTGAATTCAACTTAATTCAGTCGAATCCAGCCTACTTCCCATTGTGAATTGGCCTATTGTGATTGGAGCTTTGTTGGCTATAGACACGTTATTCTTCTATTTAGTCTTTTTCAGATCAATATGGGTAAGCCGATTATGATCAAATCAAAATCCAATCCAAGTTTAAGCAATGGAGTAGCAAAACTACACCCGTCACAGACGTAAAAGATCCAATCGCATTTTAAAAGTGGGCGATGCATGCCCCCAATTGGCTGGCATATTCCATGGAATAATCTTCCTCTCTGCTCCAAATTTCAACGAATTGACAGATGCAATTGTGATTTCATTTCGTGCAAGGCATTTCGTGCATGCAATTTCATGTGGGAAACAATTGCTTCTACTCTTTCTATTCTATTCCAAATCTAAGCCCCACTTTGAATATTATCTGCATGTGTTCACTTGAAGCCTCAAATATGTTTATGGGTAATTTTCTTTGGCTACATATCCACCCCCGTGTTCTAAAATTCAGACCAAATCAACTAAATCATATTAAATAGCATTTCAATAATAAAATTTTGTAATTATTAATATTCAAACTGAATACTATATATCATAAAATCACAGGTTTATTTAATTAAATATTATTTTAATATTATTTTAATTATTTTTTTAATTCAAATATTGGTTGAATAAAAAATATTTAGTTTGATGTATCCTCTTTTGAGACTTTTCAATATTGCATTTTTTTTTTCACATATATCTCTTTCATTCTAAATAAAACAAGGAAGATATTATTGAATCACTATGATTGATGATAATATATTCCATCAAATCAGCCATAATGTGATCTGATCTGATAATATCAAAATTATTGTTTTACTATTTTAATAATGCAGGCTCTCAATCTTTCAAAGTAAAATTTCATGTGCGTCTTTGTGTTTGTTCAATTGAACAAATCATTATATTGGAATCTAAATAGATTATTTTATAAAATTTTGTAATGGTTAGAATAAATTTTAAAATCTTTTATATATATATATCTTTAAGATTGAAAACCTCATTTAAGATTTATTTAAATGATAAGTCTTATATTTTAATTATTAAAAAATTAAATATTCACCCATTAGTCAAAGTTAATAATTAAATTTAACGGACAACTATTTAATATTAATGCTCATAAAAGGTATTTTTGTTTTTAAATAAAAAATTAAAAATAATAAAATATTTATAAAAATATTAAAATAATATGAAAATTAAAAATAATAAAAACTTTAAAATTTAATAAAAATTAAAAAAGTAGTCATTATCGTTGACAATATTGTTGATAATAATGACTGTTTTTTCAATTTTTTTATTTTTGAATATTTTTTATTAAATTTGAAATTTTTAATATATTTTTTATTTTTTATTAATGATATTTTTGTCATTTTACAATAAATGTTAATAGAATTAGATGAAAAATATTTCATGAATAGGTGTTTAGTTTTTTAAAAATTAAAGGGTAGAATTTCCCATTTAAAAAAACCTTGAGTGGGATTATATCTTTTGATCTATCTTTAAAATCTTAAATAAATATATGAATTATGAAATTTAGTTGTAATTTGTTAAGATTGAGTCGTTTGAAATTTATCTAAATACAATTAAATTGAGTTTAAGCTAAATAATATCCAGATATATTAGATCGTAAATCTTATAAGATACACCACATGTAACTGTATCATAATTATTTTTAATTAAATATTATTTTAATTTATTATTAATTTAATCATCAATCAAGATTAATTCATATCTTTACGGTTACTTGGGCAATTGATATTTTAATGTGGTCAAAATCTACGGTGTATTTGTCAAAACCATTACGTATCTGCATACAAAATCATGGCACGTGGCAGCATATGAATAATGTAAATACAATCAAGCAATCCCCATCAGAAGTGCGGGTCAGGAATGCCCACAAGTAAAATGATAGTGGTCCATATTACTACCGCCAAATGAAATTGTCCGCCGGTCCAAAAGACTAGTTGAAATGATATTTATCGTTAAATTTAAAAAAAAAAATCATTTATTTATTTATTTAATATAAAATGATTAAAAAGTTAAAAATATTCTCACATAAATTAATATTTTATTTCTAAAAATTTATTAAATATTTTCATTTCAATTCTAATTAAAAATATTAAAATAATTATTAGTATAAATAAAGATAATTTTGGTAATGATGTATTTGAGTTAAACTATCATTTTTTTTAAACAATTAGAGTGATTTTAAAATTTAATCTAGCTTTAAGTGTTTTTAAAAATTTTAAGATTTTAATATACTCTTTAATATATTCAAAAATGAAAATTATATCCAAAACATAACAATTTATGTGTAAATATGATAATTTTAAAATAAAATAGAAAAATCATCTAATTATCTTAAATAAATTTCAAAGATAATATTCACATTTCAAGTATATCTATATCATAAGATTTAGAAAAAATGACATATTTCAGGGTCAAATGTAAAATTTTTAAAAATTTTGTCATTTTTGAAGATTTGAAACAAGTTGGGGGTATTTTTGAGTTCTACAATTTTTAATATCTTTCAATAATTATAAAAATGATATTTACACTTCAAAAAATACAATAAATAAGTGTAAATATCATATTATAAATTATTAATATTATAATATATTTTTAAAATATATTAAAGAATATTATAATTTTTAAAACAAGCAATAAAATTACATATTTACTTTTAATAAGTTTGAAAAAAAAATGTATACTACCAATTTTTATCAAAATATGTAAATAAAATAATATAAATACTCATTAAACGTAGGGTTAGATTCGAGCTGAATCAAATAAAAACAGGTATATATTCGTTTTCAGGCTTGTTCATACTGTTCGAATATGGGTTCGTGATGTGTTCATCGAATATTTTTATAGTAAAGTTCGTATTCGTGTTCGGTTCGTATAATTCAGTTCATATTCGATTCGTATTCATATTTGATTCGTATAATTCATATTTATATTTATTAAAAATTATAATTAATATAAAAAATTAAAAAATTATAATTAAAAAATTTTTAATTTAAATTTGGATTCGTATTCGTATTCGGTTCGTATAGTTTAGATTCGAGCTCGTATTCGCTAATTTTTTAAATTACTGTTCGGGTTTGTGTTTAGATTCATACAATTCGTTTTAGTTTTATTCAAATCGAACTTAAATATATTTAGTTCGAATCTAACTTTAATTAAACGTTAAAATTAATCATTAACTTTTGATAAATGAATAAGAATTTAATTTTTCAAAACTTAATGACGATAATTAGTTAGTTCAACCAACTTTGGGTGAGATATAGCGTTTTGGTTTTTCCATTATGGTCGGATAAAAAGACAAAGTTTTATTATTAGAATTTTTTCATCTATTTAAGTTAAAAAATTTTATATTTTCATTAGTCTTTTAAATTTATTACAAAATTTAGTTTTTTTTAATAAAATTATATAAAAATCTTAAGCTAATGCCACTTAGTCCTCACATTTATTAAGTATATTTTTATCCTAATTCATATTAACTTAAAAAATAATAAATAAATATAAAATTGAACAATTATTAATGACATCCAAACACGTTGATCAATATAATTCTTGATCAAAGAATAAAAAATTATAAAAGTAAAACAAAAATAAGAGGAAAAAAATGAAAGTATTTAAGGTTAAAGTATAATTTATATGTTTTACTAAAAATGTAAATGATATTAATCCTATTATGATATTTAAAAAAATAATATAAATATATTTTAATCATTAAGACTATCAAATGACTTTCATGGAAGAGGTCAAAATAAAATTTTGAAACTTAAATAGTATGAAGGGTTTTCATTCAAGCTTGGGTAGCACATAGTCATTAGCCATAATGCGTATGAATGACATGGTCCATTTGAAATCATAGTGCTGCTGGCCTTGGTCAGACTTTTAAAAAGTTGAGGACCAAAGGCGTTCCATCCCATCCCGTGCTGCCCTTTCAGCCCGTCCCACGCACCGATGATGGCTCCATCGCCATCTATTCAAATGGCCTGTTATATCAAAATATCATCTAGCGTGGCGTAGTGGAATTGAATGCTCCGATAAATCCGGGTTTGGCGGAGGCTTGGGAGTGGGGTTAGCTACAAACCGACACTGAGTTTTAGATATTTTTTAATTTGAATTCAATTTAATTTTATTGAATTCAAATTAAAAATATTTGATTTTGATTTGAATCAAGGTTAAATTCAAATTGAATTAAAAATAAACATATATATTCGTATTTAGATTTGTATTTGTTAAATTCTTTTATAATGAAGTTTAAATTCGTATTTAATTTATATTCGTATTTGTATTCACATTTAATTTGTATTTATATTTTTTAAAAATTTATAATTAATAAGAAAATTAATAAAATATAATTAAAAATTTTTTAATTTAAGTTCGAGTTCGTATTCGTATATGGTTTGTACAGTTTGTGTTTGGATTCATCTTCGTTAATTTTTAAAACCATAGTTCAGATTTGTATTCGTATTTGTATTTAAATTCAAACAATTCATTTTGAGCTCGTTTGAGTCAAACTAAAAAATAAACCTGAATATATTTGATTCGAATTCAGTCCTAACTCAAATAAAATAGGTTTAGTTTGATATGGTTTGAGCTTACAATGCAAATATATTACTTATATTCATAACTTAATTTATAAATTATTGATAAAAAAATATCGTTTTATTTAATAATAACCAAAATAATATTATTTTATCTATTTTTAAAATCGATTTGAATTTGAGTTAAACAAATATAAGTCAAGTTAGATTTTAATAGTGAGTCAATTTAGTTCAAATTTAACCCTAGTTAGGAGGTAAAATTCGGACAAATCTCGGAATTTTACACTTTTCTTAAAGATAATATATTTGACTAAAATTTTGATGAAGTTTAATTTTGAAATTAAATTGAATGAATCTAGTTTGAACCACAAAAATTGTGTTTATTTTTATAAATAAATTAAATTTAAATATTTAAATTTGGGCCATTTGAAATGAATTAAAAGTTAAATTATTTTTAATTAAAATTCAAACTTCAATTCAATGATTTAGATTAAATTTCAAACTAGTTTTTTTTGAATACGAGTTAATCTTAAACAAAATGTATCGAAGAGTTATTTGATTGGGGTTGAATTAAATTCAATTTGAATGAAAAGAATTGAATTTGAGTTTATTTTAATAAAAAGTTAAATTCCCAACTGATCGAAACTTTCAAATTTGAGCCATTCAAAATCTAATTGTTTTATTTTCTAGTTTTATTAGCTTCAATTCCTTTATCATGAACCGATTTTAAATTGATTCTTTCGTTTTTTAGGCTGATTTTGAACTGATCTCATTTAAAACCAATCCACATCAAATCCAAACCCTAAACACGCAACCCAGTTAAATGTTTTGCAAATCCACACAACCTCATCTCAGTCTGGTAAGCTCAGGAAGTTATGGGAAAAGGTCCGTGATAATAAATAAGGTAAATTATAGTTCGACTCTAATCGCGTCATGCCTAGCCGGATCTGGGAGAACTTGATATTTTGATGCATTGACGTCCATATCATTGAACAAATTCTTGTTTTACGGATGGATTTAAATAAGGATGTGCGTGGTCAAATCAGAGAGTAGTGGTTGTATATACGTACATAAATATAGGAGCTATAGTATGTAAGAATAGTCTTCAAGAAGAAGGCAGTTTTGTATATTTCTGTATAAAGACAACGAACTTAGACATATATGGATGAAGATGCAACAGAAAGCGAGAAACGGAAGCTGAATTTGGGACCCCACCTCAACAAATCTCCATCCCATTTTCTCCCTCACCAGGAATTTCCTGCTCCCAGCGAAAAGGAATGTGAGAGAAACGTTTTAACTCTTTGTAGGGTAAAATCTCTAGTCTCAGTCGAATATTATTCGATTACAGTGACACAAGACAGATAAGGATTATCCGGGTAAATATAATAAGCGGTAAAAAAGGATAACATTGTGGTAAAAATAGTAGAAGAATCGGTGAAAAGGCAAGTTAATATTTAGTTGAATTGCGATTCAGAAGCAGATAACGGAAGGAGAGAGTTTCACTTTATTAAAAATTCTAGTAACTCTTTCTCACTAGAGAGAGATCCATCTAGTCTCTGCTTGATTTCATCTCTCATTGTCATCTCTGGCCGTCGGATCTTGAAACAAAGGTACGTCTATCTGATCTGCTGGATCTGGATAAATGTCAGGTGTTTTAATTTTCATTGCTTTTGGAATTCAATTGGGTAGAAAGTGAATCTATTTTGTTTTTTGTGTTGTTTGTAATTTACAAAGGTACGTCTATTTTGTTCGTTGGTGTTCGTGGCAATGGCGGCGGAGTTGGAGGAGAATGGTGAGGTGTCATTATCACCGAAGGATCTCTGTAACGGTCATGCGGCCAATGCCGACGGCTCTTACGTTTTAGTTAATGAAAGTGACGTCGTTTCTGACGGTCCCGTTCAAACGGATCTCAATTCTGATTCCAATTCAACTGTTCAACTTGAGCTGACTAACAAACAATCAAAAGCAGATAGTGATAACGATGAAGGGGAGAAGATTGAGGATTCGGACGTCCCATATTCTCTAACTGTGGTTACTGAGGGTGACGTGGAACAGAATAATGAACAGTTGGAAAGCCGGTTGACGGATCATGGTTCCAATGTGGCTGATCCCTCAGGGGAAAATGGCCCTGAAGCAGCCTCAGGTCCTGTGGCTGGTTTTACCTTGGAAACTCTAGTAGTTGGGGATCCTGCCACAGATGAAACTGAACATGCTGAGGAGACTCTTGTTGTTAATGACTTGGTTTATGACAGTCAGGAAACAACAACAGTCCAACTAAATATGACCTCTGAAATTGCCAATGGAACCCTTCCTGATGTTCCTGTCAACATCAATGAGACAAGAAAAGAACCTGATGCCCCCGCCAGTATCGGTGAGACAACATCGGCACATCCTTCTGTTGAGTTAGGGGCTTCTACCACCGATGAAAATCCTCCATCCGCAGAAACAGGAATAGAAGGCCCAAAATTGGATATGGGAACTAGTGAAATCTCTCATTCTTATCCTTTCCACAAGGCTATAGTAGACAATGAAGTTGGGAATGGTTCTGTTGGAACTGATGACTTGAGACCAGAAACTGAGACTGGAATTGCTTCTATAGTGTCAGAAGAGAAAGCATCAACTTTGATAACTGATGGCTCCAACCTAAAATCCGAAGTCTTAGAAGGAGTCCCTCAATTTGTAGACAGCCAGACCACCCCTGTTGACCGTGCAGCTTTAGGATCCAGTATAAGTGGCTCCGAAGAAAAGGAAAGCAGCTTGCTTACATGTCCAGGTGCTGATGTGACTGCAAAGTCTGAAATTGGAAAGGTATCTGCTGTGAGTTGCACAAAAACCCCTGTTTGTGACATTTGTGACGTTTGTGAATCTGAGGTTCTTGGTGGATCTATCATTGGCAGTCAAGTAGGTGAGGAATCCAGTGTAAGTTGTTCTGTAGAAACTACCAGTCCAGGTGCTGATATGGAAGCAGGTTCTGAAATCGAAAGTAGATCTGTTGTGAGTTGCACAGACATGCCTGTTACCAATGGTGGTGTTTCTGAATCTGAGATTCTGGACTCAGAAGTTGCACATGTTGAAAATGGGAGAATTTCGTCTACTGTTGAAGAAGTAGAAGTGGAAGAAAAGGGGACTGGTGAGGAAGAAACAGAGGAAAAAGGGAGTGAACATATTGATAATAAAACATGTAAAGAAATAGGGGAAAAGGGGAGTGAAGGGATTTATAATAGAACATGTAAAGAAGTAGAGGAAAAGGGGAGTGAAGTCGTACATAATAAAGCATGTCAAGGAGCAGAGGAAGAGATTGATGATAAAACTTGTCAAGAAGAGGAAAAGGGGAGTGAAGTGGTAGATAACAAAGCATGTCAAGGAGCAGAGGAAGAGATTGATGATAAAATTTGTCAAGAAGAGGAAAAGGGGTGTGAAGAGATTGATGAAAAACCATGTCAAGTCGAAAAGGAAGGGGGGAGTGAAAAGAGTGATGATAAAACAGGAGAAATTCAGTTTGCCAATGAAGGGAGTGATGATAAAACACGTCAAGAAAAGGTAGAAATTCAGGATATGGAGGAGTTAATGGGTGAAGAAAAGGTGAAAATTCAAAAAGTGGAGGCCTTAGCTGGTGAAGACAGGGATCATAAAATATGTCAAGTAGGGGAGGAAAACGAAAATGTAGAAATTCAGTTTGGAGATCATGGAGCTTCTCAGGAAGGGGAGAGCATTGATGGAACCCACAGGGAAGAAACACTAACATCTACCCCAGGAGGCTCAGTCACTGATGCTTCTGAAATCCAGAATGCAGGTATTGAGGTGGTGAAAAGACCATTCTACTTCTTGGTGAAGGTTCCAAGATATGATGATGAAAATTTAAGGGAGCAAATCAAATCAGCTCAGTTAAAAGTTGACGATAAAACTCAAAGTCGTGATGTTATTCGTGCTGAAATCCAAAGGATGAGGGTATATAATCTTTCTGTGCTTTGTTTTTTTTTTTTTTTTTCCTCTAAAAATAATAAAATTTTTATTCTTTGGTCCTGTGGCTGTTGAAACTTTTTTTATGATCAGGATGCTTACAAGAAATATGGTGATAATATAGAAACTGCTGTTTTAGAAGAAAAAGCTGCACGGGAATTGCTCAAATCCAAACGCCAGGAAATA
Organism: Anacardium occidentale; assembly: GCA_026122585.1. Taxonomy (NCBI): domain Eukaryota; kingdom Viridiplantae; phylum Streptophyta; class Magnoliopsida; order Sapindales; family Anacardiaceae; genus Anacardium; species Anacardium occidentale. The sequence goes on from JAJEJH010000239.1 coordinate 128,989, forward strand.
GATACACTTCAAGTCATGATTAACAAGGTGAAGAATGCAATTTCTGTAGAGGATATTGATGGGAGGGTACGCACTCTTTTCTTTCTTTCTCTTTTTGCTTGTTTTCATTCTCTAGTTCTTTTTGGGAAGATTACTTTGTTAGGTCTGGGTTTGTTAAATCTGAATGCATCCTTTTCTGATTGTTGAGTATTTGTTTTACCATATGGCACATACACAGATACGTAATATGGAGCACAAGATTGCACATGAAAGTCTTCCGCTGAAGGAAGAAAAGCAGTTTATTCGTGATATTAAGCAATTGAAGCAACTTCGTGAACAGTTCTCTTCGATTATGGGTAAGCAGGATGATGTTAAGCAGGCTTTTGACCAGAAAGACCAAATCGAAGAACGCATGAAGGTTTGTATTTATGTTTGTCTTCTCAACATTTATGTTTGTTTCCTAACGCTAACTATATTGCATGTGAAGCACCCATTTTTATTATGGTTTGCTATTTGGGAAATATAAAGCTGATCCTGGAAACATGAGATATTTAGTCTCCTTTTAGCATTTTTCGCTCATATATATCCATAACCAAGGGTATGGTGGTTGGATACGTAGAAATTATAAGCAACGGGAGAGTGCTGGGAATGGGAAATGTATCTAGTGTAGCAACCTCTTGTTCTCTATTTACACGACTATAAATGAGTTCCTTGATTGTGTTTCTGATTCCCAAGCATCAACAGTTGTTAAGGAAGGAGGCAGATTCGCTCAGAGAGAATGTTCTCAAAGCTGAAGCTGCCATACAAGCTGCCAAAAGGAAACACAGGGATGAAAGTGAAAAGCTCAAGAAATTGTATGCTGAATTTGATGTTGCAGATGAAATTCGCCAAGAAGCATACAAGCATTTGCAGAATTTGAGGAAACAAGCATATACTAAGGTACAGATTCCATTTTTCTATATGGACACCGTTTTTTTTAATTAATTGTTGCAGCTCCAAATTGGTTTTCCATTTGCCTATGTATGGCCTCAGGTTCTGACCTAAGAAAGAGCTTCTGCTGTAGGTATTATAATCTGCTGTGTTGGAACAATGTTATGGTTTCTTTAGTATACATCATATTGATATAATTTTAATCTTTGGATGTATTACTGATCTTTCTCAAACTCAACAAAAAAACTCATGCTCTTGCACAAATGTTTACATGGGTGGGACAACCTTACTTATCATTTGAACAAGGCTATAAATACATTTTCAGGTATGCAGATTTGTAACAATTTAACGCACACTGAATCCCACATGTAGTTCTTTGTTTACGTTGTTGAGAATAATTCAAGTTGCAAGTCTTCTCAGATGCGAAACATTCTATGCACACAGATAATTATGTTGCTTTTCTTTTCTATTTTCAGATTTCTGTATGTTTGTGAGAAGAATGGCCTTGAGGCACTTTTCTTTTTTGGATTGTATTTGATATATTTCAGCAAAAATTCAAACTGAATAAAGTACTATCTGAGCACCAGAAAGGCATGTGTCTATGGTTAATAATAAGTGCTGATTTGTGGTTTAATTTCTTCTTTAGCTCAAGAAGTTACTTTTATTTGACATCTGACTTACTATTAGTACTAGGTTCTTGCTTATGTCTTAAAAGAGAAAACAAAAAATGTATCTAATTGGTTTTGCTCTCTTGTTTATGAGTTGGATCCTTCAACCATGTTTTACAGTTATATTTCTAAGCTTGTTGCTCCTGGAAATTACAGAATTCATTGCTGAAGGAAACAAGTAAAACCATATAGAATAATGAGATTGAGATTGAGTATTTGATTTTACTCTTTTTTATTTTATTTTTATTATATAAATTTGCAGAACAAACACTTTTGGAAGTACAAGGATGATGTCAAGCAAGTTAACGATTTACTATCAAAAGGAGATAAAGAGGAACTTCAATATTTTTGTGTTAACCAAGTGAGCTTGTGCAGTCCTCTGCTTTGATGTGTTTAATCAGCTCGAACTTTGTGACTTACAAAGCAATTTTTTTAGGTGGAGAGAGTGTTGGAACTGTGGAACAGCAACAATGAGTTTCGTAAAGAATATGTGAATAGCAACATGAGAAGCACACTGAGAAGACTGAAGACATTGGATGGTCGTTCACTTGGTCCTGATGAGGAGGCACCTGTACTTCACTCCTTCGTTAATAACAGAGTGACCAAGGATAATTCTGTTTCCCAGAGTTTAACTCCTAAAGAAGTAAAGGCAGAAGAAATTGTGTGGGTGGAATCTGAGACAAAGGATGACAAGTCTTGTCCTATAGTTGGGGAACAAAAGAGTCCGACAACTAAATCAAGAAGGCTAGCAACACCAGCTCATTCAGCTAATGGCCTGGCAATCGATCAGATTGAAGAAGAAAGAGATGAAGAGCCTAAGCACACAAAGGAGGAAGAGGAATTGGCCAGGAAGGCAGAGGAATTGAGAAAGGAACAGGAAGCAGCAAGGTTGAAAGAACAACGCCGGCTAGAGGAAAAGGTAAAGGCAAAGGAGGCTTTGGAGAGGAAGAAACGAATTGCTGAGAAGGCACAGGCCAGGGCTGTACTTCGAGGTCAAAAGGAAGCAGAACAGAAAGAGAAGGTAATGGTTTCACTGAGTTTCCCAAGTATATGCGCTTCTATTTGCATTAAAATGTACCTTAAATTTATACTCTATACCTGTATCTGTGTTGGTTAATCAGGGTCATTGTTCCATGCAGGAAAGAGAAAAGAGAGCAAGGAAAAAGGAAAAAAGAAAAGTAGCTGCGACAGATGACTCTGATATTTTGAATGAAGGAGAATCTGCTCCAAGCATGGAAACACCCTTGGAAACTCCACAATCTTCTGAAACTATAGAAAAGTTGGTAACAGTGACAAAGGGGCCTAAAAAACCAGCACATTTCACAAAACAGAGCAAGGCAAAATCTGTCCCTCTGCCTCTTAGAAACAGGGGTAAGAGACGGATGCGGACATGGATGTGGGTAGTGATTTCAGCTCTAGTTGTTGTTGCCTTGTTTTTGTTGGGGAACAGCAGCTTCCCATCTAAATTTGAGCTGAAAGGGTTTGGTTTCTAAATACATATTCATAATAACTAGGCAACGGTTGTGATATTTACGTAGGTATGTAGGCAAGCAATTCTTTTGTGCTGTTCTCAGGTTTGCTTTCTCTTTGTCCTCCATTATTATAAGTGTCACTTTTCTATCACTCACAAACCATAGATTGATTTCTTGTCCTACCAGTATACGAACAAAATTTATTGGGTATTGCTTCCAATTAACATTATATTTATATTTTATTATTGAATATAGCAGGCATAATGATTCTCTCTCTCTCTGTTTGTTGTGAATCAAATGTAGAATTTCCGAGTACAAATTGTACATCCATGGTTATCAATATCAGATGATACGATACATATATACACCTTTTTACACTAGGTCGGGATGAAATTGGGTCCCTCAACCTGGTTCTGCAAAACTGGCCCAATTTATGTTTCTTCTTTTGTTTCAAATACGCATCACATTGCATACTTGCCACAACTTGTCCTTGCACACTTTCACCTACTGTCAAATTACTCCTCTCTTATGATGGAATTTCTCGCTGGATATCAACGGATTATTTGACCAAAATCCAGCTGGAACTTGCTGTCTTCAATACCTTTCTTGTTGGTATGAAATTAGTTTATCAACCTTTGTTTGCAGTTCGTTGGAGCCCCTTCAATGTGATCATTAATACATTGTATATTAATGCTCCACATAGTGAATTTATTGCTGCAAGAGGGCTGTTACGCCTGTATGATAGGTTCCCTTTTTATGCTGTGTTTGATTTGGTTTGCACATCTAGCGGATTTAGATGTTGGGGGCAAACCTGAGAAGTTGGAGTTCTATTGTGCTGATGAAAAACTGAAGTGGGTCATGCGGTAAAAGGTAGATGAAGGAAAATCTGAAGCATATCAGCCCTGCTGTTGTACAAAAGCCAGTAAGAGAGTATCATGACTGTGAGACTAGGAAAAGGTACGCATACTGTTTAACGTTTCTACCCTTATTGACACAGTTGGTTTTAGTTCATTAGCTCAGAGATCCTCATAAAATTCATTTGAATGTGAAATAGGTGATTCCCTTTTTTCTTTTCCTCTAATAGACGTGGGAATGATAACCTTTTCTAGTGTTCTATAGTTGAAAAAGTTTCAGGTGATAGCTATTTATACTTGATGAATCTGTAGAACTTATTTTAGATTTTTCACTCTCTCACAGAATTTTTAGCACGAGAGATGTTCTTACGGCTGAGGTCTGATCCAAGTAGCGAATTCATAGTTTTCAAATAGAGATACTGATGAACCATATTCCGTGTAGCTGCAACTATCTTCCCAAATAATTAATGCCTCGACTTGAAGTACGTTGTTTAAACCCGTTTAATGAATTGGGTTTTCCGTTAGATTCAAATCAATCTGGTTGAATTTGAGAAAATTCAATTTGAAACAACCAAGATGATAGCATTTTAATTAATCATTTTAACTGTTTATATTACCAAATTAAATTGAATTTGATTTGAAATTAACAAAGGGTATTGTGATGTGGTCTGATTTGACCAAAAAAGACCTATTAGAATATCAAATTCAGTTACGAATATCAAACCATATTATACACGACACTACCATGGATACAAATGTAAATGATTTTCCTCTTATTTTTCCTTGTAAATTCAATTCAAAGGCATGGAAAATACAAAAGGAAGGAAAAAAAAAAAAAAAAAGAATGCATAAATGTTTAAAATTATTAAAAAATGTTGAGCAACAAATTAATTGCTTCCACGCACCATCTTCCGTGTATAGTCTATTTGGGCCCACGTTTTAACTTACCATTAAGAGTGAGGGGGTTAATTTGTCTAAGATATTCATTAAATTATATTATTTTAATATATTTTAAAATACATATTTTTCAGGCCAAAGAACATAGTCCCACCCAAAAATTTATTCAAAGATCTTCTTATCTCCTAAGTTTTAAAAACCTAACTATCTATCTGATGAGAATTTTTCTTAAATATAATATATTATTTAAATAATAAAAATTTTAAAAAATTAAAAATAATCATCATTATCAGTACTAATAACTATGACTATCAATAATTGAAATAGATGATTAAAAACAGTATTCTGGTTTCAAGAATAGTCAGATAAAGACGACTAGATCAACTATCTTTTATTTTTAAGGAGATGGTCATGTTTAGTTATCTCTGTTAGTAAAAGTGATAAACATAATCGAGATATCTAGACATAATCGCTTTTATCAATTGATTTGATCGTTTTTATAATCAGATGATCGTTTTTTATCACATGATTTAATTGATCGTCATTATTTTTTTGTATTTTAAAATTTTAATATATATATATATTTTAATATTATTTAAAATTTATTATAAATTTTATTTTTAATATATATATTTTAATTATTTTATATTAGATTTTAATAAAATTAAATAAAAAATAAATGTTTGTTTTTAAAAGTTAGGAGATAAAAATTATAATTGAGTCCTTTATGCAACTTTTTAACTGTATCGGACGTAACGAAAGATACGAATCATAAATTTAGCATTTTATCAAACGTGATAACGAATATAAGAATCCGTTGGATGAAGCGTACGGGCTGAAATGGGTCTCATGTTGATGATGGGACTTGTCATTTTTATTTGTTGGCGTACGTGTAGGTTTGTACGGATCCAAAATTACAAGGTGTTGGAATTTTGATACTAAACCACACGTACAAATACAGCTGTTGCCCTTCTGTCAATCAAATCCCCTTCCCCATTTTTCCCCCCCACCCCACCCCACCCCACCCAACCTCTCTGTATTATTGCAAGTGGAATTGTACTATATGGCAGATCAAAACAGGCAGGCGGGCATCCTACCAAGTGCGCCGTACTATTATTTCTCGGACACTATGGCTAGCTGGCTGCCACACCCTCTCACTCACGCACATCCGGACGATGTTGGCCATCGCCATGCTAATTGATCGGCCCTATCGAGACTCGTTATCGTACCCAATTTGAGTTTCGAAGCAAAACAAGCATGTGATCAAATACGTCCAACTATCGCTCTACGCATTTAAACAATATTATCCATCATTAGTTGAATTGGATATTGATCAGAACCTTTGGTCTTTGTTGAAACTAATTTGGTAAAAGATTTTAATTAAATTTATATTTAATAATTAAATTGATAAAATTATTTTGAATATAATTTTTTATATTATTTAAAAATAATTTAATCAAATTATTAGTTAATTAATTTGATTATCGATTGATTTGAGCTGACCATTCACCAAAATAATATTTTATTTGAATTTAAACACATTAACCATCACACACATACTTTTCTGATGCCCAATCCAATTTGAGATACTCCTGTTTCTTCACGTTGATTTTGCACGACAAAACTGTACACCCCTGAATGGGGTATACAAGGGCGTGTATAGTCATTCCGCAATTTCATCAAACACGAAGGTTAATTTCGTCTTTTAGACTGGCCGTGTGAAACAATGATGAATTGGGCGGTATTGGCCTTTTGCTAGTTACGTGACGCCGACGAAAAATTTCCGCGGCATACGCGGTTTCCAGTCGGAAAATATGTCATTCTTAACCCTCCTTCACAAATTTCATTTTACTCACCAAATATTATTATTTTTTGGGTGGAACAGAAAAAGTAAACAAACACCCCCCCAACAGTAAATAAATGAAAGAAATGATCTCCATTCATTTAACCTCCTCAGAGGCATCAATACATTTGATTTCCAAAATTCTTTTTATTTTGATTTGATTTAATTTAAATTTGATTTGAGTTTAATTTGTTGTTTACGATTCAATTCAATCCAAATATGAGTCTTATGTTGGATAACGGGACAACCATATCCTCTGTGTATATTTTGCGTCCCATCTTGTGGAGGGAGAGACCACTAATTCATACAACTATGTACCTGATCTCATTAACTTGGGGTACATGCCACATGCAACTTGGCATATCTTTCACATGGCCGTATTAGTCTTGATAGCTGTATGTTTTTAATCTAATGCGGCACCATGTGGTTCAGTTTTCTCTTATTCAATGGTGTACTGCCTCTGCTCTGGCTGCTTTGCTAACAACAGCAGGACTTACTTTATGGACTACTCTTCAGCCTAGCAAACGCAATTGCGAAAGAGTTCATACCATTTGCCAAGGTCAATCCATCCCAAGAAGCTCTCTTATAAAGCCTTGGATTGCATCGGTCAATTGAATCGGTTTCATCAGGATCCTTTTGGGCCATATTGATGTTTAAATGCATTTTCCTACCAACTCAGACCAATTCAGGGTTAAACCAAATAAATTGCATTGAATCGTGATTCAACTGGTAAGGGTGGATTGAGACCAAGATAACTCCGTGTGGATTGAGACCAGGATATAACTCCGTGTGAATTGAAGTTCAATATGATTTGAATCGAAAGCTTGAATTTCTTTATGGACCTCTAAAGATATTTTCGATCAATTTGAACAAATTCTAACACAAAGTCAAACTCGATTTATTCTTTATTGAACTCTGCTGCTTGTTCCACGAAGTTTTGTGAGTTTTTCCCTAAGCGGGTAGACATTGCACAGGAAGTCCACAGAAGACGTACGTGAGGTGACATATGCTACTTTGTTTATCTATAAGAAGAGAGGAAAATTCTGGGTTGGTAGAATTTTAAGTTTATCTTAGGAGCGTAGAATTGAGGTGATTATTGGACCTGTAAAAGTTTCCAGAGTAAGAAGCTTTTGAATCAACGGAAGTAAATGGTCAAACTCCCTCGGCCTCTGCTTTCAAAGTTCAAACACAAGAAAGTGAAAGTTAATGTGAAGGGAGGAGTCTTGGATTCTTCGTACGCAGGTCAGGGGACGGCCACAAGTAAAACCTCAAGGTTGGTTGAATTTACAGTTTATACCAACACTGAAAGAAATGTTTGTTAGAAGACAAACGAAGTATAAGTAAGAAACTAATTAAAGTTAAATTTTAAAAAATAATATGAAAAAGAAGGGTCAGGAGACTCAGTATCAGGACTCGGTAGATTATGAGAGAGAAAAGTAAAACCTAACCAGCGAGCAAAGGCGAAGAATAATATCCTTCTTTCAGTTCCATCATGTTCTGAATCGGTTGAGTCGACTCAAGTTTTTACAGTTTCAGATTTCTGTTTTTCAGATTAATTATATGGTGTTGATTGAAGTTAGATCTGAGCAAATCTTGAAGAAATATACTTGTAGTTTTAATTTTGATTTTGATTTGTTTCAAAGGAGATGTGGCTGCCGTGGTCAATTCTGTGAAGGTATGTCCTTTTTATGAATCTGCAACTTTTTTTTTTCTCATTTTCGGTGCTTAATCTTTGCGTGATCTAAAATGAAGACCTGAAGCTTTGTTTGCAATATTTAGAATTATAATTTGTTTTTTTATGTTTGTTTTGGTTATTTAAGGACTTGAGTAAGCAGTTGGGATTGAAGATTTTGGAAAGAAATGGAAGAAGTAGGTGCTCAAATGGCTCCTTCTATATTTATGCATCATCAAGCCCTTTCTAGTCGATGCTATGAGGCGAATTCTATGGCTAAAAAGCGCCATCGTTCGTGTCAAGCTCCAAATTTTAGTTACCAATCCCAATCACAGCAACAGAGAATAGATAACTGGAACCCTAAGCTATGGGATTGGGATAGCGTTAGATTTGTTGCCAACCCACGAGACTCCTCTGAGGCTCTTCGTTTGGGAGCTTCGTTTGCATCAACGTCCGCAGCATCAGAGGTGAACAAGGTGACGTCAGAGAAGCAGACTAGTGTTGGTGTTGTGAATGAGGACGATGGACGGCTTGATTTGAATCTTGCTGGGTGTTTGAATAGTGTGGAGGAGCCTGTTTCCAGACCCAACAAAAGGGTCCGATCACCTCCGGGAAGCACCTCTTACCCTATGTGTCAGGTAGATAACTGTAAAGAAGATCTCTCAAATGCGAAAGACTATCACCGCCGACATAAAGTGTGTGAGTTTCATAGTAAATCTACTAAAGCTCTTGTTGCGAAGCAGATGCAGAGGTTCTGCCAGCAGTGCAGCAGGTTTCAAACTTTTCTCTCTTTCTTTAGGTTTTATTTTTCTCTAAAGTCAATTGTTTAATTGTTGCCAGTTTAGATATGTAGAAATTATGTGTTATTCTAGGTAAAATACGAGGGCTTTTGGTATTAGCTGCTCTGTTTGAAGTTCAACTTTCAATTCACGTCAAGAACCTTTGCAGGTTTCACCCTCTTTCGGAGTTTGATGAGGGAAAGAGAAGTTGTAGGCGTAGACTTGCTGGGCATAACAGGCGAAGAAGAAAAACCCAGCCAGACGATGTTAACTCCCGGCTGTTAATCCCTCCCAACCAGAGTAACGTTAACCGCACCAGTGGAAATTTGGATATTGTCAACCTGCTAGCTACAATAGCTCACGCACAAGGTAAGAGCACCGTCCTAGTACACGTTTGCTTATCCTGCAGATCATAAGCTGAAATTTTTGTTTTAAAAATTTTTAGGAAGAACTGAAGACAAAAGCATCAACTGCTCATCAGTGCCAGATAGAGACCAACTAATTATGATTCTTAGTAAAATAAATTCACTACCTCTGCCAGCGGATCTAGCTGCAAAGTTGCCAAGTATTGGACATTTGAATGGGAAAAATCCGGAGCAACCTTCTTCAGACTTCCAAAACAGGTTGAACGGGAACACATCTTCTCCATCAACCATGGACTTGCTAGCTGTCCTGTCATCCACCTTAGCTACTTCTTCTCCAGATGCTCTGACAATTCTCTCCCAAAGAAGTAGCCATGGCAGTGATAGTGAGAAAGCAAAGTCGACCTGTCTTGACCAAGCAACTGCTAACTTTCATAAGAGAACTATCTTAGAGTTTCCTTCTGTTCGAGGAGAAAGAACTAGTACTAGTTACCAGTCCCCTATTGAAGATTCAGATTGCCAAATTCTAGAAACTCATGCTAATTTACCATTGCAGCTGTTTAGTTCTTCGCCTGAGGATGACAGCCCACCAAAACTGTCATCTTCAAGGAAGTATTTCTCTTCTGACAGCAGTAACCCCACAGAAGAGGGATCTCCATCTTCATCTCCTGTTGTGCAAAAGTTGTTCCCAATGCAGAGCACAACCGAAACTATGAAGTCTGAGAAGAAATCTGTTAGCAGGGAGGCCAATGCAAACATTGAAGCTAGCCGGACTTGTGGTTCTGTTATGCCTCTTGAGCTCTTTAGAGGTTCAAATAGAGGAACTGATCATTGTTCGTTTCAAAGTTTCCCATATCAAACTGGGTATACATCATCTTCTGGGTCTGATCATTCACCTTCTAGCTCGAACTCTGATGCCCAGGTGTTTTGTCCTTCAACAACTTTTTTGGGGATTTAAAATTATCTATTGATTATTTATTTATTTAAGGTAAGATTTATAGCATTTTAAAGCTTGTATAATTCCTGCACAGGATCGCACTGGCCGAATAATTTTTAAATTATTTGACAAAGATCCTAGTCACATTCCTGGGACATTGCGGACACAGGTAATCTGTTCATGGTTTGCTCATTATTTCTGATTGGCCCTACAATTTAAAAAATTTTTCATCTTGGTAAGCCAATTGATGATCTACTATACATTTCTCAGATCTACAACTGGCTTTCTAATAGTCCATCAGAAATGGAAAGCTACATACGACCTGGTTGCGTGGTGTTATCACTTTATGTGTCCATGTCATCATCTGCTTGGGAGCAAGTGAGTAAAGTACTATAGTGCATATTGGCTGGCTCGGATTAAAACATTTTGCTGACAACTTGCATGGTGTTTATGATATTTACAGTTTGAAGGAAACCTGCTTCAGCATGTCAATGCTTTGGTCCAAGATTCAGATTCACATTTTTGGAGAAATGCAAGGTTTTTGGTTCATACAGGCAGACAGTTAGCATCACATAAGGAGGGTGAGTATTGTAAATGTTGCTTTTTTATTGCTCTTAATTTTTTGGATTGCTAGTATTTTGGTGCATTTTGTACTTGGGTTATTTTCATAATCGAATGAAGCAATGTCTACTACTAATGTTGGTTATTGCATTATTATTATAACTGTTTCATAATTGTTTGGATGAAATCCATCTACAGGGAAGATTCGTCTATGCAAGTCCTGGAGAACATGGAGTTCTCCTGAGTTGATCTCTGTGTCTCCTTTGGCAGTTGTGGGTGGGCAAGAAAATTCTCTTATTTTGAGGGGCAGAAATCTGACTAGCCCTGGAACCAAGTAAGCAGAGTGTGCATTTTGTGCAAGTAATTCATCTATTTTTTGGTCTCCATTTTCAGAAATGTAAGTTATTCTTGACAGGATCCATTGGACATATATGGGTGGATACACATCAGCGGAAGTAACGGGGTTAGCATATAAGGGAACCATGTATGATGAGATAAACTTGGGTGGCCTTAAATTTCAGGATACATCTCCTAGTGTTATTGGACGATTTTTTGTTGAGGTAAGACTTTTAAATGAGATTAGTTTGTCTGCGGGGTGAATCTTCTGAAATTCTAAAATAGAATATTTGAGAAAAGGTGTGCTCTGCTTGATTCCTGCTTGTTTTGAACAGGTAGAAAACGGTTTCAAGGGCAGCAGTTTTCCTGTTATAATAGCAGATGCTACAATTTGTAAAGAGTTGAGACTTCTTGAATCAGAATTTGCGACAGAGGCTAAGCTATGTGATATCATTTCTGAAGATCAAGCACATGATTATGGCAGGCCCAGATCAAGGGAAGAAACTGTGCACTTCTTGAATGAACTTGGATGGCTGTTTCAAAGAAAAAGGACTTCTGTGCATGAGGGCCCTGATTATTCCTTCACTCGCTTCAAATTTTTACTAGTATTCTCAGTCGAACATGACTTCTGTGCTTTAGTGAAAGCAATCCTGGACATGATGGTAGAGAGAAACTTGGATGCGGATGATCTGTCTAGGGAATCTTTGGATATGCTGACTGAGATTCAGCTCTTGAGCCGAGCAGTGAAAAGGAGGTGCAGACGCATGGCTGACTTACTGATTGATTACTCTATAAGTAGCAGTAATGGTACCAAGAAGTATATTTTTCCTCCAAACCTGGCAGGACCTGGTGGTATTACACCTTTACATTTGGCTGCATGTACATCAGATTCAGACGATATGATAGATGCTTTGACAAATGATCCACTGGAGGTATTTGTACACTGCTTTCTTGCTCCAACTATTAGTTATTGAGTCTTGCTTTGCACCTTAGTAAACCTCAGCTTCTGAAAATCTTAACTTTCTCCTGTATAATTATTCATGGTAGATCATAGAGTAGTTGTTTTGGTTCATGATGGCGGATGTTTGGCAACTGTAGATGAGAGAGTGCTTGCTTTGCTTCTTATATGCCACTGAGAGTAATTCATTTCCTCTTGGGGATTAGGTTATGTCGATGGTTTACTATTGTAACTTTCTGCTTGGACAATTCTACGTTTTAATTTGTAAATAATCTTTTTCCTTTATATTGTTTTCTGTAGATTGGGTTGTCCTGCTGGAATACACTTCTTGATGTAAATGGGCAGTCTCCATATTCTTATGCCATTATGAGGAATAATCACTCTTACAACAAGCTTGTGGCGTGTAAAATTTCTGACAGAAGAAATGGCCAGGTTTCTGTGTCGATTGGTATGGAGATAGAGCGGTCTGGTTTGACACTGGGCCAGGCGTATAGGATAAGTTCCCAATTAAGAAAAGAGCAAAAATCTTGTGCCAGGTGTGCAATGGTTGCAACAAAAGTCACCAGAAAGGTTCCAGGTGCACAGAGCATGCTTCAAGGCCCTTATATTCATTCAATGCTTGCCATTGCTGCTGTCTGTGTTTGTGTCTGCCTATTCTTGCGAGGGTCTCCAGACATTGGTCTAGTTGCCCCATTTAAGTGGGACAACTTGGATTATGGTCCAAGGTAATTAATAATATGGGAACTTGGATTCCGGTTGAAAGATATGTGGAAAAATAAAACGAAAGAATGTAGGCCATGTAGGCACCACGAGCCAAGATATTACTTGCATCTTATGGTGCAGCTAGGCCAGGAGAGATATACCCGGTAAAAGTAATGAAGGGCTCGCTTGGAGAAGATGATGGGAATGGGAGAAACCTGCATTTGTGTTTGGATATGAAGAAATTTTCTCAGATTGCAGAAAGCTACAGCACCTTAGACCTGAGAAATACAGAACTTGGAGGGTGGAATTTGGCAATGAGAACAAAGCAAATATTTCGAAGGAAAAGATGATTGGGCAAAAAACAGCTCAAGCAAGTGAATTATACAGGTCTGAGAACTTCAACTAAATTAATTTATGTAGTTGTACTTTCATTTTGATTTTTTTTTTTTTTTAATTCTAGAAAGCTACCTTGCAAGTTAACTGACTTATGTATTGGTTTTTTTCGCTGTAAAGTTGGATTGGTAGAATCAATCGATCACCCAACAAGCTATACCCGTATGATCAAGTATAGAAATTTTTGTTGACATATTTCAAATAAGAGGCACTCTACACGCCCAATCTCTTGTTCATTTTGCTTGTGTTTTTTATTTTTATTTTTTTTTGTCATTATTTTGAGACTCGGGTTGGCTGGTTGAACTGATCCGAGTGAGATCGGTGCTCACTCTGGTGTGAAGTAAGGGCAAAATTGGTGGTAAAGATGTCTAAAACTAAGTCAGAGATAATGAAATGAGCTGCTCATAAGCTTTTCACAATGTTGGTTGTGTTTAGTTGAGGTCATTGTTGTTTGATTTTCAAGTTCATGACTCGGTTTAGTTTTAACAAACTCTTAAAAACTCAAAATCATTCATTTATCTTTTAAAGTCTTATACCCTAATTTTAAAGACTCTGAATAATTGATAAATATATAAATTATGAAATTTAATTGTAATTGTTTTAATTAAATTTGAGTCTTCATTTTGATTGTTAAACTCAAGCTCGGGTCAGCAACATTTGAGTATATTGAGTTTGAGTCTTATGCTTACTCCACTGAGTCATATTTGAGATAAACAATACTTGTTTTGGTCCGTTTGCACTTCCAGAATGTAGGACTCAAATCTACTCCTCCTTTGTGACTGGAAAAATTGCGTCTCAGATGGGATAGCCAATGGATTGGCTCAGCCACGTCAAAATTTGACAATTCAACTGCCATTGATTTGGGTAATGCAGTGGAGTGTTGTTGTCATAAAGTAATAGTGATTAAGCTGTTACGTCGTTTTACTTGTTTGGATAAATACAATAAAAGCAGCATCAAACTCAAAGCCCCAACTTGTCGTCGACCATCTACCATAACCACATCATTCTCACTTTTCGGTTTCACATGTTGGGGACAACCAAGTGTGGATCAGTTTGAGTTTCTGTCAAATTTATAATATTTAATCGTGAATTTTTTTTCAAATTAGAACGTAATTTTATTGGAGGTGCTGAAGGTGAATAATGTTATTAATGAAATAAAAACTGTTATCTGATTGACAAATGATGTTAAGTAAGAGAGCTCCAACTTGAGATTCAAACGATGGTTTTAAACCGAATTAACTTCAACTGGATCCACTCTACGAACAGGGGCCAAGGGTAGTCATGAAATTGTACGTGGACTATGAAAAGCTCACTTTTCTCAACTCTACAGTATGAAAGAAAATTTACTTTGAAATCAAAGCCACCTTTCAATGTTGGGCCTGCCCGGCCCAGTTTTTTGGAGTGGACACAATGGGCTGTGTTACCTGCCTATAGCACCCGAATGCTATAGTTAGAATATTTAGAGATGAATTTAGCTTAAAAATAATTAAATCTGAATTCAATCTAAGTCAGTCCAAATTTGAATTTTAAATTAATTTAAATTCGATTTGATGATAAAATCAAATTTAATTCTTATGTTTTAATTTGACTTATTCGATATAAGCTTGAACAGCTTGGATTAACTCTATGTAGGGCTTATAAAATTCTTCATTTGAAATTTTAATAAATAAATGTTGATAAAAATAAATTAAAGACAAAATTATATTTAAGAATGCGGGCGTCAAGAATATTTCTTATGGATCACCACCAAACAGGGGTGTATGCAAGCCAAGTTAAGTTTGAGTTCGACTTAATTAAAATTTAATTTAACTTTATAGGAATCGAGCTCAAGTTTAACTTTATTCAATTTGACTTTACAAGAGTCAAGTTTGAGTTTGACACATCAAATATCTCAAATGTCTAAAATGATGTCGTTTTGATGCATATTAAATAAAACAACATTGTCTCAATAAGTTTGAATAATTTTCATCAACTCATAAATTTCGATAATTCAAGCTAGAGCTTAGATTGAATTAATTAGAATTACACAAGCTCGAATTTGAGTTTAGATTGATTAAATTAAGTTTTGTCTCAATGATTGAATTTATTTTCATGGATGAGCCAATATGCAGATTTGAATCCAAACTAACTTGAATCAAATCTAAAGTTATATTATTTTTAAACTAAATTCAAACCCTAAATCTCTGGGGTGAGACCAAATCCAGTCATATGGTTTCCAGCCAGCAACAACTCACCAGGATTTGATCACGTATCAATTCTCATCCATTGAGATGCAAAATTTTCAAAGTATATCTTATTCTTACGGCAAACAAGAATATATTAATTTCATTTACATGACAAATCATACATTGATTCAAACCAATCAATTTCATCTGCTATAAACAACATCTGCAGCATAAATATAAAATTATAAGAATCTTAATAATTAGCACTCCAAACTCAATTATTATCCTCTTATAATTGGCTTGATCCATCAGTCTTAATCCTTCCTTTCGTCATATTTGTAACAATGACTTCACCAACACCTTCTCCAAGTCCTTCCATCAACCCTCCAAGGAAATCTACGAACACTTGAGAAGCAGCCTTTGCTGCAATTCCAAACCTGCTTGGTTTATCTACACCCTTTACACCGTTTGCATGGAGCCCGTTCACCATGTTCTTAGCACAAACTACATGCAGATGGTAATCACATGCCGAAACTGAGCACCGGTACACTCTGCCTGGTTGCTTCCTCCTGCACTCATCGCAAACAAACCCAGGTTGGTCGCCATTTATACTTGTTGAGGGAGTCACTGGTAAGATTTTTAAACTATGTTGATGAAGAGAGCTAAAGTTCATTTCGTTGGACAGCTTAGCACAGCAAGGATGCATTTGGAAGCTACATACGCCGCACCGAAAATTGTAACCTTTGATGGTTTTGCTACATACATCACACCTTGATTTTCGGATCCCTCCTTTATAAACTGATGGAGAATGAAAAAAGTTAGCTAAATCAGACTCTCTTGAATGATTATACATTGAGAGAAAATATTTGACATATATATGTCACTGAGACTGACCTGGTTTTGTCTGGAAAAGAAGCTGGTGGTGGATGTGGAAGGGATGGCCGAGAAGAGACTGAGGGGCCAAGGCACAAAAGCGGTGAAGCTGAAAATCACATTGTTGGCAAGAGAACTTTTTGCCTGAGCCATACTCTTTGCAGCCTCCACATGTGAAGAGTTCAGGAGAGTCCATTTCTAGTAAGTAGTGTTGTGGGTGATTGAAATGAAAGATTTTTGTTCCCAGGAAGAATTGTGGAGAGGTTGGGAATTCACACTGGGGGGATCTTCTGGGGCCAACTGAAGCTGATCGAGGTGGTGGTGGTTTTGCTGAATATAGAGTTGATTGAGGTTCCATTTTGGTGGATTTCTTGAGCTGAAATGATGTTGCATTGCAAAACAGGTGGAATCTATTTATGCAAGAAAAAAAGTTGACACTATTTGGAGCGCACGCCAAAAGAGTAAGATGCTTCGTTCTTAGTTTAATTCAAAGACAGCTTGTACATTTTGCATGTGCCACAATCACCGTTTAAAATGTCTACCATTTGAAAGCATATCATTTTGCATGTGCCACAATCCTCATTTAGAATGTCAGTATATTGAATCGTTGTAGAATTCAATACAAAAATATAAAAATACATACAAAATACAAAAAATTAAGTTTTAAAGTAATTTGATTGAAACTATTCAGAATCTAAATTAATAGTAATATTGTTATATGAATCAAATAAATAAGAAGTTGAATTCCAAAGTTATAATGCTTAATTAAGTCTCTGATACGAAAAACTTATACAATATTGGTTAAACTTATATATAAATATAAATATAAATAAATAAATATATATATATATTAAAAAAGTAAAAATATTGATAATTTAGATATACATCATCTATTTTGTATATTCTTGATTAATTTATTTATAATCTAACCTCTTCTTTAAATGCACGATCATAAATAATATTTTTTAAAAAGGGAAAAAAATATAATTAAATTTGGATGAAATGAATTATTGATATTAAGATATTAAAAAAAATTGGCTATATGTTTGTTTGATGGGCAACACAGGAGAATATATCATATAGCGTAGGGGCTAGAAATGTTTTGATTCCTCACAGGAAGAACAATCGAGGAAGAAAGAAATTAAAACTAGATACCATATGGCATGAAAGTCTAGGATTTGGGTTTTTTTTTTTTTTTCCTTTCCCTATGGATTTCTTCACCTTTTGAAGCCTTCATTGTATGCATGAATAATAATAAATATTCGATTTAAAAGTGAAACAAAGCTGAAAAACCTTTGTGGCGATGAGATTTTTTGTTATCGATTAATATACGTAATTCAAAACGTTGTATAATTTTGTGATACTCAAACATATTTCATTAGAATGATATTTTCAAGAAAATATTTAACGTGTAGGAGAACACCGTATAATATTTTGATTCATCTTTTGGTATTGAAGTTGCTCCATGGGATTCATGAAAGATGGATGAAGATGTCCACTCAAATCAAACATCTTCAAATCACATCACTTTTGTTCAGTTTTTCAATTCAATCTTGGTGAGTTGTAAGGCATTTTTTTGGGACATCTATACATTTATTTATTTATCAGGATTCTTTTCTTGATCAATTCAACTAAGAAGGCTCACTTTTTTCCAATTATCAGTTCTGGTTTTGCAAGTGATTCCGAATTTTATACTCTTTTCTGCCCCAATTATACGACCAAGCCACCACCAAATAAAAGAAAATACGATTAATGCTCCCAAAAGAAACTTAAAGAGAATTATTCTCTAATATCTACTTTAAGACTTTTAAACTATGTGATTAACTTTTCCTAAACGCTATTTTGGTTACATCTCTTTCTCTCTTTCTTAATCATAGTAGTCGATAACAAAAGCTCATCAATAATAAGTGTATAAAATTAGAAGAATAATTTGTATAATAACACCCAAAGAATAAAAAATAAATAAAATTTTTAAGTCGATTCCACTTATTATTGATCATGTTATCATGAAAAAATATAAGATAAGATAAAATGTTATTTCGTACAAATAAGAGATAATGAAGATATGCTTAAAAAAATTATGTAAAAATCTCCTTTTTTTCTACTATTTTACAGTAGAAAATTCGAGATTTTTCGAGTATGGTTCTGGTATATTTTTCAGTTGGAAAGTCTAACAAAGAACACCAATAATTATGTGGGATAAACATGAATTATCCAGAGAAGAGAGAATACACAAGAAGAAATTGTTGGGGTTGCACCATGTCTTTTTTCTTCTTTTCCAAATTGCGTGGTGGCAACATGTGGATGCGTTAGGCTAATTGCAAGTCCTTTCACTGTCTCCCTCACCTTTCAACTGGGTACCAGAATCCATCTAATTTGGATGAAGTCTACCTCTGCTTCTAAAGTTACCTTAAAAAAGAAAAGGTCATAATTCTTCCTTGAAATTTGGCCCAAGTATATTGACAGCTTATTGGGCCTAACTTAAGTCACATTCTTGACTGCCTGGAATGCATCTAAACTTGTGTTAAGCCCTAAATCCTTGGTGGTCCAAAAGATTGCCTCATCAGAGACCCCAGATGCGTCGCAGAGTTAGCAAAAGGTCTGCAAACCACTGCAGAATCTAAATCACCGAGACAGGATTTGCAAAGTGGCCCATATTAGATAGCCCATCACTGTCGGTCACCACTCACTCTCAAATTTCTGAATTCCAATTCCCTATAACTTACACCATTGAGGACCCAAAGGGAATCCTATTCCCATGTGTCCCACGTACGTACCAACTCCACTTCATACCTACCAATGGATTCAAATAGAATTAGTTTAATGTTAGAATTGAGTAAACCCAAGCTTGAATTAGGGCATTCTCAACTTAATTTTGAGTTAACCCATTCGAAAGTTTTTATTTATATTTTTATTAATTTCCCTTTTCCATCTTTAATAACTTTCGCTCTTTTGTATTTTTATTGATGGATTTTTAAGTATTTTTTATTGATTCAAATGAATTAGAGCTGGATCATAAATTGTTCTACCGACACCTCTCAGGCTAAACTCAAGTTGGCTTTGCCAATTAATACGATGGCGCCAAAGCCTAACCGTCCCCACCCCACGGGCCACGGCTAGAGGTTGCAGTTTATTTCTGTATAGATTCGGCTACTCATTTCACATTATTATTATTATTATTAGAAGGGATGGAATCTCAAGTTCAATGCCAATAAATCAAATCTGAAATTGTAATTTTAAGATAATAATTTGATTTGAAATTAATTTATTTGTATTTTTTTACACGGTTTCAATTCAAATAAGACGATTTCTCAGTTTAAAATCAGTTTATTCAATTGAAATAAACGGATTTTAAATTATAATTTTATTTTAATAATTTAATTAAGACCATGTTATTCAACTTATTTGACAACAACATTCCTTTTGCTGAAAACCCTTCAGCGAATTCAAACTCCAACTGGATCCGCCAATTAATCGCTCTTAATGATATTCAGACTTTGCATTGGTCCCAGCTTCAACCGACGTTCCAAAAGCAAACAAACACACGGACAAATCACATAATCTGGTAGGGAAAGATGAACCAATTTCATCATTCAGATAGCAAAGAAACAAAGGGAAGTTTCCAACCACCGACACGTCGTCGCTGCAATAACAAAGGAGAGAATCATTTGATTTTGTTTCTATACCTGTTGCTGCAAAAATCAAGCAATTTAATAGTTGGCTGAACGATTATTTTTCATACATATTTTAATGGCCGGACATCTCTTTGTTCGGGTCTTGATTTTTAGCCCATAAAGAACGAGAGAGGAGAGCAGAGAGTCGAAGGGACAAAGACATCGGGATTACGTCGCCTTTCAACCAATGTTTTCAGCTGTTAATAAACTTTGATTTGAGATAAAGGTTATATGATTCATTCATTTAATTTTAAATTTGATTTAATTCAATATCAAATGAGTTTAAATAATATATAATTCGTCGAACCGGAGTGTTTAGTGGGATGCATAAAAGCCCACTAAGGTTGGGTTGAGCGTTGAACCGAGTAGGACGGAAAAAGGTGTGGTGGTGACGGGTGACAACGCCATCTGCTTCAATCATTTTGGTTAGGTGGTCTTAACGCTTTTCTTTGTGCCACCGTTTCTTCAATCATATTACCGAGACACCCATCACCATCTCCCACTTTAGAAATCATTCAATTACGAGGAAAATAATAGCTTCATTTTTTTACAAAAATGAATGCATTATATAGCTCTGAATAGAATAGTCTTGTACAGAAGAGACAGGACTGGATTGGATTGGATTGCCGTATTAATATGTGGAACCTTCTTGGAAGATAGTCCTGTAGAATGAAATTTCAGTTTGGCATTTAGTGTTTAACAGGCAAATAATACTGCTCTGGTTTGCACATGCATCTCTCATCATCAGCCACTCAGTGTACTTCATTGATTGCCATGCTTTACTGGGACTCAATTTCAAGATTCCCCCGTATTAGTTTTTAATTTCACAGAAGAACTCTGTACGCTTCCGTCAATCCCGGCCCAAATCTTTATTCATTCTGTACACTATGGACTATAAATGCAACCCAAATTAGGGAAAATGACATGTGTTCATCTTCTTATTTCCTAAATTATAATTTTTTTCACCTAAAATAAACTATTTAGATTTGATTAAAGATGAATTTGAGTCAAATCAAATTTAAATAAATATCAATTACAGTTTAATTTTAATTTGAAATGACAAACCGAAGCTTGATCAAAATAATGATTAGTAATGATAGAAAAAAACAATAAATGATCAAAGAAAACCTTAAACTCTAAACTCTTCTCTTTTTTTTTTTATAATAATAAAATAAATACTAAAATTGACTGAATTGCCCTAAAATCAATAGAATTGTCCAATCTTATATTTTCTTTCTTTGAAGTAAACCCTAAGTGAAAACAATTTCTACAACGAATTTAGACTAAACTCAATCACTTGTAAATGGGTTTTCGGGAGCTAGCTATGTTGACTGAACTACCGACAAGTCATCAAGCTTATAAATTTGAATTTGAGTAAATTTGGTTTGAATGTAATTTTAATTTCTGCAATTAAAATTAAGGTATATTTGCATAAAACTGAGGTGGAAAAAATAAGAATTCACCTGAAAAGGCTTTTTACTCGTTGAAAGTATAATAATTTCTTTATAATAATGTACTCTTGAAAATTACAGTCTTGATTCTTAAATAGTCCAATTTCCTAAATATATATTAAAAAAAAAAAAAAAAAGTTACCCGTTTTACCGATAAATAAAAAGGAGCCGTTGGATTATAGGAACCTTAGGGTGGGCTCCAATTTTCCAACTTTTTACTTTTACCAGGGACCATCCAATGCTGCAAAATTATTATCATGAACCGAAACATCACCACCACACAATATTTTCATGACTGAATCGGTCATTAATCCGATCCAGAGGTCAGGCCGGATTTTGATTAAAATCCGATCACTCAATTGGCATAGCTTCGAAACGGTCCGATTGAATTGACCTCGAAATCTAGTCAAGTTAATTTGATGGATCAGTCTTTTTATTTGTACATAAGAAGAACGATGGATGTGTCTGTAAATGTACATTAACTGACATAATTTTATCGTTAAACCAATGTTACTGCAGGTAAAAGTGTCAGTTTTGTAATTAAGAAGAGATCAAAGCCTATTATTTAAGCTATCCAGCTCAACAAGTGTCTTGGCTGGCTTCCCTTACTTTGACCTTTCTCTTCTTTAAATAAAAGTTCACGGAACTCTCAAAAACGCCCCCTCACTCGCGCACGTTCTCACAACCGACAACAGTCAGTCGCCGCCTGCAGATGGGGAAAGAAAGCTCACCTCCGTCGGTCTCCACCACCAGCGCCGCTTCCAAATTCTTTACCGTCTTTGAAACGAAACCGTTAGTTGCTACATTACTAGCCTTGACACTCGTTATGCTTATATGGAATCTCCCTCCTTACTATCAAAATCTACTCTCTACAACACGTCCTTGTTCAGGTCCTCCAACACCCTCAACTTCAACTGATTTCATTGTTTCCATTAATTCCTCCTCACCGCCACCCGTTTACTCCGCTGCTCAGAAATTGTCAACTCAAAAGCCTGTCGACCCCAACAAGAGAGCATTTCAAGCCTATGGCAACGCTGCAGCTCTTTTTGTCCTGATGGGTGCATACAGGGGCGGTGAACGGACGTTCGCTGTGGTGGGTCTCGCTTCTAAGCCCATTCATGTATTTGGTCGTCCCTGGTTCAAATGCGAGTGGATCTCTAATAACGGTTCTTCTGTTCGAGCAAAAGCTTATAAAATGCTTCCCGACTGGGGCTACGGTCGCGTTTATACAGTTGTTGTGGTAAACTGTACTTTTGCTGTTAATCCTAATTCTGATAATTCAGGTGGTAAGCTTATGATAAATGCGTACTATGGTGAGTCTCAGAGGAAGTACGAGAAATTTACTGCTTTGGAAGAGGCACCGAATTCTTTTAATAAGTCTGAGTTTTACCCGCCTTATCAGTATGAATATTTGTACTGTGGTTCGTCTTTGTATGGCAATCTAAGCGCTTCTAGAATGCGGGAATGGATGGCTTATCACGCCTGGTTCTTTGGACCCAGTTCGCATTTTGTATTCCATGATGCTGGTGGCGTGACTCGTGAGGTTAGGGCGGTTTTGGAACCGTGGGTGCGAGCTGGGAGAGCCACGATTCAAGATATAAAGGCGCAAGCTGATTTTGATGGGTACTATTATAACCAATTTTTGGTTGTGAATGATTGCTTGCATCGCTACCGACACGCTGCGAATTGGACTTTTTACTTTGATGTGGATGAGTATATCTATTTACCTTCGGGGAATACTTTGGAATCTGTTCTTAAGGAGTTTTCGGATTACACCCAGTTCACCATTGAGCAGAACCCAATGTCTAGTAGACTCTGCTTGAATGATTCCACTCAAGATTATTCCAGGTATCTCGATTCCTCCGTCTTCCATTCAATTGGTTGTAGACATTCTGCATTTTTTAGCAGTGGAAACTCAATTTATTGGTGAAATTTCGAAAGTAGAGATTATGAATTTGTACTGGTGTAAAATCACTGGTACGTGTATAAGATCTGCTTTCAGCGAAGAACTTACGAATTTGATAAGTTAAGGATCAAAATGTAGGTAAATTTGTACTTTAATTTGTATTTATGAGAATATTTATTATTCATATGTTTTTGGTTTTTCCAATTTTAGGCAATGGGGATTCGAGAAGCTACTGTTCAGGGAATCGCGAACCGGAATTCGTAGGGATCGGAAGTATGCAATTCAAGCTAAAAACGCGTTTGCAACAGGAGTGCACATGTCAGAGAATGTGGTTGGCAAGGCATTGCACAAGACAGAAACAAAGATCCGTTATTATCACTATCACAATAGCATAACAGTGCACGAGGAACTATGCAGGGAATTGCTCCCTCTATCGGCCAAGAACAGTGTGACAAATTACGATAACCTACCATATGTTTATGATGACAATATGAGGAAACTTGCCAGCACAATCAAGGAATTCGAGCGCAAAACCATCGGAAATGTACAGGGTTTTTTATGATTCATTTAGCTCAGAGTGAGACCAAACCCCACCAACATCATTCAGCCCCATGTATGTAAGTGTGGCATACATTCTCATAAATCCTGATCTGGGTTGCTGAAAGTTCACTCCTTTTTCCTGGATGGTATGAGTGTCCAGAAACTGATGAAAAAAGAGAAAGGGAAAGGAGGCTCCTGGGTCCAGTTATATTGCTTTGGTTTGTCTATAGAGGTGAGTGTCTTACTTGTACCATTCGTTTCATTATCTTTTTTCCTTTAATAATTCATTTAATTTATATATAGTGGAAACTTTGTGAAATTGTTTCGTGATTTTTTTTTAATCTTACTGTTAATGAGAAGCAGTAGCTTTCAGAAAGTCCTGTTTTGATGATCAACCTAAGATGCCATGCCGATTACAAGTAGTTCTGATGGAATCGTAAAGATTAGATGCTGTGTAATGAATGATGAGGACACTTGTTTCCTGAAATTCATTCTCTAAAAAGGTTAGGAGTGATAAGACATAAAATTATAAAGCAAAAGGAACAGAGAATTAGCAAATGGTAATGGGGAAAAGTGATATATTGGAAGATTACAATCCTCTTTCCATCTTCCACCTCTTTATTTTTACCATTAATGTACATATAACATTATACTATGGAAAACACTGATATTTCAGGTTCAATGTACGTCTGTGTGGTACTATTAAAGGTTGATGTTTTTTTTTATTTACCCTTTTCTCTGACTAGATTTGCATGTGGGTCTAAAATTACAAGCGTACAAGACCCACATGTCAGCTCCATAATCTCTGAATGACGCATGTGGTGGTAGAACTATCTAGGTGTTCTGTTGAGGTCCTCCTCCGGTCCAGCTCTTGCAATTACAGAAAATTATAGTGTGTACAACTGGAGAAGACAGTAGGCATCTCTTGCTAGGTAGCTTGTTATACAAAATTACCAACCAATACTTTTTCTTGTCTTGAGTTGGGATGCTTTTATTTGGTCCCAAGCTTGTTGTCTTTAATTGACTTATGTATCACATGCTTGTAAAAACTGATAAGCTGGGTTCAAAAGTTGAGACAAACTCAAGGTGGGTTTAGTTTCAAAAAAATCAGATTTTAGCATCCACTTGAATTCAATGAACTCTCTTTAAACTAAAATTACAGTTGAATAGAACGAGTTTGAGTTTGAATTTAATTATAGTATTAACATAAATTTGAATTAAACTTATTTGTCATTGTATTTAATTTCAAAATCAATTAAAATAATTTTGTTTTTATATAAATTAATTAAAATAATATTATTTTAATTTATTTGAATTGAACTCTTTCAAACTAGTAAATTAAGTTACATACTTCTTAAACATAAATTTAAATTCAATAATATAAAACATTTTAGACTCAAATTTAAGTTTAAAATCATCTAAATTAAATTAGTTTAAATTCAACTAACAATCCCACTGGAAGCCACCCCGACCTTGTAGGAAAACAATAATAATTATTTGGTGGGTGATAGGATGTTTATTATTGTGATTAAAGGTAAAGCTGGAGAGTGACATTAAATTAGGGGACTAATTTCGTGTTTATCTTTTGACCTTAACTGTATCGTGCAAGTGGCAGGCACACAAAAAGATAAAATTTATTAAGATGATCCCTGTGTTTTGCAAGATTCCTGGCGTCTTATCCTCTGTTGTTTTGCTTGGTTCTATGATAAACAGACAAAACTGTCCTTGTTTGGTTCAACAGAAACTGACCCAACTTCATTATTACAGTGTTTGGTAGATGTCCGATGGAAGTTAGTTCTGAATACTTGATTTTTTTGATGAATCTTTAGCACCTAAGTTGTGCTTTGTCTGGGATCGTTGTCAGCACAAGAATTACTATATACTGATTGAATGCCTTCGTAGAAGAGATCATCAGTTTCAGTTGAGTAGATTTAAACTGAATTACTTTGATCTTATTTAATAATATCCGACTCAGTTCCGTATGGGTAATTGAAAACAGGGGGAGAAGAGATCCGGGTTAAATAGCCCGAGTATAATTTGATCATCTCAATCCCAATCAAATGAATAGCATGGAAGTGACACAAATGGATGTTAAAGTTGGAGCCGAGCATACCCCACATCCGCCACTATGTGTGGCGGATATTGCTTGCCATATTGATTTTCTGAGCTCCATAGTTGATGACAATCATTATCATTAAGTCTGCTTTGTCGTCTTTTTAGATTTCAGAAGCCCAGTCACGTTGGGCTGGGCTCAAGTTAACCTAGTGAGCAGGTGTCTTCCATCTTAAACTCTCGGCCGAGAAAAAATACTCAACTCTTCTCCGAGTCTTCTGCCATGATATTATTTGGGTGCATCCGATTTTAAGTTAGCTCGATTTAAAATCCGATAAATTACATTAAATTTTGTTTATTAAAAAATTATGAAAAAAACTTATATAATTTCAAATTTAAATATTTAAATTTAGTTTATTTATAAAAATAAATTAAATCTTTAAACTTAAACTCAATTTATTTGAATTAAATTCGAATTTAAATTCAAATAACTCAATCTAATTTGGCCCTCCAGTTCCAACGGACTTGGTGACAGGCTCATGGAGCTTTCATTCGACATTACAAGACAGTTAATTCAGGTTTCATTTGGAGCCAAAACCTTCTGATCTTGTAGTAAATCAGGTCATGCTTGTTACACGTGGACGGTCAATTAATAATTTTACGAAATCCATAAACCCACACCTTTCATCGTACGGCTATGCATTTGAGAAAACACCATAGACGGAACGATCGTCCTCATTCTGATAATCCTAGAACAAAGAAGGAACGATCTCGATGTCAAAAATAAATAAATAAAAATAAAAGAATCTGGTTATTGCTGTCTCCATTGAAGTCCGTCGATTTGTTCGGCTGATATCAAAGATGGGCACGTTTCTTCTTTCATTTATATACGTAAATATTATTATTATTTATTATTATTATTGTCGTTGCAGATGTTTCAGTGACCGCCCTAATAAAATTTTCCTCACTGTTTTCTTGGTATTCTTCATCTCTGCTTCTCACTCTTACCATATATACACATACATATGTACCATATCTACTCTTTATCAATCTTTTCGGTGGCCTGGCCGTTTCAATTTTCTCCGTCTTCTTGACTTGTTTCAGATTTAATCTGAGTCTGATTTTTTTGCTTGTTTAGAGCTGGAGGAGTTGGCTGTTTATAAACAAGACCAGAGTTTAGAGGTCGTTGAAGCCAATCATAAGGAATTCATGGTATTTTTTTTTTTCAAAAAACTTTGATCAGTATCTAAGTCAACAACTGATTGGTTTCTCTTTGATTTTTCAATCTGTGATGCTAATCTGTGGAGATTTTGGTGAACTTGGGAGCATCAGGTGGGTCAAATAGGGCGAATTGAAGACGACTATGATATGGGTCCGCCATGGTTGGAGCCAATGCTGAAAGCCAGTTACTTCATTCCATGTGCCGTTCATGGAGACTCCAATAAAAGCGAATGTAACATGTTTTGTTTAGATTGTATGGGAAATGCTCTCTGTTCTTACTGTTTGATTCACCACAAAGATCATCGTGTTGTTCAGGTTTTTATTTTTTTTATTTTTTTTTTTTTCCGTCTTGTTGTTCTTCTCCTTCCTTGTTCAATCTTTATGGCGAATCTTTGATTATTTTAATAGTAAAATATTATGGGAGAGATTGAAGGACGTGAGTGGAATGTGATTGGGTGCAGATAAGGCGATCCTCCTACCACAACGTAGTGAGGGTTAACGAGATACAGAAGTACATAGACATTTCTTGCGTACAGACTTACATTATTAACAGTGCCAAGATTGTGTTCTTGAACGAGCGCCCTCAGCCTAGGCCTGGGAAAGGCGTCACGAATACTTGTGAAATTTGTTGTAGAAGTCTCCTTGATACCTTCAGATTCTGTTCTCTTGGCTGTAAGGTTAATCATTTTTCTCCAGCTCTTTATTCATGCTTGCATTTTCTGATCCGATGAATTTGGTCTTGTACTCACCTGCTCTGTTTTTACTCTTTTACAGCTTGGAGGCATGAGGAGGGGTGATCCAGAGCTCACATTTACACTCAGAACCAAGCACAATAAGGACGGGTTCCATGGCGGGTCAGAATCAGACGAATCCTCAACTCCAAAGAAGCTTCGGAGATCGCCAATGTTCAACCGCTTGATGGAAGGACTAACAATCTGTTCAGAAAGTCACCAGAACGAATTTGGGGAGAGGTCTTGTAGTTCTGGAGATGAAGCCACCACTACCACCAAGCTCTCACCAACCACTCCTCCCATCTACAGCCACCGCAATGCAACCAGGAGAAGAAAGGGTACCCCTCATCGTGCTCCATTCTAAATTCCCAACATAACCCAGTAAAAAAAAAAACTTAAAAATATGTGAAAATTTAGCATGAAGTAGCTCACAAAAAGAACAGTACTAGCCAGTAGTCTCGTGTGCATATACCAGAAAAAGAAAAAAGAAAAGGATAGTTTGTAAATGGTCTCTTCATATCTAGTTCTTATCATCCTTGAAGATCTATTCCCTAACCAGAGGAAGATTAGGATATGAATTGATACAAGTTTCCATGTATATATCATGCTACATACAGGGCTTGAAATGGCTGAAATAATGGATTATAATGTACAGAAGAATATTGTATATGCTTTTGTGCGTATATAGATAGTGATTTATATAACTCTGGTGTGTGATTTTTGTTCTACATAAGAATACATTTAATCCTGGGCTGACCCCAGTTCCCATCTCCTGGAAGTCTGCAATGGTATATCATTATTGAGTTACAGGGAAATGATGCATCCATCTTTCTTTCTTTTTTCAGTTTTATTGGCAGAATTCTGTTTTGGGTTCAATTATTGGCTGCGGGAACTGAATATACAACAAAAAAAAATTGAACAAATATGGGGATGAGCTAATCATGCTTGTGGCCATTATCTTTCTATTCAAAGAAAGTCCGAAAATTCTGACGGAGTTCGATTGAGTGGACCAAACTGGGCAGCGAAGCTTTGGCTTTCACGTACAGAGTTGGGTTGATGTGAGATGAGATGGGTTGAGGCATTTGTTGACAATAACAACTACCTAACAAAACATTTTCTTGCTCCTAACAATCTAGATTTACCCACCATGCAACCTCAGTGTTGCCGTGTGAATAAATACGGATTTCAGTGTTCAATTATTGATGATGGGAAGCAAGTATAGTTATAGTTTAATGGAGTTGGAATTAGAAGATGGGATCGAGAAAAAACAACTTGGGAAACACGTAACCCCACTGAAGACAGACAAGGACGAAATCTTCTTCGCCCCTCTCCCTCTCCCTCTCCCTCTCTCTCTCCCTCGCTTTCACAGTCTCAGATGATGCTTTCAAAATGTCTTTCTTATCCCCTCCTTCTCTCCAGTGTTGTGTTATTCACATATGCCAATAATAAAAAAAAAAATGGATGGCTGGGATGGATCATGAGAGCCGTGAGGAATCCGAAAGGCCGCGTGACTCTTCTCCACTCCCTCTCCTCCCTCAATTTTGACCCCTTTCCACTTGTGCCTCTCCTTTTCTTATCCCCTAAACATCATTATTGTTGTTACTATATGCGATTCGTACCATATAATATAAATAAAATAAATAAATTATTTTTTATAAAAATATGTATTTTATAATAATCGATCATGTATAATATAAAAAATAATTTTTTGTTATACAAATTTATATAATTCAGTATTTGTAAAATATTAAGAGAAAAATCTAAGCCGGAGTTGAATTTTCTGGCTCTTCAATGCATCACTGTGGTGACGTTTCAAATCCAAAATTCCTTCCTGGCGATAATTTGTCGTCATCTAAAGTGCTTACTATGAAAATGGTCGCCTGGAAATCTGCCACGTATCCGCTCTTAACCATTCTTTAAGTGACACGTTCCACGGTGATGTGGTTTGATGGATCCTCTTGTGTTTATCTGATCTGCGATGATTTCAAGAAAAATAACGTGACACCATTTAATGTTAATCTGGTGAGATTCACTAGGATTGGGATACGGTGTGCTCGGTAATGACTTTTTTATTGGGCCAAAGAACTTTTTCCCACCCATTGTTTGAGCCGGTAAAATCTCGCCCTCTAGGTTTAAAAAACTCAAAATTCCACCCTTGAACTAAATTTAATATTAAATCTAATGGTAAAAAATGATAATACAGTGATAATATAGGAATATTTTTATCATTTTAATATTAAAATTTTATTAAATAATAAAATAAATTTTATATAAATATAAAATTTTAAAAATTTTAAAAATATATTAAAAAATTTAAACAATTTTAAAAAATTAAAACAATCATCGTTGATGATACTGATGATAGTGGTCATCAATAATGAAACCAGATTACCATTTTTTACTATTTAGTTTTAGGGGAGGTCAAATTTGGCATTCTTGTTCGATAGAGACAGTCAGTTTTGACGAAAATAACTAGGTCTATCCATATCTGCCAGAAAAAATAATCGAAAATAGTCGGCTTTAGTTACATCGATAGTTTTCAACCATTGTTTCTGGTGGAAGTTGCCAAATTTGGTTGTCTCTATCAAAACTGAAAGCAACCAGATCTGACCTCACCTAATTTCGTTATCAGTGGTCATGGTTATTTTAATTTTTTAAAAATTTTAAATATATTTTTAAATTTTTATATTTAAAAATTATTTTTAATTTTATTATAAAATTTTAGTTTTTAAAATGGTATTTTAGTCATTTTATTTGAAAATTTAACAAAATAATTGAAATTTAATCCAAAAATAGGATTTTAGATTTTGAAATCTAGAGAATGGGATTTTGTGTCCACCTCAAACTATGGGTGGGAATAAGTTCTTTAGCCTTTTTATTATATAACGGGCAAACTACTTACTCCCATCCAAGGTTTCTTAGATTTTTTAATAAAAAAATTTATTAATATTATAAAAGTAATATTAAAATAATAATAACAATTTCAAGAATATTAAAAATTAATAAAAGAATTTTTAAAACTAATTACCATTCTTAATAGTATTATCGATGATAGTGACTACAAAAAAACCTAACCAATTAACTATTTTTAACCATTTAATTACATGACTATTTTTTTAAATTTTTCTAAAATTTTATTATTATATTAATATTATTTTTTATTAAATTTTATTTTAATATTATTTATGTTTAGTTAATATATTTTGATTATTTCATCATAAATGTTAATAAATTTGAAAAGAAATTAATTAACTTGTGGATATTTAACTTTCTAAAAGTTTTGAGTGACCCGATCATTTAGAGAAACCTTGGGTGGAAAAGTGTTTTTGGCCTTATATACATATAATTAAAACTGTAATTTAATGGATATTTTATCCTTTATAATAAATAATGATTAAATATGATAAATATTATCACACTTTATTTTTTTTTATTAGATATAATTACTGTATTTTTTAATTACATTTGTATTGTATTAATAAGAACAAATTATTTTAATTAATTTTCTTTTCTAAAATTATAATATCAGCTTAAGTTAATAAAAAAATAAATAAATTCTTTTAGATGTTTTACCTGAATTATTATTATTTTGTTCTTTCCCTTTCGTACCTGTTGAAAATTTCAATCCTTTGCACCTAATAATCTTTCCCTTTCCAGCTTTTTACATTTTTTATTTTTAACATCTTATTTCATTGGTCTCACACTGTTAAATTTCATCTAATGTTCATTTCGCCCACATTCGAAATAGAAATGACGACATAACTAGCGACCCTAACTAGGGTCATCATCTCGTCCCAATTTTCATTTTCTCGTGGATGAAACGAAACAATTTTTTAGACGTTGTTTTCAAACATTTGTGACAATTGAATTATAAGTTTTACAATGCAACAATGTAAAAATATTAAAATATTATATTTATGTTTTGTAAAAGAGTTATTTTTTTAAAATTTTTATAATTTATAAATAATAAAATTATTATTTAATCTTTACATTATTTTTTTTAATAGAACTAGATTTTGCGTTAAAAAATAGGTCAAGGGACTCATTGTCACCTAAGGTTTCCTTAAATGAGAAGTTCTCATTCAAAATTTTGAAAAGTCAAATACTTATCCATTGACTAAAACTAATGATTAAATTTAACAATCAAAAGTTAAATTTAATTAATCAAATGAGTATTTTAATCTTTTTAAATAAAATTTAAAAATAATAAGTAATAAAATTAGTTTAATAAAAATAATTAAAATATAAAATAATATTAAAAATAAAAAAAATAAAATTTTGAAAGTTATTGGTGATAGTCACCAAAACCCTAACTAAGTAACAAAAAATGACCATCTAGTTTGATTGGTGGAGATAGCAAATCTAGCTATTAAAAATATAAAGCAAACGGTCTTGAAACTAATTGTTTTTTGCCATTTCTAATAATAGAAGCTGTCAAATTTGGCCTTCAATTGAATCAAGTATTTATTTTTGGCTATTTAGATAGATTTATAATGATCATCGGTGTTGAATTAGATTTTTTTTTTTTAAATTACTATTATTATATTAATATTATTTTATATTTGATTTTTATTAAGTGAATAATATTTTAATCATTTTATTTAAAATATTAATATAATTAAAAAAATTAATTTATCAATAAGTACTTTGTTTTTTTAAAATTTTTGAACGAGAATTCGTTAGTTAAGAAAACCTTGGGTGGGACAAATTCATTTGGCCTAAAAATATGATTTACTCATGCTAGTGGGGTATGCCCAAGTGCTGGTACTGCTATATGGTGGGTGGGACTATAGATAAATAATGGACACCCTTTATTCTTCCTTTATATATATATATATGTTGTTTTCATTGTGATATATTTTGTGTCTTTATTTAATTTATAATAAAAATATAATAAAACAAAAACAAAAAAAAAAGTAAATGAAAGGACCGGGCATCTAAAATATTACGGTCCCAATATATAAATATTAATATCATGCCTGGGATGAGCAGATAAGGCTTAGGTTTCGGCATCAGGGATATCGTCCTTCTTCAGTAATTTATTTGCTTTGATTGTTGATAACCCTTTCAGAGTGAATAACGTCAAGGATGACTCTATTTTCTGCATGGTGACAAAGTGCACACGTGTAAGTGGCAGGATTTCGACCTGTAAATTGTCCAAAAAATAAAATAAAATAAAA
The DNA here is from genome assembly GCA_026122585.1 of Anacardium occidentale. NCBI lineage: Eukaryota > Viridiplantae > Streptophyta > Magnoliopsida > Sapindales > Anacardiaceae > Anacardium > Anacardium occidentale. The sequence continues at coordinate 162,125 of JAJEJH010000239.1, forward strand.
TAAAATAAAACCAGCTGCATATTAAATATTATTTTACTTTTAAATAAAAAAATAAAGCATTGTAAGGACATCATCATTTATTCTCAAATTTATATTTTATTATGTAATTACGCGACCGAACTTTCTTAAATTATCTTTAGAATATAAGAAGGTAATATAAAATTAAATGATGTGATGGTTTGTTATTATATGTAAAAATAAACTTTATTTAACTTTTTTATTAATTTATATTATATTATATAATTTAATTATTTATTTTATTTTTAATTTAAAATAATATGTCATATAAAAATATATTGATTTATATAAATAAATTAATAAAAGTTAAATAAAATTAGTATTATTCAAATTAAACCACCTAAACACTTTATTGTTTGATACAGTAAAATATAATAAGCACTTTATTAGATATTGCAAATAGTTTTTAGGGTAAAATCATGAATTCAATGGAGACTAAATTGGACAATATCTTGTAACTTTAAGAGGCTTGTTATACATAGGTTAAGAGAAAATTAATATATACTCACGTTTGCCTATATATTACTAAAAATCTTTAAAAAAAAATTTACCCTTACAAGATTCACCCCTTTTTTTTTTTTATTTATTTACTAATATTTATTAAAAATATCCGTAAATGTTATACCAAAATAGAATTTATCGATATTTGTGTAAATATTGATATAGATATTAATATTGTTTAAAAATGAAAATAAACATCCATTAAAATTCTGATAAAAATCTTTCTGGTTATAATCAATAGTGCTCTCATTGGGAACAATAACTAGTGTCCTCAAATCTTTCCATTAGAGGCTGAATTGATTTCAAAAAACTCACATCAAACAAACAATCAAAAGTCGATTTTTAATTACGAATCTCATTACCTCTTTTAAACCCTGCACGAGCGTTTTTTAAGAGTAGATCCATCAGACTAACAAAGACCTAAAAGCAAATAATTTAAGTGGCCTGCTAAATTGGGATAAAAGTAACATTAACAGATGCTTCATAATAAATACAAGCAGCGGGGGTTGCGGGCTGGCTGGCTGGCTGGCTGGCGTTGTGATTTGCATTACTGGTTGAGTCGTATTTCCAGTTTGTGATTGACACCGGTTCAAAGATTCAAGTTTTACGAACAGAAAATGTCAGAGATTGAATCGATCAACCAAGTAAAAATTGTGTACGTATGCCCGTCCAGTTTTCAATTCAACGCCAGAATTTTTTTCTTTTGTAAATATCTGATATTAATATTTGTCTGAAGTTTTTACTTAATGGATGTAAATTGACTGAGTTTAATTTCGCTAAACACAAGCAACTATGTCATCCTAATTGATAATTCACTTGAGATTGAAAATAATAAAACCATGGATTAAGCCACCATGGGTAGGGTTAAAGTTTGGATTCTAAAGTTTAAAGTCGGAAACCTGAATTTAACTTCACACTTTATCAAGTAGCTTTGATATACGAAACACTTGAAATAGATTATTAGATTAGTTTATTAGAAAATTTATGAATTGAATCAATCTTTTTGAAGTTTATCAATTGATTCCTTAAAATAATCGTGGAATATGCTTTCATTTGTTTGCCCTATTAAAAGTCAAAACCTGTGACCAACCAAAAACTGACCAAGCAAAATAGAAAATCAAAGTATAAATGTAGACATATTGGGTATTCGGTATTTTCCAGCGTACAATTTTTGAAGACTTGAAGCGTCAATTCTGATGCCGTCACCCTGTATCGGTTTGTAAATTGTAAGACTGTCAAGGGGGGAAGTACAGCCAAATAATAAATTTGTACGGTTGGATAGTGCATGCAGTAATGAAAGAGAAGACTTCGACTGTACAAAATGTGAATACAATATAGTTGTTTACGTGTTATCATGCCGCGTTCCGCGTCATCGCTGAGCATCTGTTAATTTCAATACCAACGTCGAGGTCAATGGCTGTCAGCATTTAACGAAGCTTCCTATATATATATTCAAACCCATTCCCCTGACGCCTGTGTGTTCTACTTCTTCTTCTTCTTCTTCCTGATTTTCTTCTGCTCCTTTCATCTGGAGGTTCTAATTGTTCGCACTGAAACTGGAAGGGAAATGGGTGCTTGTTTATCTTCATTCAGGAGTGAATATGAATCCGAATCTGAGAGACCAAGTTCGGCTAAAGTCGTGTCTTTGAGGGGTGATCTCCTTCAATATAAAGTTCCGATCTCGGTGTCTCAGGTCTTACAGGCTGACCCTACGGCTTCTAATTGTTTTCTCTGCAATTCTGATAGTTTGTTGTACGATGAACACATCCCGGCTTTGGATTTGGATGAAGATCTTGAGGCTAATCAGATTTACTTCGTTCTTTCAAACTCTAGGCTTCAACACAAGCTGTCTGCATCAGATATGGCGGCTTTGGCTGTGAAAGCTAGCGTTGCTCTACAAAGTGAGTCTAAAACGAGCTTCCGTCGTCGTAAAAAGTCTAAAATTTCTCCTGCTTTACCCGTCAATCAAACCAATACTAGTGGTGCAGCAACGAAAATAAAGAGCTCTGATAGTAAGCCAGTTGCTGTATCTGATAAGAATATTCGTTTGACAAGATCTGGTTCTGTTAGAAAGTTACAAAGATACACTTCAAGACGAGCTAAATTGGCTGTTCGGTCTTTCAGGCTCAGGCTTGCCACCATTTACGAAGGAAGTGTTGCCTAGAATAATTTCATTTTTTCAACCTTCTGTTACTTCATATCCCTGTATAAAGAAACAACAGAGATTGGATTTAGTTGTAAGCTTCAACTTCAATTCAATCTGCCATACATCTATGGATTCGTTGTTAATTTTCTTTGTTCTTTTTCAAATGTTTTTATGTGCATGCATATGGAAAGTAAATTCATATATGCTGTATCCTTTTTGATAGAACAGATAGAAATGGAATGTACAGGTCTTTTTTAGAGGAGAATCACCATGGTCTTACTAAATAAATCGGGTTCCAGATCAAACAAAATTATGATACAGAATGATCGCCGAAATCTCGATTCAACTGGCGATCCGGGTTTTTAAACCAGAAACATGATAATGCAAGCAAGCTGGTACCTACTACCGGCTTTCTTAGACATTGTAGGCAATGCACGGTGTGTAGTTTTTCTTTTGCAAAATTCCACGCGGATTAAGTTTAAGTTCACAAACGAATACAATTCTATTCCAAGTTACTCTGTCTTTGTCTTCAAATTTAATTTGGTCGGCTTGTGTCTTTACCAACTACCTTTGTACCGAGTTGCAGACTTTCCTCCAATCACCTAGCCGCGGCAAAGCTAGCATTTCCCAATTAAGGTTGATAATCCTGCGTGCTGCTTGAGAAACCATTCGAGGGTAATCTCCAAAAAGAAATAAGAAAATATTAAAAGAGGTTAAATCTGTAGACAATTTATTATCTGGAGTTAATGCTAGTTTAGCTGGAGTTTACCGTATTGGAGCCTGACTAAATCTTCGAATTTAAAGAACCATTTTCTTGCAATTCCTGTCAGGTGTTGTAATTACCAGTTAATCACCAAACAACAAGTCTATAAAGCAACAGTACATAAAGTCAACGCTCCGTACCCATTTCATACAGGTAGATGGCAATCCACGATGACTCAAAAGTCAATGCCCAAATATTTAAGGGGAAGGCGGAGATTGCTTGCTCGACAACGTATGGTTTAAAAGTCGTCCCTCTCCCAATCAATTGTTACCCACAATTACCGTTGGATTCGAAACAGATCTTGATGAATCCTAATATCTATTATAATACAATATAGGCCAAAAGATTTATTCCCACCCATGGTTTATGTAAATCACAAATCTTACCAATTAACTTTAAAAAAATCAAATATTCACCCCTTATTTATTTCTGTCCAAAGATTCTATTTGAGAGAAAATAAAATAGTAATCATATTAAATATTCTTTCTATTTGTTTTTAAAAATATTTTTTATTGAAAGATGAGGTCATCATTTAAATATAAAATTAATTTATTATTTAGATGATTATAAGATAAATCAATTATTTTTTGTTGTTACATTTTCTAGGGAACCAAACATATATTTTGTACTGTATAACAAGAAGAGAGAGAAAATACAAGCAAGATTAGAGATTGATTTATCCCAATGAGATTTACAAATTGAGACGTCGTATTCGAGTGCCAACAATTCATCAATCACAATCTTCTTGAAATTTTTTTTTTCTGCTTACAAATCTTGTTTTTTTATATAATTTTCGTCGTATTTGTGAGTAAATTTCTTTCACAAACACTTGTTTGAAACACCTATCTCTTTTGTTCCATTCAATTCAAAGATTAAATAAATAAAATTTGCTTACTTTTGCACCTTGAGACTTTCACAGGTTTGGCGGGAGGAAAGGAAAGTTAGTATCGCTGAATTTCTCAAAACCATTCTTTTGTTATCTATGAATTGATAAATTGCATCTTCATCGTAAAAAACATGATCACCAAATTTCAAATAAAATCTTTTACATAAAATCATTACATTCAAAAGGGTTAATTAGTAATATTGTTATTAATCTAATGAAAAATATTTACAGAAATAAATGATGGGTGGATATTTAGGTTTTTTAAAATTAACAATGATATTTTGTCATTTAAACAAACTATGAGTGGGAAAAAGTTGTTTCGCGTTTCGCTTATAATATATAATAAAAATGAAAAAAAAATAATATAAAGTATTTTTAATATAACTGGGTTTGACAGTTAAAAAATTTAATATTATTTATTTTTATTTTTACTGATCAATCCTGATTGGATTATTTCAAGATTGAATCCAATCTTATCCAAAATTACACCAATTGGATTATGTTGCAATCTCTTGCTTGACTTCTTTGTTGTAGGATATAATTCTTGAGACCCTGTTTGCACCTTGATTAATACTTTGATAGTGATTAAGCCTACCTATTTGTCTTCATAATTGAATCCTCTTCTTAGAGATGCATAAAGCATGAGGATTTTCTTGCCATATTATTGAAGTTTTGATAATGAAGTGCTTGAAACTAACAAGCACTTAACCTAATAAGATTAATGAATTTATCAATAAAATTATGCATTGATAATTTTTGTAATTATTTTGTTTAATCAGAATGTTATTAAATAATTTTAAATTAAAAATAAATTAACGTATAATAATACATTATATAGGTATATAAAACATATACAAAGATTTTATATGTATAATATTGTACATAAAATCCGTAGAATTGGACAGTTTTCCCGTGATTTTCTCGACCAAAACGTGAAAAAAAATTAAAGTTAATTGGGTCAAACTTTGAATATATTTTACGAGTGATGTCATGTGCTTGACAAGTTCTCCATGAGATTCCCAGATCGGCCTGGTTTTCCTCTGGCCCAAGAGATAAAACATTAATTACACTGAAATTAGCTTCATCTCTTTGCCTCTTAAATTCGGCCTTACTAAAATGCTCTAGATTTTGTAGAAGGGCCCATTATAGTTTTAAAAGAAATTGATGGGAATGGTGAATTCTATCATAGCGAGCCTAAGGTTTGATTGAGTTTAGATGAAATTTATGACTCAAACTTGACTAAACAATAACTTAACATTGAATTTGATTCGATTCAACTTTAACTTAAGTTTTGGTTCGAACTCTTTTTAGTTGGTGTACAGTATTATCGGATGACTGTCATCTATGTGAATAATATTGTCGATAATATGAATAATATCATTAGAGGGATTCGATAAACAACTTGATCTTGAGTCAAGTTGGATTTTAACTCAAAATTGACTCATTCGAATTGAGTCAAATTAGATCAGATCACCCTTAATTTCTAGTATTAATAGTTAGACTAAATTTGATTTGAGCCAAGACTAAATAAGGACGGCTTAAGGCTTAAATTTTGTTTGAAAAAAATAAACTTTGGATTTAATTTGATCTAACTCAAATGTAAATATTTGATTTGATTCAAATTTGACTTATTATATTTGAATTTAGATTTAAATTCGAATAATTTAGACCCATTTTGAACCTATTTAATAAAAAAGTATTGATATCTACTTAGGGTACATATACATGTTTGGAGTTGGTATAAAAAGTCAAAAAGGTGACTCTAGTGAGAATTGAATGAGGGCAAGTAGGCTTAAAGCTGAAATGAAAGGGGGCGAATGCCCCCACAGGTTCGCCACTTATTGTTAGTTAAAACGTGATATGTTGTGAAAACCTCAAACTTTAACAGCAGAAACTGTGGCTGTCTCCCCCAAATTGTTGTGTCAAAATAACGCACGTCTTCTTCATTACCAGTTCTGCTTGCTTTGTTCTTGTTTGTCTGTCATTTTAATGGTATCTTATCACGATTTCTAGCCTGGCAATGCCCATCAAAAAATAATCATAAAACAACAAGCACCATAAGCTTACGTACCTGCTATCTCCACTGTCTTCCATTTGCTTTCAGACCAGCCAAACTTATCTTCACCCTTCAAATCACTGCATTTTCCACGTACAAAGAAACAATAATAATATATTAATTTTTATATACTGCTGAGCGCTAGTTTCCTACCCTCTTCGATAACTGATCTCTCGACCAGGTAATGTATTCTATTATTTGATATTATTTTTAAGGTTAGATTCAAAGTATTCAGTGTTTCGAGCTTACAAGTATAAAAAAGTTTTGTTTGAATTAATTAAAACAACATAATTTTGATCAATACGTATTATTTTGGTGATTTGTATAAAAAAACACATTAAAAAATTTGTTAAGAAATTCGATTCAAAAGTTTGTTAAAAGACTCGTTAAAAAGCTCGATTCGATTATCCACTAAGTTGTTGACCTTGAATACGAGGTCGACTTCTTGTAAGTCAAATTGAATTCAAATTCAACTCAATTTGACTCTAGGCCTATTTACATCTCTCTGAATTGTCTACGATGAAAAATAATAAATTTTTATCTTTTTGTATTTCGATCATGATTGTATCTTTAATAAGTTAATGTTTTAATTTGAATATCAATTTGTAATTCATAATATAACCGTTTTCTTATATTATATACATAGAAAAAATCATAAAAATATAAAAGGAAACCGAAGAGAAACATAAGTAGATCTTTCTTCGTTATAAAACAAAAAGGTAAAGCTTGAAAACCTAATAATTCGCTTGGAATTTCCATTTTGAAAACACTTCTTTATAGTCTCAATAAATACTATATTAGAGCATTCTTTCATAGCTCATAATATTATGATAGACAACAAAATTTTAAACAATAGATTGAATCAGGTTAAAAAATTGTTATATCCATAACTTTTTTTTTTTCTCACATTTGATCTAATACCATTTAGATATCGGAACCCTTCATTGAATTTTCGTTGCGGTTACCAGAACCGGCAAAATCTTATCAACAAATTCCAAAAGCTTAGATTCCATGGTCGAAACTCCACTAATCATGGGACACATGCGGCTCAATATTGAATTAGGTCATATATTAATGTATAGATTACAAGGAAAAGTTGATAAGATTTAATAATTCAGCACAAAGATCAATCTGCAGATGGCTTAGTAAACCTGGAAATGAATATGAATAAGCATTGAAAGAAAGGATTGGAATGATGATGATGGTGATGATCATAATGAATGTCACCAAATAAAAATCCCCACCATCCACCGCAACTGTGATGCATGCGCTCATGAAAAGGCGAAGTCGCAGAGTCAGGACTGGACATGATTATAAAAGAGAAAAGGGATATGTGGGATAGGAGATCTTATTATTTTGTTTTGTTCGGAGAAGGAGTCGACAATTAAATTACGTTTTTAGAAACGTATTCTCTTATTACCAGACCTGACTGGTCCAGTACACGTAGAAAGAATTGTCAGAACTGGCCTGCCGACCAGCTGAGGTGGATGGCGGAGGTGGAAAAGGTGGTGCAGTGGGGCAGTTGCCTGCTATACTATAAAATTTTATATATACATATTATTGAATTAATTGACTAAGAAAAAAGCAGTGAAGCGTGCAAAAACATACTTCTCTTGGTCACTGTTTGAAAGCCCTTTTAACTTTTTTGACATCTTCCACTCATTGTATTTGCTTTCTCTCCTTTTTCCTTTCATCTCCGATCACCTCAGTGCTTCTATTTTTTATGATTATGACCAATTTCAGTCTAGTTTAAATCCAAAATGATGCAGTCAAATTTAAACTTAAATCAATTCAAATAATAAATAATAATGTTCGAAAAGATAATAAATTGTTAAAGAAAGAGAATAGAAAGAATTATCAAGAGAAGAATAACTTTGATCAAGAATAGCCAATGAACTTTTAAACTTGAACTTAGTTTTTTTTAGTCAAAAGAAGGATTTAAACCCAAACCAAATCGATTCAAAACCACTCCTAAATTCATCATGTACGAAAGAAATATTAACAAGACCTCTAAACAAATTTCACATATGTAAAATATAAAATGCATTTAAGGTCATACAAAATGTATAAACAAAAGTGTGACGGATTGTATATCTAATTATGATAATATAATATCTTAACCAAAGAATTATAAATGGGTAATTTGGGTATGGTGATGATGATATTTACTTTTCTAGATGACATAAAAGAGAAAGTTAGCTCCACTACATGAAAATGTCACCCCTGTCTATGACAAACTAAAGATGAAAAATCAGTGCCAGCAAACTTGTGGACAAAGTTTACAGGAACGAAGACAATTGATAGCCATGGCTATTTCTTTTAAACTTAAAAGTAAATTGAAAAGCTAAAATTTTAACTGTCCTCATCAACAACCTGATTAGGGAGTTGATAATGGCATAACATAAATGAAATTATTCGAGTGAGAAGTTGGTAATTTAAAGTAGATTGGCTGATTAATGCTTCATTACAACCTAGATTTTATAAATTAAGTAAGAATCTTTCTGGGGAAAAAAGCTGTGGACCATGGGAGAGAAAGAGAGGAGAGGCAAAAGCAGAGACAGGTGTGACTGATTGGGTCTAATCAGTGCCTCGTGCATGCTCATGCATGCTCATCCCCATCCTTCCTCCCCAGTTCCTATCTGAACCATGCACATGCTTTGCTTAAAAGCTTCCAAATTAATTGAAATTTAGCTTAAGTGTTAATAAGTTGATGATAATTAAGATTATCATATGTAAGTGGAAGGTGGTGATGCAGTTATTGGTATTCTTTCGCAATCTGAAACAGGAGAGAAAGCCGAGAGGCATCCCAATCAGGCGCACTACTCTTGCAAATCCGGCCAAATAATGGAGCCCGCACACCCTCGTGGGCAGAATTATTGCCCACGATTCCTCGGCCCACTTTCATTTCATGACTTTGTTCCCTTTTGCTCTCCACGCTTATTTATAGGCTTTAAGCTTCATTCTTTTCGTTATATACAACTCTCTCTATCTTTTGCTCTCTGCATTGCAGGCTACCTAGCCAGCGATATTTCCTTAACCTTTACCTGGCTCTACCATTTCAAAACCAGTCCAAGAAATGAGGATGATGATAGACTTGGGAAACCAAAGAGGCCCTCTTCAAATTATAGACTCAGCTACCTCCGTTGAATGTGGACGAGAAGTTCGGTTTCGTCGTTCCTTTCGTTCTTTAGTCGAGTGTATGGTCCCTTGTTGTGGCTTCCAACCAACAGATTCAATGTCCAGTGACACTGACTCCACAACCACTCACGCTTCCACAATAACAGGCACCTTTTTTGGTTATAGGAAAGGCCGCGTCAGCTTTTGTCTACAAGATGACACTCGTAGCTCCCCACTTCTGTTACTCGAATTCGCTGTCCCTACAGCTTATCTCGCCAGAGAGATGCAGTACGGTTTGCTCAGAATTGCCCTCGAATGTGACCGACAAAAACAGTGCTCCACTTCTTCCTGCTCTCTCTTCAACGTGCCTGTTTGGTCCATGTACTGCAACGGTAGGAAAGTTGGGTTCGCCATTAGAAGGCAGATGACCGTAAGTGACATGGCCGTGCTTAAGCTTATGCAGTCTGTCTCTGTCGGTGCCGGCGTTTTGCCTGTTGCTCCAAAGTCTGAGGAAGAAGGAGACCTCATGTATCTACGTGCAAGCTTTGAACGGGTAATTGGGTCAGCCGATTCAGAGTCATTTCACATGATTAACCCGGTTGGCAGTTCTGGACAAGAACTCAGTATTTTTCTATTAAGAACATAATACTCTCTTCTTCTTCTTCTGCTTCACTCATCTTGTGTAATACATTTTTATTTCTTCCTCATCATTGTGTCCCATGCACCCTGTACTGTACTAGCTAGACTGTATAATTATTCATATATAATCTCTAATTTTACCTCTATGTATCCATTAGTGTGCAAACCAATTTCTTCTTCTGTAAGCTGGGAATCAAAGCTTCTTGATCTGAAAAATGCACTGATTGGATCCCACTAATATATTTATTTCAGTTACATAAGACTAATTGAATAACTCTAGCGGGTGACGACTTGGAAATTTAAGGGTTGAAGATTGAATAAAAATAAAATCTAAGAGATTAATGAGAAATATTGAAATCTAAGAGAGATTTTATATACCACTTAACGGATTATATTAATATATTTTATGTATCTTTTGGATAATAACACAACACTTCCAGTACTGGATTCAAATTCAATCGATTTTAATTTAAATCTGAAATGTCAAGTTTAAATTTAAATTTACATAACAAACAGTATTATCATAGAAGACGACCAACTATTAGGGAAAGAAAATAAAAGAGAAACAAGGAACAAAATCATAAGAAAAGAAGCCGATCACTGTCGAACCCTCAAACTTAGTAAAATGTAGATTTGAGTCTGAATTACGTGCATCCGAATAAACCCAATAGTGGTTGAAGAAAAAATAGTGAAGGAACATTGTTGGGTTAGGGTTAAAGGTCATTATTCTTGAAAATGTCATTTGATTCTGTGTCTAGACATGGGTGGAACTTGTATGTATGGCAATAATATATTCATGAAAAAATAATTGAGACATTTGGTCATGTCAATATTAATGATAGATTTGAGTGCGTTTGCATTAAATATATACCTCTCAAACGATCATAGGCTGATTTAATTATTTTTGACAACCCCCACGGGCACGTATGATTGCACTAGAGGACAAACAAAATAACATCACCAATCTAGATATATTTCACTCAAAATAAAATCTAGATTCCTTTATAATGCTAAAAATTTCACATCCAACTGAAATTGAATAATTTTAGGTCACTTTATGTTGTCTTTCTTCCTCTTTCGTAAGTTTTAAATGATCTATTAGAGATAACATCAAGAATGATATTACCTGCAAAGATCTTAAGTCACTTTTTTTTTTTAAAACTGCCCTAAATTTAATTGTGCTGATATAAAAAATCCAATAGATAAACAAGAGTCCAGGGTCTTGGGTGGGAATGACTCTCCCCAGGTGATCGTGATCAAACTCCTTATATTTGAAAATTTATGAGTTTAAATATGTTAAAAAAATCTTAGATTTTATTATTTTTTAAATTTTATTTTTGTTTAACATTGATTCGATCAAGTTTTATTTGTGGATGGCCATTGTCTAATCCTGTGTTATAAGATTATGTTAAGTCAAAAATGTTATATCAAATAAAATTAAAGATTTTAGATTGGTATAAACTCATAATTTATGTTAATCTCGCAAATTTGTCTCTTTTTCCTTTACAAAACACTTTTATAAGAGCAAAATTCTAACTTCAACAACAATCGAAATAGACAATACCTTGTAGTGCGGATCGAGACAAAGAAGTAAAAACACAATATCACTCAAAAAAATGTGATGAAGAATCGGTCCAAGGATTTTGACATATGAGAGATTGGTTTTGACCATTGTTTCGAGGTTTAGTGGGAGAATGACAATGATCTGCCAAAATTGAAAATGAAGAAACAGGCAGTGTGTCTTTGACTGTAGCCTCCATTTATTTGTAAGCATGCATCGGGCAAAGATTTGAAGAAATTATTTGAAGAGAAAGAACACTGTCAGATGAGCTGTCCAGGGATTTTAATGAATCGGCTTCTTCCCTGCAGCCAAATGCAAAAGAATATATGTAAGAGGTGGGATGGCAATGTGTTTGACCATTGACTGTCCCGCCTGCCTAGCCCACTGCTCAAATAATTGGTTTCATTTCAGACCTCCACTCCAGTAAGATTAATGCATGAAAAAAGAAGAAGAAGATGGATAAGATATTGGACGTAGACGGATGTGGACATGCACACGAGTGGCCTATTTATTTAGCACATTGGCTCCACCTCCACTGTAAGATTTCATGATCGAAGAGACTTCTCCTGTTTCCATCCGTCCATCCTTCCATCACCATTCTGATCTTATCTTCACCTCGACTTTTTCAACTCAAATATTCTTCTTCTACCATTGCCCTCGCATATACATTGTTTCTGATTTAGGAGTTGGAAATATTCCTCATGTATTGTAGGTATAAACCAGGGTGTTGGGTAGGTACAGATTGTGTCCGCTGAAGCTATAAGTGCTTCCAATCTAAGCTAATTTGATTCAAATTTACTATTCGATTTAGATAAATCGTACTCCATTAGAGTTTCAATTTGATTTCTTAATTTAAGCTTGATTTGTTTGTCAATCTATTAATACTATTTATCTTATAAATAATATTAAATATCTTTTTCAGTAATATTATTCACGAAATAGATTAGATAGGGTTCGAACTGCGTCTAAATTTGTTTTGAATCCGCCCCAAATTGAAGCTGGTCTTAAACCTTTCTTTAGGTTCACGCACTTGCTTTGCTCCGGTTGGTGGGCAACAATTGTCTGAAATCTTGGTATCTTTATGGGCCTTTTAATACTTGGACCTTGAGACAATTTCTCTCTGTCTACCCCATTTAACTATTGTCGTTAGCATTCTATGTGATCCGAACTGGTTTGAATTTGTATTATCATTCAATTTGAATAAGTCGAATTTAAATCGAAAAAATTTCAGCTCTAGCTTGATTTAACTTCAAAGTCTCCTTCGTATTGTTGCATTAAAACTCATCTCATCGATCATTTTTTTTTAATTTGGAAAATTCCCTTTTCACCTTATTTAATAACTCTATTTTATTTACAACGAAAAATTGTATTAGTCATAGAATAATGTCCATCACTGTATAATAGGGGTCGATCGATCAATTTTTGATCCCATTATTTAATTAAGACAGACTCACTCGTGAATGACTCAATAGAATTATCTCTTTTTTTAAGATGATTATGTAAATATTATTCTAGTTTATAATTCAAATGAATGAACGAGGTCGGGCTGGCTTTATTTGATGTCAGCTTCTGATAGAATTGGTGGGTCTAGATTCAGCAAAAGTGGACAAGCTGTAGTTGGCCCATTCATTTATGATTGGATTTGGAAAGGACATCCCAAACCTAACCTGGGCCTTTCTGAAAATTGGAGCTCCGGATTCATATTTATTAATTGCACATGCATAATCACCAGAGATTCCCTTCTGAAATCTGGCCACCTTCCAGTACACCGGATTATATTCTGAGCTGGAATATCAATAACAGCCAAGAGCAGGTTCATCACTCCCAAGTTACAAAGTAATTATTTATTTATTTGGCTTTAATAATGCAATTGCGTACATTTTTTTAACCGACACCTCAAATATCTAAGTATCCCAAATTCCTCCCTTTCTTAGTCCCCTGCTATATTTTATGGAACTGGATTCGTATCGAATATTATTATATTTGTTTTTAAATGTAATTTGAATAAATCTAAAATAAATTGTTTGAATTTAAATATGAATACAAATCCAAACTATGAGTTTAAAAATTGACAAATACGACTCCGAATATAACTGTACGAACCAAATAGAAATACAAAATCGAATTTAAATTAAAAATGTTTTAATTATATTTTTTAATAAAATATAAATACAAACTATATAAACCCAAACTTTACTGTAAACAAATTTGACAAACACAAATTCGAATACGAACTGAATAATAATAAATAAACTTAAACATAAATAAATATATATATATATATATGTTTGTATTCTATATGTTTGAATCCAACCCTAATATTTTAACCTTTGTTTTTAATTTACTTCTGAAATCAGTTTTATTTTTTCAATTTTGTTACATATAGTTGAGAATGGGAGAGGTGGAGGGGTAAGGGCATACATGCTCTGATTTAGTATGATTTATAAATTTTTGTTTGAATCAAATTAAAAAAAATAAAAAATTGTAAACATTTCGAACCAAATCAAATTAAACTAAAAAAACATGTGATTTGATCTAGCCTATATTCCAGATTGAATTTGATAAAATTATTAATAAATATTAATTTAACTATGGTTATTTAGACATGAAATAAATATGTTAAATATAAAAAGAATACATAATACATCTAAATATTTATTAAAAAATTATATTAAATACATTTTTATATATATGTATTTTAAAAAATATTGTTTACAATTTAGTTCAGTTTGAAAACCCCTAAACTGTAACATAAATTATAAATTATTTTTTTAAATTGTATAAATAGAAAGCAAACACTTTTATAAGTCAAATCAAATTAAAATTTTCAAACAATATGATTTAATTTTTTTAATTTAAATCACATCATGCATACTTTTATTAATAAACAATCAAGTAGAATACGAGAAAAAACACCATTAATAAAATAAATGAAAACATTTGTTAAGTTAAATTGATTCATGTGTCAATGAATAATTTATAAATATAATTTTATTAATTTAAACAAATAAAAAATTAAAAAAAATAAATAATTTTTATTTTGTTAATATTAATATTATTTATCAATTCGATTAATTTAATAATGCGTTAAATAAAACAGATAATTACAATAATAATTATGGCAGTAATACGGTCAACAACATTTCCTACCAAACACCGGAAGGATGTTAGATCGGATGATAAAGGACAATAAGGTCTTGATTGGTGGTGGGACACACACCTACGAAGCGGTCGGATTTTGTTTTAATGATTGAAAAAGAGAATGGAGTCCGTGGGTTGTTAATATAGTTGTAGTGGTCACGATAGTGTGAAAAGGGTCTCATGTTAATAGTCCAATAAAAGGTAGTGCTTATACAGAACTGTAAGAATAAAATTATAGATTTTAAATAGTTCTGACCACGTGTTTACCTACCTCAATTATTAGCGGTGATGGAAAACAATAATAAAAATGATCAGATATAATTTTTTTTAAATAAAATAAAATAATCAAATTTAATCATCATTAAATAAAATGATTATAGTAAAATAATTAGTTTGATTTTTAACCGTCATTGTCATTTACAATGATGACTGTTTTTTTATTTTAATATTTATAATTTTAAATATTTTTATATTTTTAATTTTTATTAAAAAATTAAAATATTTTTTTAAATATTAATATTTAACATTGACAGTTAATTTATTTGAGTATTTAATTTTTAAAAAATTAATAGATAAAATTTAGAGGATTAAGTCGTTAAGACTTTTTAAAATTTGTAAAAAGATTAAATATTTATAACTTTAAAATTAGATTTGTAAAAATTATTAATTATCAAACTCAAGAGGAATCAAGGATAATCAATTTATTGAAATATATATAAAAAAAAATATTAATTTAGTTTCTAGGATTTAATATAAACTTTTTAAAAATTTATTATTTTCTATTAATCGCTCCTATTTTACATTTATTGATTACCCGCTTAAGTTTATTGCAGCCTCCGCAAATGACGGCTTTTTATTTTTTATCCAATGATATGGACATCTAATCAAGCAGCCTCAAGTTATCGCTTATTTAAGTAAAACCAAAAGGTTCTGCCTCTCCTTTTGGTGTCGTTTTTCAATAAATTTCAACTGTCTCACTTCACATCAATTGATTCGCTAAAAGATACCTGTTTTTTTTTCTAGATTTGAATCTTTTCACCACGTTCAAATCGAAGAAAATATGGGCGTTTTGATGAAATACTGTGGTAATCAATAGTTAGTCTTAGAGAATGATCGAAGATGAAACAGGGGAAGGAGCCTGTGACATGCATGCTGAAAAACTTTACAACTGTAACGGGTGTAGGAGGAATCTGGAATGGAAGAGCTAGAAGTTGTCCAATTCCTTTTCAACAAAGTGGTGGTCAAAACTGTTTACTTTCACCACCTAATCTAATAAGCAATGTGCCTTTTTTTTTTTACAGTAATTATGATTTTAACTAGACGCTCTCTCTCATCACCACATTTCTCTCAATCATAATTGATATTTTTAATGCTCCATTCAGCTCTTCTAGGTGGGTCGTCCCCACTTCTGAGAGAGTGTTTGTTTGCAAGCATATATCAGAACCCCTTTTATTTTTTTTCCCTTTGCAAGCATATTTGTTTAACAATACCCACTTCATCTATATTCTGGTGGGTCATCTATTTTTATTGTTCTTTTTAATTTTTGTTTATAATTAACTTTTTGTAGCTGGGTGGTTTTGTTTTGTTGTTTCGGATGGCAATTGGTGATGCTTCGTTTGTTTGATTGTTAGTGGCTTTGGGAGTGGCTTTGCGCGGGCACTCTTAACTCAGTGTATCTAACTGGTAATGTCAGCTTCTTGACTTGCCGTTTCTTTTGTTGTTTAGTTTTCTTTCCGCAGATTCCAGAGAATTATATAACCAGAGAATCGAAACCCTGTTTTCCAAAATTTTAGTTGGTTTTTAATTGGTCTATATATATATAGTTAGGGTATTTTTATTACCTCACTTGGATTGTTTTAAACTTTTAATGCTTATTGTATTTTGTAGTATCTATGTTTAGTGTCTTTTTGTTTATCACTTTGTACAATTCAATGATAGCAAGCCATTCTTGTTTTTTAGGAGGGAAATCTATGCCTCTTGACTAAGGTAATGCTGTTTCCACTTTATGCTTCAAGTTTAAGATGAAGTCTCATTTTGCACTTTTCCTCTCTTTTTGCTTCTTCTGGTGACCTATTATGTCTAAAAGTATAACTGTTGATTGTGATCCCTCAGGTTCTTGTAAGTTTTCAGAAAGTAAATTATTAGACAAAAAAAATTCATGGTGGTTGAGAATTGCCGCTCTTCCTCTTCTTCTTGTCCTTCTCCTCCACAATCATGTTCCTTAAGGTAAGCTTTACCAGTGCATTTCCTTTATAATTTCTCATCAAGTAACTGTTTATAAACAGTAATATTATCTTGGGTTAGTTGCAATACTCTTGACAAAGGGCTGCTAGAAAACATAATCAACATATCGCCTAGAGTCTCCTCCCAAATAATCCCCGTAAGTTCTATTGCTTTAGATTTGCTTCCTTTATGTCCTTGTCATTGCTTGAAATATGTTAGTGGTAGATCACGAGTTTACTTTGGTTCTTTTCGCCAATAATTTGTTTCACCACTAATATAACTTCATAATATTGTTGATTGCTGGCTTTTTGTCGTCTTTTTATTTTTTGGGATGTGGGCGTTGGCACTTTCTTTTTCCTTTCCAGCTGTATCTCTCTCTGTGTTTAAGGGAGCATCAAGATTTACGAAATGGTTTTAGGATCTTATACACTTTGTTTAAATCACTTTATAATCTACAGAGGCAGAGGTTTTCACCAACGAGACCAAGTACTCTCCATATTCTCCAAGATGAACTAAATTACATGTCCTCAATATCAATTTTGGGGTGCCTCGTTCTCCTAGAAATGGGCTGGTTGTTTGTGTCTTTTTATGTGACAAAACAGCCTAGCATTACTTTTTGTTTAGATTTTAAAATTAATCATACAGTAACAACACAATGTGATTCCAACTCCTTAAAATTTCAGAATCTCCAATAAGATGACAAATTTTAAGACTCGGGGTTGGGGTAACCCCGGCATGAAGTAAACACTGGTCGGCTGTTAATATAGGTTGACCATGTTTTAACTTGTTTATTTGTACCAGGAAATTTTTTGATTAGCCTTCTATTCAACTTGAATTGTTAGACTTAATTTCCCAAATTCATAGTATTATTTATTACTCATGCTCTCATTTTTGACAAGGACTGTACAGTTTGAGAGCACAGTACCCAACCGAAGTTTTTCATCTCCAGATTCTGAGAAAGCAGCAAGTTGCCGTTCTATCATAACAATTCCTTGTAACGACACTACAAAATTTAAGGTTTCTATCTCATACATGACTCTGACCTCCATTGCCAACTATATGGAAAATTTCATAATAAATTGATGGTCAAGCTTTCTATGCATGGTTTGGCTATAATTATTTAATACCCATCCACATTTACAAGGTAGCAAATGATTTACCGCCATTTGTAGGGGCAAGATTCAAACAACAAATGAAATCATTTTCTATAATGTGTTTTCCAATTTTTTTTTTTTTTTTAATCCCCTAATTTAAATTATGAGCATCTAATATGCAGTCATCTGTAGAGCTGAGGAAGGAGATTGCTACACTTGAAGCAGAAATTTTGTGTTTGGAACGCTATCTTCTTTCACTTTATCAGACAGCTTTTGAAGAGCATATACCGACATTGTCAAATGTTAATGGGACCTATTTACAGTTGAAGGCAGGATCTGTAGCTCAGATTGTTCCAAATCAATCTTATTGTACAGACCCAGAAATCCAGAAGGATGATTTTTCCCATCATACCCACATTTCTCCTGTACATGATTCATTCACTTCAGACACTAGCAATTTTGCAGTTTGTTTAAAAGCAGATTCTATGAGGGTAATTATGCATCATGCACCATTACCTAGATTTTTGTTATTTGACTTCCTTCTTTGCACAAGTTTATATTTACCTAAGACATGTGACTTATAATTTCATGTGTTGTGTGAATATGCAGAGTGAGAAAAAAAAAGGTTCTGGTCATCGCAGCCTTGCTGATCACCTTGGTGCCTCTCACTTGGAGAACTACCTTAATACTCCAGAAAGACTTTCTGAAGATATTGTAAGATGCATATCTTCTATATACTGCAAGCTAGCCAGTGCCCCTCAAGGCAATGCAGGCTTGTCAGCTTCCCCTACTTCGTCCCTGTCTTCCTCGAGCGTATTTTCTTCTAAGAATCCTTGTGACAGTTGGAGTCCAAATTACTATGAGGATGCTTCTGTACATAAACTGTCGAAAGAAGAGAGAGGACCACATACTGCAATGGTTGAAGTACTGAGGATATATTTAGATGAGGATAGTCTCAATTATGCTGCCGAAATGCTTCAAAATTTCAGGTGGTCAACATGCACCCGGCTTTGCTATATAGCTCAACCTGCTTTTCTAATGTGTATAATAGCCTCATTGGTGTTTGTATGAATTTTATCCATCAAATATATAAATTGCTGAATAAAATTTCAACACTTTGTTATAGTGAGAACATGGTTAATGTAATGCTTTTTTAGTCTTCTCATTCATTTTAAAGCTGTATAGGTCACTGGTTCGAAGTCTTGAGAAGATTGATCCGACGAAGATGAAGCGGGAAGAAAAGCTTGCATTCTGGATCAACATTCACAATGCCTTGGTTATGCATGTATGTTTTTGAAAAGCTTATCTTTCCTTCAAGTATGGCTTATAATGTAACATGTTTTGAAATATATTCATCTCGTCTCGCAGGACATTGACATAAGATAGTGGAATGGTAGTAAATTGCTAACGACTGATCTATTGCAAAATACCATCCCAATCACATTTTGATTAATACACAATGTTGAGGATCCTTTGTTGGTTTGACCTTTGCCAATTGCCAACAATAGTTTTCTCTGTATATGATATGATTAACTGAAATAATTTTGCTTCAGTCATAATGATATTTTACAATGTTGACTAGAACTTTTGTGTTCCTTATTTGTGTTTGATCTTTGTATCTGAATGCTCTGGCGATTTTCTTCACAGGCATATTTAGCACATGGATCTAGTAATCGCGTGAAAAATACTCCTATCTTAAAGGTTTTGCTCATTTCATGTTTTGTTAATTTGATTCATCATAAATTTCTAAATATAACTGTTTATTTTTTATGCATCTTTCAGTCAGCATACAATGTGGGTGGACATTGTGTAGATGCATACATCATTCAAAGCTCTATTCTTGGAATTCAGCCACACTGCTCAGTACCGGTACTTGTTCATATGTCAAAATCTCATATGTATCATGTGTGTGCATGCTTGTTTTATTGGTTGCTTGCAAGTTGCAAGGTAGAAATGGTGCCTTGATTGGAAAATCCTTTCTCTTGAGTTGAAGACTGAAGGGAAGCCCCTCTTGCAGAGGATCTCTGGTGCAATTTAGCCCTTGGATTGCAGCAGCCTTAAGAGATAATAGTCTTAGAGAACTAATTTTTGTAGTGGTCTTGAGAGTTGCATTGCAATTTATAGTTGTGGGTGAAGTATATCGGGCAATTTCCAGTCTGAGGCAACTTGTCTTCATGTGTCAGCTGGTTAAGCCATTTAATCAGGGCTGGAATATATTACTGTATAAACTAAGAGTTTAATTTTTCAATGCCTAATCTACATATATTAGATGTGGTGGATATTCAAACTTTTCTGTTTCATAATGCCTTTCTTCCACAAATGCAGAGGCTACAAACGTTGTTTTCTCCAGGAAGGAAATTTAAGACGGGCAACACCAAGCATGTATATGCTTTAGAATATCCAGAGCCGCTTGTTCATTTTGCACTTTGTTTGGGAGTTCACTCTGATCCTGTGGTATGTAATTTTTCTCACGCCAGCCAAATTTGTAGCTATCATAGATTTACCATGTCCATTCTTGGTACTTCTTTTTTCTGATTCACAACTTCTTAATAAATTAGGTTCGAGTTTATACTGGTAAGAGTATATTTCATGATCTCAAACTCGCATGCAAATATTACATTAAATCCAGCTCATACATCCACAAGGAATCGAAGATTTACCTCCCAAAACTTGTATACTACTTTGCAAAGGATATGTCATTAGATGTGTCAAGAGTCTTGGAGTTGATAGCGGATTGTGTATCAGAAGTGCAACAGAATGCTATCAGAAAATGCATCAAGGGAAGGAATGAAAAATGTATAAATTGGATACCGCAAAGTTCAACCTTTCGGTTTCTCATCCACAGAGAATTAGCTGAAGGGAGATAATCATATCATAAATTTTTTGGGTCTGAATCTATGTAGGATAAATAACAAGTCTGCTTGTTTATTTTGTTTAATAAGGAGAATGTGTAAGCTGAATAGTTGTATTAGAAATAGGAAGTTGTTTTTATGCTTCTTGCAATTTAGCAGAGTGGTTTTATGTAGTTGTTGAACTGGCTTTTAGAGTGGCTTATTTTGTATGTAATGCATCAATCAACATTATTATTTGATGCTAGAAAGACTGGAAATCATCGGCTACTCTACTTAAATTACATGTAGATTTCCCTTTACCAAATGCGCAAATGAGAAGCAATATCTTTGATTGAAATGATGGATGGGTGGATCTGAGTTGGCTTGATGTTCAGTTTGAACAAGGGTAGTCTCAGCTCGACCCGATTGAGTTATTGGAAAGTTTTTGACGGATTTATCTTCTTCTACAATTTTCTTTTTTCTCCGATGATTCTTCTTCATCTTCATTTTGATGAGCTTTTTTTTTTTTTCTTGATAACTTTCCCACAAACTCGGTTTCTAATTCAAGCAAGTGGGAGTTTGAGTCTAAGCAAATTGTTCTAAATTTGAGTAAAGTTTAAGCTAGATCTTGTTCAAACTTAATTCGGTTCTAATCTACTCCGAATATCAAACAATTTAATTATACCTTTGGGTCACCAAATTCTATAAAGAGTAGCTTTAATTCGATTTGGTTGAATCGTTGGAAAGTTGTTGACTAATTTATTTTCTTCAACGATTTTTTTTTTCAATAATTTTTTTTTTAATTTTCAGTAACATTTTTCTTCTTTTCTGATAGTTTTCTGGTGAACTCATCTTCAATTCAAACAAGTCAAGTTTAAATTTGAATTAGTCATTATAAATTCAAATTAATCTTAAGCTGGTTATTGTTCGACTGAACTCAGTTTGACTTGAATCGCGGATGACACACAATTTATCTATGAATTCAGTTTGACTTGAATCGCTGATCACACAATTTATCTATGCTTTTGAGAATGCCAAATTTCTCAATGCCAAACTACCCATTTGTGAAAGGTTACTTATAAAAGACGTAGAGCTCGTTCAATGTTCATTCCTTTCAACAGAATAACTCTGAAAGGTTTTGCCAAAGGCTCGCTCCAATTGAATCTAACCTGTAAGATCTGTGGCTATATGCCGACAACAAGAAAACGCACTGTTTCATTCACTTTGTTAAACTGACCGTTATCTATCTTGGCCGCTGGGAAGGGGCCGTTTTGTTGTGCGAAATGAAATCATTTTCATATCCATAATTCATTCATACATAGAAACAAGCATCAACAAATTCTATCTGGGTTCATCAATGGTACGTTTTCATTTATTCTTCAGAGCACCAGCGTTGTGATTAGAGATCCAAAATGTTTGTGATAATAGGCAGAGTTCATTGAAGTTGTTAAGAGGGTGCAGGAAAGAATGTGTCACTTACATGCTGCTGGGCGCGTTCATGTGTTTCAGATACACTTTGTGCTTCTCGTTAGTCGCCAAGGAAAAGTGAGACTCACCAGATGGTATTCACCCTATTCCCAGAAAGCAAGAGCTAAGGTATCTTCAACTCTCCCTGTTAAATTTACTCAAATTTCTGTCAGTTGATGAAATTGGTCGTCATTTCATCTATAAGGTATAATGCATAGGGTCACGTCTTAAGATTTCTCTTGTTAACACAACACCTCTTTTGTATAAGGGAGATTGTAGCAAAAGAGGCGAGAAGATATTGAACAATATCCACTCTACTGGAAGTAGAGGTGTCAATTTGATGCTAGAAATCAGGTCTCCATCTTAGCCCGTACAAAGAGAGAATTAGATTTCCACCTGAGAAGGGATTCGCGAATCCTCGTCATCCCTGTAACAGGGACAGTTCGGCCCTGTCCCAGCTTGTTGCCATCCCTATGAACCTATATGAAAATAGCCCTATTTTGAATTAACAGAGATAAATCATGTGTCATTTCTCTTTAGTTATGGTTTGTCTTAACGTCCTTCATGTTTCGTCTTTCTAATCTGATTTTTTTCCTTACTGATGTCCTACAGTTATATTGGATGATTTTTGGTGTAGATTGCTTCTGCTTTTTGATGAGTTGGATTTGACTACGCATAGATTATATTATTTGCGGACTGAGAAACTTACACAGCTAAATTGAATTCATGTTGTGTGTTGTGATCAATGCTGATGATGAGTGGTACTTGGAACAGGTAATTCGACAGCTTAGTGGCATAATCCTTACCCGAGGCCCTAGGCTCTGCAACTTTGTGGAGTGGAGAGGGTTGAAGGTTGTTTATAAAAGGTATTAACACATTGCAAACTTCATTCTGCTTTAATGCAATAAGCTAGACAGAATGTTCTTGTGAGGAAAATTTGATAATGGTTCAGATATGCGGGCCTCTATTTCTGCATGTGCATCAATTCAAAGGATAATGAACTAGAGATTCTGGCGATAATCCACCACTATGTTGAGATTTTGGATCGCTAATTTGGCAATGTAAACTTATTTTCCTATCTAAAGGTGGATCTGATCTGAACTTGTATTGAAATATTATTCAATACTTTAATTTGATATTAACTCGTTCATCTATTCAATGATTTTTTATCCCATCAATGATATTGTTTAGCCAATTAACAGTATTATACACCTCACTAATAATTCTCTAATGATATTATACATCAATTCGAATGAATTTAAATTTGAATTATGAATTATATAGATTGAATCCACCCCTTCTTATCCCTTGAACTAATCAAGGAAAGGGAACTTGGTTTTGCGATGATTTAAATTGATTTTTGTGGGAATTCTTTGCTTTCCTGTCAGGTTTGTGAGCTGGACTTGATTTATGACTTTCATAAGGTATTCGTATTTCCCTTAAAAGTAGGCAGATATGAACTGTTCTCATTAAAAGAAAGAGGGAAGGGGTTGTGGGGGTAGTTGATTGGATTGGTGAAGAGCTAATGATTTTGAATGAGCAGGCTTATTATATATTGGATGAAATTCTGATAGCTGGTGAACTTCAAGAGTCAAGCAAGAGAGTGGTTGGACGGCTGATAGATGCACAGGTACATGGATTTCCTACTTTTGAATGCATTTTGTTGGCAGTTAAAGGTCTTGAAGTATTGTTTGCTTTGTATTTTCTTAGTTTCAAGATTTGGATACGAGATTTTTTGTGTCATCAAACGACGTTATTATTAATGTTATCTTGATTCATTTATAATAATCTACTTAAAAGGGTAAATTATTGTTTATTATGATTTTAAAGTTTATCCTTAAAAAAATCTTGAAAGAAAATAAAAAATAATAAATTTATATAATTCAAAACCTTTTTATATTGGATGCTAGATTTTTCGCATTGTCGCATTTCTAGTTAGTATATATGTGAAGTTGTGGTCTGATCAACTGCTTTGGATTGGAATGCAGGATTCACTGGTGGAGGTTGCTAAAGGGCAGGCCAGTTTCATGCGCAGTATAATTGCACAGGCCACCAAGTAGAGCAAAGCAAAGCAATGCCATTGGATCATCAAATGTGTCTTTGTTGAGCAATCGGAGAAAAATACAATGATTTTGTTATTATAATTTTACTTATAGGATGTGGGCTGGATTCGAATTGAATCAAATATAAACAGTAATATGTTCATGTTTGGGCTCGTTTCGTATTATTCGAATTCATGTTTGGATTCGTATTCGTGTTCACCGAATATTTGTAAGTAAAGTTCATATTTGTATTCGGTTTATATAATTAAGTTCGTATTCGATTTATATTCGTATTCGTATTCATATTCGGTTCGTATAATTCGTTTTTATATTTATTAAAATTTATAATTAATACAAATAATTAATACAATTTAATTAAAAAATTATTATGTTAAGTTCGGGTTCATGTTCGCATTCGGATTTATTCGGTTTATGTTCGGACTCGTGTTCGCTGAATTTTAAAATTACAGTTCGGATTCGTATTCGTATTCAGATTTGTTTGATTCGTTTTAGACTTATTTGAACTAAACTTAAAAACGAATCTGAATATATTCAATTCAAATCCAATCCTAAGTGTATATGCTTTTATAATTTTCCCCAGCAGTATTTCTGCGGGATATTATTTCCAAATTCGGAACAAAGTTCAGTTAAAGATCGCTTAGCAACAAAAACGCCAGTCAGATAGGACGAGATGGAGAGTTGACTTTAAAAATATAAATTTTTGGGCCCTAAGAGCTGATTTACTGACGCTGGACCGCTCAAGTGAGGAAGCCTGTTTCTCTTGACCCAAGCGGCCCGGGTTTGTCTTAAAATGAAAATCTGAGTAAGAAACCAGGAGGGAATGTTCGATTAAAAATTTGGGCGAGGGACTTTTGCCCACCCATGGTTTGACCTTTTCAAGATTTCCATCTCTTAAGTCTGTGAAACCCAAAGTTTCATCTTTTGATTAAATATGATCTAAATTTTTTAATATTTTTAATAAAATAATTAAAATATTTTTAAAAAGTAAAAATTTATAATAAAATTATAAAATTATATTTAAATATAAATATTTTTAAAAAAATTTAAATTTAAGAAAATTAAAAGTAACTATTGCTGTTAGAATGAGATTAGGTAATTGAAAATAATCACTTAGTTCTAGAGAATGTCAGATCTAACCATTTTCATTAGTAATTATGGTAGAAAACGATTGATGAGATCAAGACCAATCATTTTCTATTGATTTCAATTGTTTTTTTTATTTGGCCATCTTTGCCAAATAAAGAGACCAAATCTGGTCTCCTCTCAAACTAGGTGATCGTTTCTGACCACCTGGTTTTCATTAATAATGACTGTTTTTGATTTTTTAAAATTTTTTAATATTTAAATAATATTTTATATTTATATAAATTTTATTTTATTATTTTATGAATTTTAATTCTAAGATGATAAAAATACCTATTAGCTATCAAAAATTTAATTACTAACGATTATATTTAATATTGACTTTGGTCAACATATAGGATTTTAGGTAGGACTTTGAAATAGGATCAAACTATGGGTGGGAATAAGTCACTTTGTCTAAAAGTTTTAATAGAAGCTTTCATAATAATTGACAGTGTTCATACAATATCTTTTTATGAATTAGAAAACATTTAGTTTGAATACAACTCAATATAAAATCGTGTTAAAACAATGACATTTTAATATAAAATAATTCAAATATAACACAATATTGATTATGAGTTATATTTGGATTATCAAAATGTCAACGTAAATCCAAGCCATTTTTGTAAATGAATTGATATTCAAAGTGAATTTGAGTTAAAGCTAAGTTAAATTTAAATCAAATGTTAATTCGATTAGGTTCTAATTGACCTCTATTTAACTTATATACAGCTCATTTACTATTTCGAACAAAGATACCTAGCCTAAATCCGTTTTTTTGAGTCTCATTTTAGTCGAGTGTAAAAACGACCCTATATAGGGTTCAATGGGGGCCTTGTGGAGGAAATGTGATTCAAGCTTCATTTATCATATTTTAATATTAAAATTTAGGTCGGTTTTTATACAAATTAATTTTTAATTAAAATATTTATTCAACATTGAAGTTAAATTTTCTTTATAATAAAAAAAAAAAATTTTAATTTTAATAAAAATTTTTATCAGTTTTTATATTATATCAATAAAATTATTTTCTTTTAATTCTTTCAATGAAAGCATAATAATATTTAATATATGTTTATTTATTTGTATTATATAATATTGAAAGTAGATTGATGAATAATTAAATATTAATATTATATTTATTGAAATTAATTATTATTATAAATATTATTATTATTTATAATCTAATAAATCTGATAAAAAAAGATTGAGTTTGTTAAATTTAATTAAATTTTTGTATATTTTAATTGAATTTCTTGATAAAAATTTGTAACTGTTCGGGTGGCATACTGCCAGCTAACTGAAATTTTGGAAAGCTAAAACGTACATGGTTTGGTGTAGAAACGAAGTAGACGTAGCCCAGGACGAGGGATTGGATATAAATTTCGTTTTTCAGTATATAAAATAAACCTGAACTGAACTCCGAAGAGTGGTTTAGGGTTTAAGTTTCGAAAATGAATAAAACGGTCATCTCCTTGAATTTTGCTTCAGAAATTGTATAATTCTGTTAATAATTGTTTGTGATTATAACTACGAACGACTGAAGATGGGTTGTGTTTGTTGCAGGAAGAAGAGAACGAAGCTCTGTTCAAACATTTGCAGAAAACTTTAGAAGCCAATCCGGAGGACCCCTCCGTTCACTTTGATATTGTAATTTTCAATAAATTTTTCTGATAAAATTTCATGATAAGTTTATTTATTTATTTATTTGTTCATTTCTAAATTGCATCGCAGGGGTTGTACTTGTGGGAAAGAACAGATTCAAAGGAAAAAGCAGCAGAGCATTTTGTAAAATCGGCCAAATTCAACCCTCAAAATGCTGCAGCGTTTAGATATTTGGGTGATTATTACAGGGGAGTTTGCTCAGATAACCAGAGAGCTCTCAAGTGTTACCAGAGAGCTATTTCTCTCAATCCTGATGATTCTGACTCTGGGGTGAGTGAGTATCTAAAATTCGTGTTAAATTATTTTTCTTTCAATAAACGAACCAAATTTATTTGTATTAACGGACGAACAAACGAACAAATACGCAATAAAACAGGATGGTTTATGTGATTTGTTGGATCGAGGAGGAAAGGAGAGCTTGGAAATAGGCGTATGCAGGGAGGCTTTGGAGAAGTCACCGAGGGCTTTCTGGGCATTTCGACGATTGGGCTATCTGCAATTGCATAACAACAATTGGTCAGATGCTGTACAGAGTCTTCAACATGCCATACGAGGTTACCCCACCTCTCCTCGTCTCTGGGAAGTATGTTTACAATTTCTTTTTCATTTTTATCTTCTTTTTTTTTTTTTTTTAACTTTCTTCGTACTTATATTTCGATATCTTTCCTTGCTAGGCTCTTGGTCTTGCTTACCATCGACTTGGCATGTTTACTGCTGCTATTAAGGTTTCTGTTTTACTGCCTTTGCTCTTCTCTCTTTGTTGTGTTCCCAGGCTCTCAGCTTATAGCCGGTTCTTTATTGTCTAAAGTTGTAGTTCCATTATTAAATTAGTAGTTTAATTAAGATTTCTGACAGTCATATGGGCGAACTATTGAATTGGACGATACGAGCATCTTTGCGCTTCTTGAAAGTGGAAACATTTTTTTGTTGCTTGGTTCCTTTAGAAAGGTATTTTTTTTTTTTTTTTTGGTTATATTTTTTTCTGCATTTATTACTTATGAAGAAGAACCATTTGTGGTATAGTTGGAATAAATACCTTTTTAAACGTGCTTCTAGTTATCCAGTGTTGTATCTGTGAAACACAGAGTTGGACTTGCGATGCACTCTGGCACATATTGAACTTAATACCATTGTTCTATACTAAGGGATAGAATATATTTGTTTGTTGAATTTAATTATATTGAACTTCTCCCTTTATACCAAGTACCAACTTCTTATATTATGTAGATGTGATGATGAAATTTGATAATGTGGTCTTTTTGCACTAAGGGAGTTGAGCAATTTCAACAAGCTCTTAATATTTCACCTCAAAATGTATCTGCACACTATGGGCTTGCTTCTGGACTACTTGGTTGGGCAAAAGAATGTATTAATATCGGTGCATTTAGATGGGGAGCTTCACTATTAGAGGTCAGTCGTTGTGCAGTTTCAGGCTATTGGCTGCCCCCCTTTTTTGTTGGGGTGGTGGGGAAGTATTTGTTACTCACATTTAAGTGCTTGCAGGATGCATGTAAAGTAGCAGAAGCTAGTACTTCTTTAATAGGAAACCTATCATCAGTATGGAAGTTGCATGGTGACATTCAGGTAGTATTATCTAAAGCTTCAACCATTTTGTTATTAAACTGTAAAGAAATGGCTTGATCTTATATATACCTGTTAAATAGCACCCATTATTGATTTCTTCTTTCTTATATTTGTCTTATGATTCAATCTAATATACAACACCAGTTGTGTGAAGTTATGATGTCTATGGCATGACTAATGTAAGTGTGCTGTGTTTCTTTTCTGGCCAGCTTACCTACGCAAAATGTTTCCCATGGATAGAAGAGAGCCGAAGTATAGAATTAGATGTTGAAACTTTCCATGCATCCATAGTTTCCTGGAAGAGAACTTGCCTTATGGCAGCCATTTCTGCCAGAAATTCTTATCAACGAGCTCTGCTTTTGGCTCCTTGGCAAGCTAATATCTATACTGATATTGCAATAACTTTGGATCTCATTTCCTCTTTGAATGATAGTTGTGAGCATCACCTCAGTGCTTGGTAAGGTCTTGACACAGTTGGGTTACATTTGTTCATTTACATTTGGCGTAGAATTTGCTATTATAACCTGCTTTCTTTTTACCAGGAAGCTGTCTGAGAAGATGGTTTTGGGTTCTTTGTTTCTTGAGGGTGATAACCATGAATTTTGGGTTGCATTAGGATGTTTGTCTGATCATAATGCTTTAAAACAGCATGCCTTTATTAGGGGATTGCAACTGGATGTATCTTTAGCTGTTGCTTGGGCACACCTTGGGAAGGTATTGTCAAATTTATTCTTTAATCTCTTGGGCCGAATTTGGGCTACAGTGCTTGTTAAGCAACCATCAATGGAGAATAGCTATTACTGTGTACTTGAACTAGTCCATACTTTTTATGGTATCATATTGAGTTTCCCCTTTTTCAATAGAATCACCTCTACATTTATCCAGCACATGCCCTCCTTAATATACACAAATAGTTGATTGCTTTACCTTAAAACCTATGGATTATATAATTGGTTGCTACAAGCTAGCTGCAAAAATTTTGGGTTATATTTGTCATGTTGGATTTCAGTCTCTTGCTTTCTTTCACAAGTTGACCTATGTAGATGAGATGGATGCTGAACTCATTTTGGCTTGCTCTTGTAGTTAGCTGAATTTTATATTTGAGTTCATTCTGATTAATTGACTGAACTTGAGCTGGTGCCTCTTGCTAATTAAGGCTGACGGCATGTTACCTTTGTTTGTCTTAGCCTCACACTTATCGTCCCTACAGCTGGGAGATATTGGTCAATTCATTAACACTTGATACAAGCTGAATGAGTTGGTAATGTTTCTGTGTTGGTTTTAACAGCTCTATAGAGAGGAAGGTGAGAAGAAGTTAGCAAGACAATCATTTGATTCTGCTAGGAGCATAGATCCTTCACTTGCATTGCCATGGGCAGGCATGTCAGCTGATGTTCATGCTAGGTAATTTTTAAATTTTATATATATATATATATATATATATATATATATATATATATATATATATATATATATATATATATATATATGATTTTTTGCTGAGTTGTCACCTTGCTGTCTTTAACATACACTTCATCCTGCAGGGAATCTTCACTGGATGAAGCTTTTGAGAGCTGTTTACGAGCTGTGCAAGTATTACCTGTTAGTGTTGTTTACCAATTGGTGCTCCTCAAGTAAATTTTATATGATGAAATTTGCACTTTGAATTGATACATGTTGAACTAGCCAGAATTCATTTTAGACCAAAAGTTTAGATTACATTGGTGTCTCATCTCATTTCTGTGCCAAAAAGTTATCTGGTCATGTTGGGATAGGTTTTTTTATTTTTTATGTTAAAGGAAAGGAAGTTAAATGTGAGACACTTTCTCTCGGTTCTCCTAAAAAAAACTTTTTTTTTTAAACTTTTTTATTTGGCCTGAAATCAAACATTGAAGTATCAAGTTGTGATAATGGGTTCTCTTGTCAACATTTTGCCTATAGAGCTTTCTATGGCTGTCCTGAAAGCTTTGATTTCTTGCAGCTTGCAGAGTTCCAAATCGGTCTTGCTAAGCTTGCCCAGCTCACGGGCCACCTTTCATCTCCGCAGGTACAGCTATTTATAAGTGATTGGCGAGGTTTAGCCTCTTTGGAAGATCACATACCATCTTGTTCTTGTCAAGCAAGCAAGTGCTAATGGGGTATTCTTCAAAGGGTATTACTTTAATTTTCATAGTAATTTTTTTGCAGGTTTTTGGAGCCATGCAGCAGGCAATTCAGCGTGCTCCTCACTATCCTGAATCTCATAATATGTATGGACTAGTTTGTGAGGCACAGTTTGACTATCAAGCTGCTGCTGCTGCTTATAGACTAGCACGCTTTGCAATTAGCTTTCCTTCAGGCACTGTTCAAAAATCTCATTTACAAGATATATCCATTAATTTGGCCAGATCACTCAGTAGGGTAAACATCTTGTGGAGAAAATTCACTTCTCTTAATTATCTGCTAGATCTGTAAATATGCATATTCTTAACCTTTTGCCCCTCTTAGTGTCAGCATTCTTATTCTTTGTTTTCTATCCATGTAATCATCAGTAAATGTTATTGTATGGTGCAGGCAGGGAATGCTTTGGATGCTGTACAAGAATGCAAAAATTTGGAGAAAGAAGGTTTCAATTCTGTTTATAACCCTTTAGTTCTTTATTGAAAGTACCCTTCATTTGTTTGTTTTTAGCTATTTTAGGCCTTTGTTAGGGTTCTTACATCTGCTGGTGTATAATTGACTGAAGCTCGTTTTGCATTAAGTTTTTCCCCAGCATTTCTTAAAATGTCAGGCTAGTTAATAGAATATAATTATGTAGTCATGCAGACATCTTTAAAACGTAGTTGTATATTCTGTGACTGACTTTAAGAAAGAAAGAAAAAGTATTTGGACTTGCTTGGAATGACGCATGATGCAGATTGTGCAGTTGATTACAGGATCTGAATGTGTTAAAGTGTGGACTTTAACTTGTGATCATGGTTTAGAATTTTCATTTATATTACCTTACAGGTATGCTTGACGCCAAGGGCTTGCAAATATATGCTTTCTCCTTGTGGCAACTTGGTAAACACGAGCTGGCCCTCTCTGTGGCAAAAAGTCTCGCTGCAAGTGTTTCTACCTTGGAACAAACATCTGTACCATCATCTGTTAGTTTTATATGTAGATTGCTTTACCACATATCTGGACTGAATTCAGTAATTAACAGCATTCTGGAAATGCCGAAGGGGTGGTTTCAGAGTTCAAAAATGAGCTTTGTATTGTCTGCCATTCATTCAGTTGATCATAGTAATCAGCTTAAATCAGTAGTTTCAAGTAGTCGTAGCTGTGTTTCATCTTCTGAAGAAATCCTGGGAATGCATTATTTAGTAACACTTGATAAATTGGTGAGTAATTTGCTTCTGGTTTTGGAACTTGAAAAGTCCTCACACCAAGTTGGGGGTTTCATTTACATTTTAGGGAAGCAAATTTTAGTTGTTATATTACCCTTGCATTTTGCAGGTAAAAAACAGATCAGAATCCCACCTTGGATTTCACAGTGGAATCATTCACCTTAAGAAAGTTCTTCACATCTACCCAAACAGTATTTTGATCAGGTAATTTGAGTTTCTACAATAACTCTATTTGTTCATTTCTGAGCTCTACTGAGGAATTTGATGTTTGCCCTTTGCAATTGTCTTCATGCAGTTCTGCTATTGTAGTAGCCTTCAGCTGATTTTTGTATCTCTTTTGAACTTGAAACACTATACTTACCACCCTGCCAGCTCTTGCACTTTGTTATTCATGACATAACTGTCAGATGAATGTTTCTTCGTCTATCCTACTTCAGCATGTACCGATAATATTGTAGAAATACTTCCAAATTTGTTCTGACATGCTTTAGACTTTTAATTGCTCAATGTCATGATTCACATTATCGTTTGATCCAAGTTTTACAGACCTTATCTTTGTTGATAATGTTATATTCTACTAATAGCTCTGAAGTTCTGACATAAATTTGCCGGGACCAGGAATCTACTTGGTTATTTGTTGCTATCAAGTGATGAATGGAAATATACCCATGTGTCAAGTAGATGCTGCATAGGGACTTCTGACTCTACGGAAAAGGAAGGTCTAAAGTCAACATGGGAGATCCTTGGTGCTGGAGGGGTTGCTTGTAATGTGATTGGCAATACTGAACTGAAGTTTGCTTTCCCAACCTGTGGTTATGAGTGCCTGAATGGACCAAATGCTGCTCAAGAGTTGCAGAAGTATAGCCTCATGTTTTCATTTATTTATTTATTTATTTTTTGTAATTTTTCATTGTGGATTTAGATATGGTAATTTGCTTTTCTGTTTACCTGCATAAGTTGGGAGCATCTAATATGTGCATATAAAAATGATAGATATTATATTTTTTTCTTATCCTTGTAAATAATTATTGCCTTTGCCAAAGTCTCATTTGCACAATTTGTTAAGGGGGCATCCAAAATTATGTGCAATGCATGTACACTACTTGGATTTCTATGGACCTAATTTCTTTAGCAAAATAATTATGTTTTTTTCTTTGGCTACATTGGGCAGATGGCTACATCGTGAACCATGGAACCATAATGCACAGTACTTGCTTATACTTAATCTCATGCAGAAGGCTCGTGAAGAGAGGTTTCCACAACATGTGTGTTCCATACTTCAGCGGTTAATTATCATGGCACTTTCCAATGAATTGTATACTACTAAACAAATGTTCTATCAATATCAAAAGTTTCAGCTTCTGCTCTGTGCCTCTGAGATCAGTTTGCAGGGTGGGAATATAACTGCCTGTATCAATCATGCCAAAAATGCTTCAGGACTTCTGCTTCCTGATAGTTACCTGTTTTTTGGACACTTGTTATTATGCCGTGCCTATGCCACAGAAGGTCACGTTGTAAAACTTCGGGAAGAGTATGTAAGATGCTTAGAGCTTAAGACAGATTATCATATTGGCTGGCTCTGTCTCAAAGTCATAGAATCTCAATATCAAGTCCAAGTTGATTCGAATGTCATAGAGCTGCGCTTCCAGGAATGCTCGAAAGTGGGAAATTATTCAAGGCAGATGTGGATAGCTGTATTTAATTTGATAATGGGTTTGTTTTTCATATGGAAACGAGATTTTCTATCTGCAGAAACGAGTCTTGCACAAGCTTGTTCGGTGGCCAAAGCTGAGAGTTGCCTTTTTCTCTGTCACGGTATCTTTCTATCAACTTATTGTTGTTTCACACTTTCCTCTTCTGCCGATTAATATGTTGAATTATCAAAGTGTTGATCAAGAAGCTGGAAGGAAAAAAATCTGAGATTAGGTGCTTTGCATTTTGTAGGTTAGCTTGGACAATGTGTGCTTCTAAAAGCAATAATCCGATTTTCTTTTTTTTTTGGTTTTATAAAAAAAACAAAATTTGGCATTCTGATGCATTGGATGCCGAATTGAAAAATTAGGCTTAATTTGTAGGGTTTAATCTCCAGGAACCATTAGAAGCATGCTTAAACTTAAATTCAGTTACAAAAATTGATATCATCATGCAGGTTTCGGTGTATGGAACATCTGAGTCGTGTATAGGATGGTCCTCCTTTCTCTATCTTCCTGTTCTCTCTCTTATCCATGTTATAATTGATGGGTACAGGTACCACATGCATGGAAATTGCCAAGCACTCTTGTGATTCTCAATTTTTGGCACTTGCTGTAAGAAGCCTTACCAAAGCTCAAGAGTCTTCGTTTTTTCAACTTCCTGTGGTGTCATTATTGCTAGCTCAAGCAGAAGGAAGCCTCTCCTCCAAGGAAAAGTGGGAGAAGAACCTTCGTCTGGAATGGTTTACTTGGCCACCAGGTTTAATTTTCATCTGACATTTGTGTGCAAGTGTGACAAAATTTTTTTTTTTCTGGGGTGATGTTTAAAATAATGATGAGTTTTGGTACAAAATTTTCTGGTCATGCTTTATAGAGATGTATGCTCTATGACACAAATCATGAATTTCTCTCACAAGTTCGCATTTTCCACAGAGATGAGGCCGGCAGAACTTTTTTTCCAAATGCATTTGCTTGCAACACAATCAAAAGCGGGGTCTGACTCTTCTTCGCCAAGAGTGGAATTCTGTCAGAGCCCACAGAAATGGGTTCTCCGAGCAATTCATACAAATCCTTCTTGTTTGAGATATTGGAACGTTCTGCAGAAGCTTACAGATTGAGTCAGGTATGCCATTTTGGGAATGAATGGTAATTTTGAAGGTTGTGCATTGTTCAAAGTGCCTCCATATTATTGTCAGTGTTCAAAATCTGTGGTTGATTGACCCATTATTATCCATGATAATATGCCTGAGGAAAATTTGGAGGGGAATTTACCCCAAGATATCTTTTGTCTCTTATGTGATCAGATGTTGCTAACATTGTAAATCATCGTGCCATACAAAATAATAAAATTATGTATACTTATAATAAGTATTAATTTGAATATTAATGATAATGTATCATGTTTTTAAATGAATAATGAAATAACGTCTAATGATGACACATTATCATTGTTATACAAATTGATACTTATTATAAGTGTATATATATAATTATTCATCAAAAAATTGTTGGGACAGTGAAATTCACAATTTAAGTTACTGGGATTTAATGCTTTGCAATATTTTTTTTCCTTTTTAAGGAATTGAAAAAATTTATAGATAAAACATACAAGTACAAAGACACGGGGGCAATACCCCAAACAAATATCATGACTCAAAAATAAAACAGATAAGAGCTTGTAGGCTCGTTGAAAAGCTTAGATAAATGCCGGATAGCTTGAAACTGAGATCACAAATCCTGCCTCCACATCTCTGATCAAACTACTGTAATTATGTCTTGACAAGATCTGTGATGTTGAGGGAGCACTCGGTTATTCTTCTTATACCATAAATAAGAAACTGTGACATAGAAATCGTGACAAAACATGTCTAGGAGAAATTTGGTCTAATCATAAGAGTCTTGATTTTGACTTCCTCTCAACCAAAAGAAGAGAAGTTGCAGCCAAAACAGAGGTGTTCATGGGTCTTCATAATTGATCTGCATAAAATACTTTCACTAGAATCTAGAGCACAGTGAACCTGAAGACAATTCATGATGCACAAACGACTTAAGCAAGCTAGAGAGTGAATGAATTGCACAAATGACTTAAGTAAGCAAGCATAAGGATGAAAGAGTGTCTGGTAAGCACGTCTCAAAATGCTTTGTAACTTCTCATACGACTTATTATGAAATATTAATATTTGATTTCTGAATTCTGACTCTGGAAAATGGAAAAATTTTGTATTACACACAAAATTTGCAGGAGGTTTCTAATGATAGTGAGGTGGACAACTACAAGGACTAATATTGTATAGTAGCATCTTTTAACCTTGTTATCTGGATTATACTTTGTCCCTGATGCTGCCTTGAGACATGGAGCGATCTAGCTCATCAGATGGATCCCAATCCAACAATGACGATAGAACCTTGGACAGAGTGACGAAAACTTCAACCATGGATGGGCGAGAATTAAGATCATGAGCCACACAGTTTTTAGCAAGCTGAGCCACAGAGAAGGCCAAGTCTAAGGGGTATTCATTCCTCAAAACAGGATCCATGAAACCTATAAGTTTCTCTCTCACATTGTCTCCTTCCAGCACCTTATCAATGGATGCAGAAAGCAATTCTTCCCCTTTATTTTTATCTCCTGTTAAAGCCTCCCTTCCAGATAAGAGCTCCAATAGGACAACCCCAAAAGCGAAAACGTCTAGTTTAGATGTGATGACTCCATTTTCTATATACTCTGGAGCCATATAGCCATGAGTGCCAATTACATGCCTTGTCAATTGCAAGCCACCCTGTTCTTGGTCGTCCACACTTCTTGCCAAGCCAAAATTAGCAATTTTGGCTCTGAAGTTGGCATCTAAAAGAATGTTGCTGCTCTTCAGATTCTTGTGTATGTAAGGGGGATTGGTGTATTTGTGGAGATAGTTGAGGGCATTCGCTACATCATACGCAATCTGAACTCGTTTCTTCCAATCCAGAGTAGCAGAAGCAGTGTGGTGCTTGTTGGCATGGAGCCAATCATCAAGAGAACCATTTTCTGCACACTCGTAAATAAGGTACGTATTCCCTTTATGAACACAGAAACCAGAAAGCCTTATAATATTGCTGTGATTGATCTTCTTCAGTATGTTTATCTCGCTTGAGACGTCTCCTTTCATCACCTTAACAGCAGCTTCATCGCCCTTGAAGGATCCCCTGTAAACCGAGCCCTTGATTCTGTTTTCTTCGCTGAAATTCCCAGTGGCTGTTTCCAAATCTTGAAACTTGTAGATTGTCAAGGACTCAACAGCGCTTCGAAACCCTTGTGAGGAGACAGAAGTAGACCATGATTTGCTGTTTTCAGGGATTGATGTGTAATCAGTAGACTCTGAAACCATCTTGGGTCCTGAACTAGAGACTGGCTTGGACTTTGGCTCCTTAGACCGGCGACGATAGAAGCAAAATACAAATGCCAAAAGGGCAATAAGCAGCAGCAAACCAACTCCGATTCCGACACCGACATATACCCATTTCTTAGAGCTGGATGACCCATCAGGAGGGCTGGTTGGTGTTTGTGGAGATGGTGCCGGAGGAGAGGCCGCCGGTGACTCAATCTTGGTGGGCTCAGTTGTAAGGGGAACTAGAATGGGCGCAAATGGATGTATAACTTGATCTGCTGACAGCTCATTAGCATCAAGGATGCTTTGTTCCTGCACTTTGAAAGTTTCAGCAATGGCAGAAATGGAATCGCCCCATGTGATCAAGTAAGTGAGCAAATACTTGACACCAGAAGCCACCTGGTTGGTTGATGGACAAGCACATCTGATTGGAACTGTTAAATTATCACCCTCAGTGATATTTCTTTCACCATAAATATTCTGAGCCATCATTGCCTGGCAGGTTGTGAGACCCTGGTAAGTGTTATTTGACACAGAGAAATATGTCTCCCCAGTGACAATAACCTTGTAGGTGGCATTATACTGGTAGTAAGAGGATTGATTGGTTCCGGAACAGGAGCAGTTGACTGGAATTATCAGCAGGTCATTGGTGGGGATGGTGGCTGTGGCGGAGGCTAGTTGGTTGATGGAGACGATTGAGTCTGGCTGGACAGACAGAAGATAAGCTATGCTGACAGCTGAGTTGTAGGGATCGATTGATCTGAAAGTGACGTAGGATTGACACGAAGATCCAACACTGCTGCAGACAAAACCTCTGGTTATATTGTTGTAGGTGGAGTCGTCACAGGCCAACTGATGGTTGTTTACGTATGGTTGTTGCCCATGAATCAAAACTGATACATGAACAACAATCAAGATGCAGAAGATCGATTTACAGGGAGAAACTGTATCCATCTTCATGCCTACAAAAAAAAACAAAACTCAAGTCAATTCAACTTCTCTCTCTATCTGTGTACAGACAGGGGAGATAAAGAAAGGAGTGAATGAAAATGGTGGATTGATTTTTGTCCGTGGTTGGTGTTAAATTGATAAATATTTATATTGCCTGTTCAAGATTGTTGAATGCCAACCCAACAACTACGTTTCAAAGAAGAAGACGAAGACTCTTTGACTTTTGCATTCCAAATCAACGCGGTTTCGATGGTCCAACGTGCATCGATCCCGTAACTGGCTTGGTCCATCTCAATTATCTGCTCTTAAAAGGGGGCCCAATTCAATTCAGCCCACCCGCCAAGTGAGGGGTGGATCAGAGATGTCCGGAAGAAGAGCCGGTACAAGTTTGATTTCAATTCAAATTGACTCATTTAAGTGCGGTTTGTTATTATTAGAGAAAAAAACAGGAGTTACTAGTGAATAAAGATCCAACATTGATGTTAATTTTGAATTGGATGATTTGATTTTTCTTCGGTTCAAACTCAATTTGTTTGAATTAAATATTATATCGAATCTAAGTTAACTCAATTTAAATCAATCTCTAATCTTAAGAATTAAATTATTATTTAATTATTTAATAAATTATTAATAAAAACAATAAAAGTTATTTTCCCTTGTTTCACATTCAAATCTTGATTCAATTCAATGATGATTATGGTACTATTGGAAGGGGTGGATACAAATAAATTGAACTCAAACATTTGTTAGACTTAAGTTTACTTTAAATGAAAAATAATCCAACTTAAGTTTATTAAGTCAAAGTTTAAAGTAATCTAAAATCAACTTATATAGAAATGATTTAACTCAAATTTAGTTTCAGTTAAACTCGAATTCATGACTTAAATTTATAATTCGAATTTATAATTCAGATTCATAATTTAAATTTACAACTCATTAATAAAACAATATTATTTTATCTCATAACGATTAAAACTATGTTGTTTAAATAATTACTTGATAAAACTTTTAAACAACCACTAACCAAGTTTAAATAAAATCAAACCATCTACTTAATTTGTGAGCCAAATTAAATCGAATTCTCTCTAATTCAAATTTAGTTTAATTAATTTTAATTTAAATTTGATCTTAATAAATTTAACTCTCAGTCAAATTAAGCAAAAATGATTTTGAAACCTAAACTAACTCAAATCCAATCCAACCTTGTTTTCTATCAGTTTCAATCATCTCTGCCGGTGTCACGTCGGCACTCTGAACCTAAATAACCGAATGTTCAATGTATCCGTCTGAACGGTTAAATGACCTATAGATCAGCATTGACTTTGAAAGCCCAGACTCAGCTACTGTGGCCCTGTATATTTTCTTCCAATGTCCACGGCAATTCTGAAGCGACTTCCCCGAGAAGGAGATGATGACACATGACCCTCATCATGGAAGTGGTGGAACAGGATTTGGTTACCCAGAAATTCAAATACCAGTAAAAGAACTTCGTCTCTAAACAACCACCCGACAACTTCGGTGTAGCCACTTCGTTGATGAACTGAGCCATTTGTTTTCATTCACAATGCAAATACTAAATTTGATCTAAATTGCTTGAATTCAAATCATACAAGCAGAATTCAAATAAAAAATTAGACTTGTTTTTATAATCGATTGAGTTTATACTAATTCGAATATTTGAAATTATATTCAATGTGGATAGAATTTAAAATTAAATTGCTTTCAAATAAAGTTTGAACCAATCTCAAACTAAACCTTATGAATTCAAGTTGCTCTTGAGTTAATCTTCGTTTAAACGGGCCAAATCAAATACAGCCCTAATCATTTTTCCATAATGACCATTCCAATCGGTTTGTATCTTAATACCCTTCTGCTAGCAAGGGAAAGAAATGACTTCAACTATTTCGGATGATATAAATTGGAGTTGGAATTTTATATCTATAGAATGAACCCTCCACAGAAAGATTTTACCTTGCAGAATGGATCAGTGCACCAACATGGTTATTTAACGCCTTAAATCATTATACAGAGATCAACCATATATTCAGTCAAGCTTGCGTTTTTGGAGACCTAGCCTGATCAGTAATATTGCTGCAATATTGAGTCCCATGAAAGCAAGAAGCAAAACTGCAAGATCAAATGACAACTAACGATCAGGAAGGATAGAACAATGTTATGTATGCTTATAATAAGTATCAATTTAGGTATTAATAATAAAGTGTCATGATTGGGTGTTATTTTATCTTTAATTTAAAAACACTTAATCACATGATAATACATTATTATCGGTCATAAATTGATATTTACGATTAGTACATAGTTTTATTGGAGAAGGAAATTGTATAAACTTGAGCTGATGCAAATACTACTCATATATCACGTATCATGCAACAAAATATTCAGTCAATACTCATGTATCATGCACAATAGATGCAACAAATTGCTGATAGGCGTTTGATACAACATACCAGCTATACCACAATAGAAGAAAATAGCCAGGCGGTATCTGACAATCCATGGAAGATTAACTTCAAGAGAACAATGTCTCCTCTGTTCTGCCACTTTAATACTGGCCACAGAATTTACAGTTTTCACTTGAAGTTCTGATAATGAAATATCCACACGTGTCACAGGAAATCCGTTTATATCCCGCACTGCAATTTTCAAAGCTATTGGAGTTGCATTCCAGTCTATCTCAATGGTTCCAAAATTTGGCAGGCCTGTACAAAATCCACAAACAAGATATGAAGCATAAAGATCCCAAGCAATCTTCTTACCAAAAGATTTCCAAGAGAAACTGAACATGAAAAGCATACCATATGTGCATGATCTGTGTCTGCATTTTTGATCCAGAACTCTCATTGTGTTTGGTGTCAACCATGCCAAAAATCTCACCATGAAATTTAATGGTGATGGCACAACCTTTTCAACTGCTTGTGTAAGCCCGCTTGAGGTAGCATCATATAATGGATATTGAACAGCACAATCATACCGTGTAATTTCACCAAAATGAACATCTCCACTGATAAAGAAGACTCCATCCCTCTGCACAAGGAAACAGAAAAAAGAATCATAGATACTGACATCTGCAAAACTTCCTCTAGTTTTCCTGAACATAACAGAGAAAAACACAAATACAATCAAATAAACATATAAATAAAATTAGGGGGCCCATCCGGGAACTATCTGCCATTAATTGGAAATGCACATCAGTAGAAATCACCTTGCTATCTTCTATTAGTTTAAAAAGGCGATTCCTCTCCTTTGGAAACCATCCCCAAGACTCCATATAGAACAATGGGCCAGTGGTCGCTGAAAGATTCGATACAACCTGAATTGGGGCCAAGGTGATTATGTAGTTGCAAAGTATCACATATAACAAAGCTCACATATGAAAACCTTTAAAAGCATGGTTATCCTAGTAAAGAATAAGCATCAGCGAGCACACCAACTTATTTTTTAAGACACCACATGACTGTTATGGCGAAATGAGTCTCACATTACTAAAATACTAAAATTCATCACTCAGAATTATTTTATAAAAATAAAAATGCATGCTTTTTAAGGTTAAAAAACAGGTAGGAGACCACACAGAACCATAATACATTAATCATTGACCGTGCAGAAATGATGGTACTGCAATCTGCAGAGGCCACAGAACATCTTCTACCAAGAAGTTTGCATGGGCAACAACAATAACAAAAGATGTGATCACTAAAACTTAAAAGCTATAAAAGAAACTTCCGCAAACCTGAATAGAAGATCCGATTATGGTAACGACGGAAGCTGGACCCTTCAACTCTTTTTCCAACCATGTCCATTGTGCACTTCCCAAGATACTTCCATCGCTATTCAAAGGGTCTCTGTGATATCTAGTGTCCAAGAGGATAATCTGAACAAAATAATTACCCCAGTTAGAGCATCGCACACTTACACCACTGAATACATACACAGCCATATGAACATAAACAAGTGAACTAGGTTAGAAAATACAAGGAGAACACAAACTATATTAAAGTAGCCTCAGCACACGATAAAAACCAGACATACCATTCAGATTCTACACAAAACAAAATACCCACGGAGAATTTATAAACATTGATTTAATACCTTGATCTGTTTACCCACGGGGCCAAACATATATGATGTATAGATGCCAGCTTGCTTGCGACTACAATATTAAGATCACAATAAGAAAAAGAAAGGAATTATAGGGAAACAAACACGATCAACTCCTAATTTCCTAACGAAAACTCAATGGGAATTCTAATCAAGGGTCATATAACACATGTTAACAAATAGAGAACAATTAATTGCTTACCGTGGACTATCTTGAGGTTCATCCAAGAAATCAAGGAGAAGCCTTTGGTTACGGACTTTGAAGGGAAATTCTTTGCCGGCATCATTTAGTCCGTAATCATGGTCATCCCATGTACCAATGACCTACAATAACAACTGCCAAATCAGTAAACTCAGTCAAAAACTGTCAACATGTAAAGAATTACCCAAAATTGTTACATGTAGAGCACCTTAGTAGTCTTACGAAGAAGAGAATAGTCAGGATTATTCTTGATTATGCTGTATCTGGACTCCAGTTCCTCCTGGGAAGCAGGAACAAACCTTGGAACATTCTTCCAAGGGCCAATTGTCCTTTCTTTTCCAAATAGTTTAAAAGGGCGTCTAATGTCTCCGTAAATATTGTCCCCCATCCAAATGAAAACTTGTGGATCAAATTCGATAATTGCTTTCCATATGGGCTGCGTTCAAGTACAAGTACATACAATACAGCCAAGCCTATCAGATAAGGACAAATTCGAAAGTAAAAATAAATATTAAAAAAGTCGAGAGAGAACAGGCCTGGGGAGCGCTTTGGTTGGCACAAGATCCAAAAGCTATGCGAGAGACCAGAATGTCTTCGTCCTTGGAACTAAAAGCACTGCCGCCGCCGTAAGCTAATTGTGTGCCTATCAACGCCCCAATTATCAAAACTCCGCACGTCCACCACCACCTCCTACGCTGCCATCTCCCGCTTGATATTACTTTAAGTATCGTTTTCATATTGTCTTTCAATAGTCGCGGATGAAACTTAGCGTTCTACTTGGAAATGCACGACGAGGTGCTCTTCTTCTGGAACTTAGAACAGTGATCAAGTCACATCTCCGTTA
The DNA here is from genome assembly GCA_026122585.1 of Anacardium occidentale. NCBI lineage: Eukaryota > Viridiplantae > Streptophyta > Magnoliopsida > Sapindales > Anacardiaceae > Anacardium > Anacardium occidentale. The sequence continues at coordinate 205,542 of JAJEJH010000239.1, forward strand.
CTAACGAGCTCTCGGCTTTGACTTTTACCCTGGTTACGAAACGAGGGCTGAATCACTTTCCCCCCCGGACTTTTCCGAAATGACATGTTTTACCTTTTACATTTGAAAAGATTATTTAGCGTCCTCAACTTCATTAGAGCTACTTTGTTTTAAGAAATTTTTTGGGTCAAAGGACTTATTCCCACCCAAGGTTTTATTCAAATAGTAGTCCTCAACCTTGAATTTTTAAAACTCAAACACACACATTTTTTTTTTATTTTTCATCAATTTCTATTAACCAAAAAAAAAAAAAACTAAAATACCTTTATTAAAAATTACAATAAAATTATAAAATAATATTTAAATATAAATTTATTAATAATTTTAAAAAACTAAAAGTAACTATTGTCACTGATACTGACAACGGTGTTTGTCAATAATAACACCATATAATAAAAAACGACCACCTGATTATAAAGATAGTGACAGAGGAGATCAGATTAGTTATCTCTTATCTTAAAAAAGTGTCTAAATCGGATTATCTTTACTAATAAAAATGACAAAAAATGGCTAGTATTGGTTTTATCGATTGTTTTTAACCACAATTATTAGCAGAGATAACCAGATATAATCATATTTTTTAAAATATAATGCAGTTAGATATGACCCTTTTGTAACCAAATAGTCATAATTTAATAGTTTAAAAAATATTATTATTGATCATTAAATTTAACCATTAATTTTCGTCAAAGGTGGATGTTTGAATTTTTAAAACTTAAAAGATAGAAATGGGTGAGAATATGCTTTTTGAACAATTTTTTATTATTAAATTTGAAAGAATACTATATTTAGTTAAATTAATATATATATATATATAATTAATTACTGTATTATTTTGGATTTAAAGTAAGTTCAGAACGATTTTATTCAAAATGAATTGAAATTCGTTAATTTGAATTCAACTTAATTTGTAAAAGCAAAACTTAAATTCAGATTAGAAAAATAATTTAATTTTGAGTTGACCTTGAATAAAATTTAAACTCAAAATGTTCAATTCATCTCGATTACAAAACAAACAAAATTTTTAATTTAAATGGAACTAATTCAAATTCGAACCATGAGCTGGTTGCGGAAGAGCTGGTGTTGTATAAACTTACATGAATTTGCGCAGAAAAAATCTATATAGAGAGCTTGGCTAGGTGGGCAATCGGCAACCACGGAAGGCCCAAACAATTCAAACACACACATTGCATCGAAGGGCCCAGTGGACAATAAAATGTGCGGCTGTGGCACCGGCGTTGGAGTCACAGCTCTAGTTACTACGACCTTACTAATCGTTCCAGTGGTTTCGTATATTGGGCTGCCTTTGGTGATTTCCACAATGCAAAGCTCGGCCTTGTTTTCAGGAGTAATCTCAAAGCCACCTTCCTCGGTTCGGGTAAAGGCACTGTTCACAGCCAATCCGGGCACTCTTAGTGACAATTCAATGGCCGGTTCTGGTAGTTCTTCTGCTCCTAAATGGGCGCAAAAGACTATAACCCTGCCTCCTCATCACCGAGGCTGTCATCTTATTACTTCTAAGGTATAAGTTCACCAACTTTCAACCCTAACTATCTCTCTGTTTTTTTTTTTATTATTATTTTTCTTCATTTTTGATTATACGGTACTTTGGTTTCCCGGGAATCAGATAGTGAAAGAAATTGGGAAAGACTTGTCTGAATTTAAATGCGGCCTCGCACATCTTTTCCGTAAGTAATTGATTGATTTCAGATAAGGCCTGTGTTATTTCACAAATAAATTTTTACTTTTTAGTGATTGGAATACTTCTCTTTGTGGGTAATTTGATATTTCAGTGCAGCACACTAGTGCTTCTCTTACCATTAATGAGAACTACGATTCTGATGTTAGGGATGACACCGAGAAGTTCCTCAATAAAATAGTTCCCGAGGTTGATTTTTTACTTAGAAACGTTTATGATTTTACAGAGTACTTCACGTTTCTTATCAGTGATTGATTGGTTTGATGTGTCTTTATTTTTTCAGGGGAGATCTGCCCCGTGGAAGCATACCTTGGAAGGTTTGTCTGGGCTTTATTTTTGTTTCAAATCACTAGTATAACTGCAACTTGATAGAGAAGATATCAGACCAATTGGGGTTGGATGATTTAAGTTTAACATGTTAGGGGAAACTTTATAGCAATTTTGCAATGAAAAAGGAATTATAAATGATGTCAAATATGATTTTGAAAAGAAGTCATGTGTCCTTACTGTCCTTGTTTAGCCATATTACTCTTTTGTTGGACTCCCCGCATATCCTTGTTTTTACTTCTTTTATGAAGGTGCTCTAGTTATGCCCAGTATAATGCCTATTCTTTTTTAGAAGCATATCCTACACAAAACCTGGCTGAAAATTTCATCTTCTTCACTAATCACTGTTGTTTAGTGGTATTTCTAGTTTTAATCCGGGTGATTTATAAACATATTAAAATGCTGATTTCATATTTAATGATGTGAACTGTATTAAAGTGTTATGTTTAATGAAACAGTTGCTTAACCCTTGGTCCATAGGAATGATATGAACTTTCCTGTTTGCATTCCTGGCATCCATAATGCTTGGCTGATGTTGGATCTGTGTAATTTCTGCAGGCCCTGATGACATGCCAGCACACATCAAATCATCAATGTTTGGCTGCACACTCACGTGCGAATATCCCACCTTCATTCTCACTGTTTCTTTTTGCACTAAAAAAATGCTTGATTGCCATTTACCTAGTCCTTAATTCTTTTGCAGGATTCCCATCACCAATGGAAAGCTGAATATGGGAACTTGGCAGGTGTGTAAAAATTGTGTTGGTAATTTGTTTTAAAATCCATCAACATCTTTTCCTAAAATGCATGCCTCATAAATGTAGTTTGAGACCTGCATCTAAAGAATTTCCTTGGACCTTCAATTATTGATCCTGATTAATTTAGCTCGCTGGAAGCAAGAAAAAGCTATTGTTTATTTATGCATTATGATGAAGTAAGTGTGCTAGGACTAAAATATAGGTGAAATATGTATGGGCAGTTATGAAACATGTATGATATGTATGGGCTATTATGAAATAGGATTGGACAATTATGAAACATGTATGGGGCAATTATTAAATGAGCAAGCATAAAAGAGAGATCGTGGAAGGAGAGAAGGGAGAAAAAATTTGGTTTTGTTTGGGTTGCCTTTGACTGGTTGTGGTAGAAAATCTAGCCTCTCGAAAGCTAAACAAATTAGGGAGAGTTAAGGTCTCTTGAATAGCCAGAAGTGGAGAGAGTACCAACTTCTTGAATAGTCGGAATCATCTATTGAGAATATATAATATATAGTGGAGTGTTTCTCCATTTTGGGTGTTGTTCTGTTTTACCTCCTGGAAATCAATTTTATTTGTGTTATAATTGTATTTGCTTGCTGTGTGAGTTGTGTGGGGGTGATTTGACGTATTTTTGAGAAGGTTTCTAATCAAGTGACTCCAGTTTTTCTGGTAATAATCAAATATATGATTAGAAAGAAGAATTGAGGGAGAACACCAATTTATTGAAGAGATGACACATTCACTAAGTAATAGAACAAGCCACCAAGTTAATTTAACCAGGAATGTCTCAATATTTGTCATTTTCTTTCACAAAACCAGAAAGTTATTTCACATGATTTAGCAAAATGTCAGCCAAGCTGGAACGATGTGAAGTTGAAGTCTAATATCTGGCTGACTGTTATGGTATTTATATGTTTAATTTATTAGACATGGCATGTTAAATATTTATAAAAATAATCATTTTCAAACCATGATGTGGTCATTTCCTGCTTGAATGTCCAGGTGCACCATGAACACAGAATTCCCTGTTTCCATTTCATGTTCTAGATTAAGTTGCTGCATAGTTTTTATTATTTGCCAACTAGAGTTTTTGTGTATGTATGTGATGTTTCAGGGAATATGGCTATGTGAGCATCGTGATGTCCCCAGTGCTAGGAAAGTTGTAGTCACCCTTAATGGAATATAAGAAGATAGAATATGGAGGTTTTTGTTTCTTTTCTTCCATCAATGTTTGTAATAAAAGTAAATTTTAGAAAAAGATCAAAGCAGCTGTTTTATTTGTTAATGTGATGATATGCCAATAGATTTCAGATTTGGCACTTGAAAATATATAAATTTTGTGGCAGTGATATCTAAAAGTTCCAAAGCCTAATAGCCTGAAATCCTATTTAAAATCAAAATTTTGATGTAAAGACTTTGTGGGATCTAATCCCAATTTTTTTCTTTCTATTCAGGTCATTATTCATGATAAATGCTTAATTGGTTTATGTTTATTAATGAACTATACAGAAGTATGGAAAGATTCGAACGGAGGTAGTTTAGTCTCAAATTTATATTTGGTTTGAATAAGCCAACTTCGAATTAAAATCCAGTTCAATAATTTGGCCCCTTCTGTTTTTCTGACCACTTTCATCTTTTCTGTAGTTATTTTTTATCATTTCAGTGAATTTGAAATCGAACTCTGAGTTTATCAATTCGAATTCAAATTGAGCTTAAATTAGTTCTTGTTTCGGTTCGATTTGATTCAAATTTAGTCCACTCTTTAAGTTACAATTGTATGTTGAGAAAGGTGCAAGGAAAGGGGTATACACCAGAGAGGAGCAAAGAAATCGTTTCAATTCTTACTATTTGAGTGTAGAATAGATGGTCACGAGATTACAAAATAGTGTACATCAGAAACAATGAAAGAATAAATGCAATGGATAGTCAACTGCAAAGACCAATACAGAAGCTATTTAGTGCATCATTATGGCGAATTCTTCAAAGCTGAGAACTCCATCTCCATTAAGATCAAAGGCACGGATCATAGCCTTACAATCGTCGATGGAAGAGGACTCACCCAGACAGTTGAGCATCCTCTTTAGACTGGCTGGGGTGATGCCACTCGACCCTTCCATTACGTACATCCCAAAAGCCTCCCTTAGCTCTCTATTTTTCTGGTCCTCGTTACCACTTTTGTTCTCCATCAGCTTCTGGAACTCGTAAAAGTCCAAGTGCCCATCTCCATCTAAATCGGAAGACTGTACGGCAGCTTCAGCTTCCGCTGCCGAAAGCTCCCCTCCCACCTTCCTCAAACAGCTTTGCAACTCGGCTGCCGATATTCTTCCGTCTTCATTCTCATCGAAGTAGTCAAACACCTTTTGCAATTCGCCACTGCTTCTGCCACAGGTACTGCTTTCTACCGAAACAGAACGCGAGTCGGACCTTTTTGGAGAGAGTTTTCTACGTAATTTTGCGAAAGTTGAAACGGGAGTTCGCTTCTTATCAATTGAAGAAGATGCGTCAGAATTCATGAATTCGATGAGGGGCGTGTTTTAAAACGAGATCTGTATATAGTTTTTGAGCTTGGGTCATAAGAGGACAGAAGAAAAGTTAAAATATAGGAAAGGAAAGTGATCAGATCAGACGAGTCGTGGAAGGTAGCGATAAGCAGTTGGGATGTGCTTATATAAGAATGGAATGTTAAACAGAGACACAACACGGTTTTGACTTTCAAGATATACATTGTATCTTATAATGAATTGTACCTGTCCCGTTCCGCCAGTTGTTTATGGTGGTTCCTATGGCGGTAGAATTGTACGTAACACGAAGGTTCCCTTCCAACTTGCCTGGTGGTCTTTCACTGTTGCGCAACTTGTTTTCAGATTGAATTCAGATGGGTCGAATTTAGTGCTAACTTTTTGCCATTTTGTCACCACATGGCAATATGTGACGTGGTTAAAGTCCAACCGAAAGGCTTTTCGTCGGTCATCCTCCTCAGTCGTCAATCGTCACCCCCGTTCGGTCTATCCATTCTACTTTCTCCTCCGTGTTAGTGGTAGAAATGTCGTCTCTTTTATCTCTTCCGTTTAAACACATCTGTAACACGTGGGTCATTCTACAACCTAAATTGAGACCGGAGTCAATCGTGCTTTTACCGGTCCCAGGTCCCAGGTCCCAAGTCCCAAGTCTCAAAGTCCCATCCCATCTAGCACAAACATTGGGCAAAACTCAAAACTTGTAGTTAGGGGCTGTTTCAGTCAGGGCAGGTCTAAACAAGCCCGAATTCAACATTGATTTGAATTTAAAATAGTAGATTTCAGATTAACTCAAAAATAATGAATTGAGATTATTAACCGAAACTTTGAATTTGATTAAAAAATTATTAGATTTGCTTTGAGGAAAATCCAACTCTAATGTTCCAATGGCCTTGTTTATGAAAAACAAGCCCAATTTTTTATTCGAATTTAATTTATTTGACCTGAATTTGAATTTAAACTCAAACAACTCATATTGAATCTAAGTAGTAGTGTATTTAAATTCAAATTAAATACATAACGATTAACTCAAGCTTGAATCGATGAACAATATTATATGAGAAAATGATAAATAATGTTGAAAAAGAATAATCGTTTGAGAAGGAAAATAATCATCGGAGAAGAGAAAAATTGTCAATGAGACTAGCTTTGGTGTTGGTTAGAGCTGGATTTGAATCAAACAGTTTAACTTGATATGCTTTTAAATTTGATTTAAATCGAATTGAGTTAATATTTTAGTTTGATAGTTCGACCTGTCGATAATACTATTTATTTGAGAACATTATTCATTCCATTAATAAATTCTGACAATATTTTTGACTAGCTTGAATAAAATTAAGCTCAAACTTAAGCTTACCATTTGGGATTTGAATTAAACTTGAGCCAATCTACGTTTGAACTAACCTCAAATCTGACTCTAAAGTCCACATCAATCTTAATCCAAGCTTAAGTTTGATAAGCTGATATTGCTTCAGTTTGAATTTGACTAATTCAAGTCTAATAGTAAACTAAACCAAGTTTACTCGATTCGAATTCACCCCTAAATCCAGCCCTAGATTTTATTAGATGTTCCAGAAATTGTTGTGGCCCAAAGCATGACAAACCCAGCTCACTTTATATTGCGCCGGTAGGCCCATATGTGTAAGGGACAAGTTAAGTCCACGGATATTTTATTTGTTCTATTGGGCTTGGGCCTTGACTGGCAAGTTTCCTATCTCTCGCCCCAATAATTTATTTATTTTATTTTCACATTCTTCTGTTGCTCTCATTGGCCAGAAAAAGAAAAAAAAAAAAACTTCGTAATTACCAATTTCGCATAAATAAAAATAAGAGAAATCAACTCAATAAAGCCAGTTGTGTGAGGGAAGTGTACCCTGCGAACAAATTCACGGAAAGATCATTGACTCTACGAGATGTGTAATCGGACGGGTGAGGATTAGACTGACTTGGATAAGAAGCAAGATTCTAGTTAAAAATCTTGCAGCCGAACCCTTCGCCCTTTCCTGCTCCTTCGTCTTTCTCTTTCGCTCGCCTCTAATCCTCAATATCTGTAGCAGGTGAAACGTGGTTGGTGGCGGGCTGGCTCTGCTAATAATTAAATTATTAAATAAATAAATAAAAATTGGTGAATAGATACAGAGATAAAATCATAAAATGGCAACGTCATCAAGCTCTCTAGTGGCTGTCGTAACCGTACCTCAGCTCCGTCCGTCGTTGAGTCAAAGAGACTACAGATATCGGGTTGAACGGCCACGCACTCATCTGCCGCTTCAAAACCGTTTTCATGTGAAGCCTCTTTCTCTTCTTTCTCCTGCCAGGTACTCGCTATAGCAGAAAATATATAATAATATATTCAATTTCACTAATGGGTCGTCCTTTTTATGCAATTGTTTTTGTTTTGAAATTTGGCCGATGAAGGTGGGCAGTTGCAGGTGGTGAATCGACGTTGTATTTCAACAAGGCTGTTACTCGAAACCGCCATGCTTCTGCATTCGGTGTGCGAGAACAATTTCGTTGCGCTACCTGTTCTCTTAACCACCGTAGAACTCGTTCCATATTTGTCGAGCCTAGAGCTTTCCTTCACAAATCTTCTTTTCCTTTACGTCACACTGCTCGTGTAAGTAATTTTATTCTTCAATTATGTAACCAGTTGCTTATCATATGAATTTTCTATCGGCACAGCCTTCTTGATGTGTAGTAGCTCACTTAGCACTCTTTTCATTCCATGAATTTTTTTTTTGTGGTTATTGTTTTTACTACTATTCGATTCCTTTCCGGTACAGTAGTTCAGGATTGTTAGTTGATCACTTGTATTGTTGCCTTAGCACAAACTTCTGTTTAATATTTTAGTTATTTATCCATTTTCATAAAAAAAAAAAAAGAAGGTTTGATTTTTTTTCCTGTAATTTTCATCTTGCTTTTCTACTGCTTCTATCTGTGGAGATTGAAAAGGAGATGCATCTTGAATTAGATATTGATTTTTTTTTAATCTAACTTATTGGTAATTTTTGCTTAATGTAAGATATTGAGTGAGAATATTGGACTTCTATTGCATTTATGAGTTGGACAGTATTACGTTTGCTAGCACCTGCATATGATAGCTATATTATTATTCCAGTGTATCCCTAATGTCATTCCCCTTATGCTGGAAAGAGTTCTCGTTAATTGTGCTATGCATAATTTTCAGGTGAAGCATGTTCAAGTTCCCTGTGCAACTGTGGGTCCAGATGAACCACATGCAGCTAGTACAACCTGGCCAGATGGTGTTGTTGATGGACAGGATTTGGATTCATTGTATCGTGAACCAGACAAGGCTGAAATCAAGGCATTTTTAAACTCTGAACTACGATCTCACCCAAAGTTATTTCGTGGACAATTAAAAAATGGGCTCCGTTATCTTATTTTACCAAACAAAGTTCCAGCAAGCAGGTATAGTTTACCCTAAATGTGATTTGTGTGTTTAAGGAAGAAAATACTTGCAAGATTTATTATATTTTAGTGGTGGTTATAATTTGTTGTTTGTTAAAAAAGATCACTAGCATTATTGGGGATATAAAAAGTGCAGAAAGATACTAGATTTTCATCTTCATTTAGATTGTGAAGAAGATTTTTCTGTAAAGCATTGTTTGTTGCTCATCTTTGTGGATAACAAATTAAGCCATTAGTATTTTAAGGTTTTATGGTTCCACCCTTTTTGGTGTCTGTTGTCTTCAAATATGAATGATTAAATTGTTAAGCAGTGTGGCTGCTGATGCTTTTTCTACGTGAAGGCTCCATTTTCAGTTTCTGCCTGAAACATAATAATGCTACACATTGTAGAGACATTATTGTATATATAAACTAAACTGAGGATAACTTTTTAGAAATAATGTGAAAAAGTTATGAAGTCAGTGATAAAAGTTTGTTGAAAACTAGTGCTTAATGAAGTTGTATATGATATTTTTAGAACTAGAGTCTAAAATTTCATTTCGGGAAAAAGAGTTTTTCTTTGATATTTTGCTAAGGTGAAATGAATGAACTCCTATGTTTATTCTTTGAGTTAATAAACTCTCTCTCTGTGTCTCTTCACCCACTTGGATTGTTTTAGGTTTGAAGCACACATGGAAATTCATGCTGGATCAATTGATGAGGAAGATGATGAACAGGGAATTGCACATATGATTGAACATGTTGCATTTCTAGGAAGCAAGAAACGTGAGAAACTTCTTGGGACAGGGGCCCGTTCTAATGCTTACACTGATTTCCATCATACAGTGTTTCACATCCATTCTCCAACTTGCACAAAGGTTTATATTATCTCTTTCAGATGTTCCTCCTATTCCTGTATTTGTTCTTCTAGCAGTTCTATAGCATATCTATGATCCATGCTTAAATTAATTGAATTTGATTGCATTTTCCACTTTCCAGGACTCTGATGAAGATCTACTTCCGCTTGTACTGGATGCCTTGAATGAGGTATGAACGGTAGTTTGTGATATGCTTTTATGAATCAGTTTACTTGCAAATCAGCCGGACTTGCTTGCCTTCTTTCTGCTTGCCGTTGTTATTGTTTTATGACAGAATCGCTTGCATCAATGTCTTTGTGATGTGATCTATTCAATGATTAAATAAATAACTGAAAATGATTCACTTGATATGTCTTATATTTTGTATCCATCTTATTTATGTAGATAGCTTTCCATCCAAAATTCCTTTCCTCCCGAATTGAAAAGGAACGTCGTGCCATACTTTCAGAACTACAAATGATGAATACAATAGAGTATCGTGTTGATTGCCAGGTACGAATAAATATATAGTTGGGTTTTCCTCCATTTCTTCATCTTACTGGTCAATATCTATATTTTCATGTGAAATTCTTTCATATGTAGTTGTTACAACATCTGCATTCTGAAAACAAGCTAAGCAGAAGGTTCCCAATTGGATTGGAAGAGCAGATTAAGAAATGGGATGCTGATAAAATAAGGAAATTTCATGAGCGTTGGTACTTCCCTGCTAATGCAACCTTATACATTGTGGGTGATATTGATAATATTTCGAAGACGGTTCATCAGATTGAGGTATGATATAGATTTCTTGTAGTTATGCAATATATGTGTGCCCACATTGTTATATTTTGATATTAATTCTGGTCTATCGACCGTGACTTTTTTGCTTCCTCACAGGCTGTATTTGAGCAAACTGGCCTTGAGAATGAGGCAATTTCTACACCACCTCCTAGTCCTAGTGCATTTGGTGCAATGGCTAGTTTTCTAGTTCCTAAGCTCTCAGTTGGGCTAGCTGGAAGCTTATCCAATGAACGATCATGTAGTTCAGCTGATCAATCTAAAATCATTAAAAAGGAAAGACAGGCGGTTCGTCCTCCTGTGAAGCATAATTGGTCTCTCCCTGGAAGTGTTGGAACTACGAATTCCCCACAGATATTCCAGCATGAGTTGCTTCAAAATTTTTCAATCAATATGTTCTGCAAGGTCTTAGCTTGGAAGATTTGTGTTGCTTCTTTAATCATTTGCTTCTTGCACTTACATATGGCACATTTTATGAGCATAACTTGTTTTGTTGTTTGTTATGTAATTTCTTGTATTTCCTGTGCCTTTGTTTAAAATGGTCTCATCCTCATGTGTCTGGTGACCTTCAATCAGTTGATTTTTGTCATTTGTTTTTCTTACCCCTAAAATTTTGTTTTGAATTTTGCTGCAGATTCCAGTGAATAAGGTTCGAACATATGGTGATCTGCGAAATGTCTTGATGAAAAGAATCTTTTTGTCTGCTTTGCATTTTCGGATTAACACAAGATACAAGGTATGCTGCTGCAAGAAAATTTTCCTATTTCATTTGGAAAATTTTGTAATTTTCATCTTTTTTGGGTCCTACCTTATAGAAATATCATAGTCAGAAATTAATAATTAAGCGAAACATTTGGGAATTTTCCCTCATGGAAGGATAGTGGTGGTTGAATTGTTCATTAAGTCCACGTGTTTGTATTCTGGTTCTATTGCCTTGTTGTGTAGCCCTTCAAGGTTTAGCTAATTCATAGAAATTTTCAGAGTTCAAATCCGCCGTTTACCTCTGTTGAAATGGATCATAGTGACTCTGGAAGGGAAGGATGCACAGTCACAACCCTTACAGTAACTGCAGAACCTAAGAATTGGCAAAATGCAATTAAAGTTGCAGTTCAAGAGGTTTGTACTTTCTGCTATTCTAACTCTAACAACTTCAATGGAAGTTTTGTTCTTATAAGATTCTAATCATGCTGTTTCTGTGATTCTTATGGGTTAATTTTGGCTACGCTCTGATTGAACTAGTCAAGGAGAGAAAGTAATAAATTTTATTTATTCATTTTTTTTTCATATTCTATTAATGAATTGTTAGGTTAGGGTTTATCTGGTAAAAATAAATGAATCAGTTACAACTATACTAGGCTTCAGTAGGTACCAGGTGCTTCTTCTGCAGTTCTAATTAAAGTCTACTTGATCTTCTTTACCTGCATGTCTTGATGATAATGATATATTTTGTTGGTGCAGGTCCGAAGGCTTAAGGAATTTGGTGTCACCAATGGTGAATTGACTCGCTACTTAGATGCGCTATTGAAAGATAGTGAACACCTTGCAGCTATGATTGATAATGTGTCATCTGTTGACAATCTGGATTTCATTATGGAGAGTGATGCCCTTGGCCATACTGTTATGGATCAGAGACAAGGACATGAAAGCTTGCTTGCTATTGCTGGAACAGTTACTCTTGAAGAAGTATTGTCTACTAACTACGCTGATCCACTTATGTGTAGTTGTGCCTCATGGTTATTTCTTTGTCAGTTATGTTAGGTCCACATATAATTTCCATTTCAGTTATCATAAGCGAGGCACAATTATATTTATTGTAATTCTTAGAGAGTAGTAATAGGACTTGCATGTTTCTTACTGATTTGCTCCAAGTTTTTCTTTTCTAAAAATCAATATTTTTCTCTTACACAGAGGTTTTGATCCTCTATCATCTGCTACTGTAGGTTAATTCTATTGGTGCCAAGGTCTTAGAATATATCTCAGATTTTGGCAGACCTTCTGCACCTGTTCCTGCAGCAATCGTTGCATGTGTACCAAAGAAGGTTCATGTTGATGGAATTGGTGAAACTGAATTCAAGATATCCCCAAGGGAGATAACAGATGCCATAAAATCAGGACTAGAAGAGCCAATTGAAGCTGAACCAGAGGTGCCCTTTGGAATTTTTCTTGATATGAGCTTTTAACTTGATTTCAAAGGTGTATCTGTGTGAAAATCAAGTTCTGAACTTCACTGTGATTATCTTGTCTGGTCAGCTTGAAGTTCCACAGGAATTAATATCTCAGTCACAGTTAGAGGAGTTAAAATTGCAGCGTGGGCCATCGTTTGTTCCTCCAAGTCCTGAACTAAATGTCACGAAAGTTTATGACAAGGAAACTGGGATCACTCAACGCCGTCTTTCAAATGGAATTCCTATTAATTATAAGGTATAACTTTTGTTTGTATTTAATTCTCTTTGTCTTTTTTATTATTTAGATTTGCATAACTTATATGTTTTTATGTATAGTTGTCTGCAATTTAAGATCTTTCAGAACATGGAAAATTTTTGGGAATTTGATAATTTGTGGAGTAACACTCTGCAGTTTTCTTTCTCTTTTGAGGCTAATTTTTCTCCTTGAGAGTCTTGTAATTTTTCCTTATTCTTCTTGTAGTAAAGATTTCAATTCTTATTATTATGAAGCCTATATCTTTCAGTTTCTGTTATTCATTGCCTTGAAATGAGAAAGTAGCAATGATCTTCAGCCCAGTTTTCTCATGAATTTACATCGATAGGGGTTTGCATAATTGATTATACTTCAGTCTTTATACCCTCGTTGTCATTCAGATTTTAAAACATGAAGCTCAAGGAGGTGTTATGCGGCTTATTGTTGGTGGTGGGCGAGCAGCTGAAAGTTCTGAGTCAAGAGGAGCTGTTGTCGTGGGTGTTCGAACTCTCAGTGAGGGCGGTCGTGTAGGCAACTTTTCAAGGGAACAGGTAAATTAAGTTATATTCTATATTGTTTGTACCTTTGTAATTTCACAGTTACCCTCCTATGAATATGTTATATACCTGCTCAATCACCTCTGAAATCAACCATCACGCCCTCACCTGCAAAGCACACTCAACTTAGGAAACACAATTCCAATGAAGTATAAGATTGAACCAGAAACAGTCTGATTGAATATTCTTCAGTTGTATGTAACTGTGGTAGGACTCCTTACAATCCTCCTACTGATTAACCTAGAACAGTCTAAAGGAAATTGACTGAAACAGATGCAAAAACAATTCCTGGCATTTGAGGAGCCGGTGCCTCCCAGTACTCAACTATAAAATATCAACCTAACTTCCGTTTTTTTTTCTTAGCCCCTAATATAAATCTTGTTTCTTGTTCCTTTTCTTTTCCTCCTCCAATGTTATGTTGCCACATTGGTCCAAAACCGCTGTCACCCTCAGCAAATTCCTCCAAGCCAATGTAGTTCTCTTTCCTCGCCTTCTCCTCACATACACCTTGAGGGGCCTATTAGTGTGCACACACATATATATAGTTCTGTATTGGTGACCTTTTTATGTATGCAAGACATGTCTTCATGTGTCACTAAGGTGTAGAAATTTATTTCTTATCTACAAATGTGTTCTGATGGACGCAAGGTTTTGCTTGTCTTGTAGGAAAAAAATATAAGAGCTTGTGTATGAAAAACAGAGGCAAAATATATCATGTAGTGAATTAAAAATTGCATTTCCATGAATAAAATTATTCCTGTCTTCCCCTTCTTGTTCCATTTGATCACCTTATCTTATTTAACATTTAAGTTAGGATGGGCTTGTGACCTCAAAGCATGGAGAGTTACTTACCCCAATGAATTTTCCTGCATTGGCTGATGCCAATTTTAGTTACTCATAATAATTTGGAATACTAGTTGTTATTGCTAAAAAATGAATCTTTTAGTCTTTTGGTGTCATTGTTGACCAAATTACTGTATTTATATACATAATGGTAGGAACACGTCTCAGTACTATAATTTCACAATCTGCCATTAAGTGGTTGTCTCTCATATATTTTTTAATTGATTCTCTAGGTTGAGCTGTTTTGTGTAAATCACTTGATAAATTGCTCCTTGGAGTCTACCGAGGAATTTATTGCTATGGAATTCCGTTTTACTCTTAGAGATAACGGAATGCGTGCAGCTTTCCAGTTACTCCATATGGTGCTTGAGGTATCTCTATGTCAACCATAATCAGTAGCTTGTACATATTGTGTCTTCCTTGTGACATTTTTAACTACTATGACTTGGTAACACTTACTGTTCAGTAAATTGTTTAATGGTGGTGGTTGACTTGCAGCATAGTGTCTGGCTTGATGATGCATTTGACAGAGCTAGACAGTTATATCTTTCATATTATCGGTCCATTCCCAAAAGCTTGGAACGTGCAACTGCTCACAAACTCATGTTGGCAATGTTGAATGGAGATGAGCGGTTTGTGGAGCCTACACCAAAATCATTAGAAAATTTAACTTTGAAATCAGTAAAAGATGCAGTAATGAATCAGTTCGTGGGGAGTAACATGGAGGTTGGTAATTGTCAAGTTTTGGAATATTTTTTATATAAACATTGCATCTGATATGAAATTTCTTATTATCTAAATGGTTTTCGTTCCTCAGGTAAGTATTGTCGGAGACTTTGCAGAGGAGGAAATTGAGTCTTGCATTCTTGACTATCTAGGCACAGTTAGAGCACCAACTGATTCTAAGAGAGAGGATGAGTTTAGTCCAATCCTTTTTCGACCATCCCCATCTGATTTGCAGCACCAACAAGTGAGTATCAGATATTTATAATATTTTTACATTTAATTTCTAATTTTCTAGAAATGCAAAAAAATGGCATGCTTATGAAGTATAGTGTTTAAAATAGCCAAGTTTGTATTTATCTTAGACATTTATTTATTTGCTAAAAACCATATTAATAGTCATTTTTCACCTTTTAATCAGGTATTCCTGAAGGACACTGATGAGAGAGCATGTGCCTACATTGCAGGCCCTGCTCCAAATCGTTGGGGGTTTACAGTTGATGGTGAAGATCTGTTTGAGTCAATGGGTGATACTTCAACTACTTATGGTGAGTATATGCTTGATATGTAATGCTCGTTGCTTGGAAGTTCAGTAAGCAAACTTATGATTCTTTAATCATATTGCTAGTTTTCACATGCATAAATTAATTTGAATAACTTTATGTATATTAATATTTTTCTTATAAGATCTATTTAGTTTTTGGATAATCACTTCCTACTCCAATATCAATTAAGGATTAATTAGCTGCAATGCTTATGCAGATCTACTACTACCTAAAAGTAAGGAAGCACTTTCAGAGGGGAATAATATCGAGAAGGATCAACAAAGAAAACTTCTCAGACATCCACTTTTCTTTGGTATCACAATGGGACTGCTGGCCGAGATAATAAATTCTAGGTAATTCTTTTAGCAGCATGTTCAAAGCCAACACATCCAGTAGAACTGATGAATAAATGTGTTCCTTTGTGGCCTGTTGCATTTTTTTTCATTTCGGAAGTTCAGTCTGATTTCATTAGGTGATTTATCACCATATTTCTAGGAAAGAGTTGGCACAGAATCATAGTAGGATTATGATTGTATGAAAGGAAGGTCATTTGAACATTCTTTAAACAGCTGTGGAGCTTTC
The DNA here is from genome assembly GCA_026122585.1 of Anacardium occidentale. Lineage (NCBI taxonomy): Eukaryota > Viridiplantae > Streptophyta > Magnoliopsida > Sapindales > Anacardiaceae > Anacardium > Anacardium occidentale. The sequence goes on from JAJEJH010000239.1 coordinate 221,612, forward strand.
TCATACAGAATCAAACTATTGAAAAATGATAAATTAATGTCCTAGGAATTTATATCTTTCTGTTTCTGATAGACAAAAAGAGTTAGTGAACTTAGAAATTGAAATGTTAGTTTTGCACTCATGGAGTGGAAGGGTATGATATATCTATTCCCAGCATGTGGGCACAAACATCTTAGCAAACACATGATCCTTAGGGATGTCGTATATATTTTTCTAGTTGTGTGGACAAATTCTTTTGTGTCTCATTTGATAGTCTGTCTAGCGAGTATTATATCGTTCTTTCCTTTAAGATACAGAAGGAAGGAGTTGATAGGAATTTGTCAAATTTTGTATCTAGTGACTATGGAAAAAAAAATGAAAATATGAGCGCTTTCAAAACCTCTATCAACTCTTGCATCCAAGAATTAACATGTCAATTTGTGTGGCTAGTTTATTACCAATGACATGAAATTTTTCATTGTGCTTCCTGCAGGCTTTTTACAACAGTCAGAGATTCTCTTGGATTAACTTATGATGTATCATTTGAACTAAACCTGTTTGATAGACTTAAGCTTGGCTGGTATGTGGTATCTGTAACATCAACCCCAAGCAAGGTGGGAGTTCAACTTTCCAGACATCTTTATTTGAAGTTTTTTTGTGTCATTTCTGACCGCTAACCAGATTTGGAGCTATCTGTCGTTCAGGTTCATAAAGCAGTGGAGGCATGCAAGAATGTCCTCAGAGGTTTGCATAGTAACAGGATTGTTCCCAGGGAGTTGGACAGGGTCAGTTTTCAGACTTCTATCATATACTGTTTTATATGACCTTGTAAATGAAAGCAGTCATATTATAGGTGTTTGATGAAGAAAACTTTATCTTTTGAAACTGTTTGAATCGCATATCAAGCTTTCATAAAATAATTCTTTCCAAAGATTAGCTTTGTGTTTAAAGTTAATTTGTGGAATTTTCAGTTATTTAGATAATTATTCTCTCCACAAGTGAGCTTTTGTCTGAGATAATGTTTTGTTGTTTACCATTATGGTGTGTCTGTGCATAACACAGGCAAAGCGGACCCTTCTAATGAGACATGAAGCTGAAATCAAGTCAAATGCTTATTGGCTTGGATTGTTAGCTCACTTACAAGCTTCTTCTGTTCCAAGAAAGGTACATGGGAAATCTTTTGACTTGATCTGAGCTTAGTTTTTATCCTTGACATTTGACAGAAGAATGGATAATAGTTTATGTCCAAACTTCGTTAAAATACAAAAATGCTGACTTATTCTTTCAACTTTTACTGTAATTCTTATGGTTACTTACTTTATGTGGTTGTGGTGTTTAGGACATATCATGTATTAAGGAACTTACTTACTTATATGAAGCTGCTACTATCGAGGACATATATCTTGCATATGAACAATTGAAAGTGGATGAAGGTTCTTTATATTCTTGTGTTGGGATTGCTGGGGCTCAGGCTGCTGACGAAGACACTGGTAAATATTATATTGTTGCTTGTTCCTCATGCCTACTGCCGTAGGATAACTAGAATTAGGTGTATTAATGAATACATGAAGAGAACAGAAAGGGTGTGAATCTTTAAATAAGACTGGCGCGTAAAAAAGAAAATACAGTTTATTTTTCATTTAGTTTTTCTATAAATTTTCTTCTCATTTGCATATTTTAACATTGTGCAGCTGCTGTAGAGGAAGAATCAGATGGAAGCTTTCAAGGAGTTATTCCTGTGGGAGGGCGTGGCTTATCTACCATGACACGGCCAACAACATGAACTCACTCTATCTTATTGTCAATGTTACATGTTGAGGAGATTCAAACATTAGAAGGTATGTTCTTACTGGCATCAAGTCAGAGATTAGAATTCTTCAGGATTGGGCCTGTGAATATTCTAAACAATAGTAGGCATGCCTTAGAATACCTATATTTGCATTGGTTGACAAGAATTTTGCAATATCCAATTTTATAATAGAGCAATAATCCCAGGGAGCTTGGGACAGCCGAAAACCTGAAGCTGTGAATCAAGTGTTTTGCCCTCAGTTGATTCTAGTTTTGATCATTTCATACTTCTAGCTTCTCATCGTAACCAGCGGAACAAAAGATTTGTGGTATATAATATTACATTCAGCAAGCAGGTATGTAATAACAATCATTTGAAATTAAACCAGGGCAGGTTTTAGCTTATAGGTAGCGGTTATTGAATTGTATATTAATTGATTTGAGATACCATATCACAGCTCATTAGCTTGTGATTATAATTTCAATTACCTGTCCAGTTTTAATAATGGCTGTAGAAAATTGTCCAATATTTATTTTTATGATTGATATTGATGGCACTTTATCAAAATTAGTGTATTAGCATTTTATTGAAAATTGTGTGATTTTGAAATAGAGATCAGATAATCTTTAATTATATGATATTATATCCTTAGTACATGTAATGTGTTATTCATATGGTTTGGACTAGCAGTTTTATTATGTTTTTAGAGCAGTAGTCTTGAATGCTGGAACTCAGTTTGAGGTGAATGATGGATCAATTCCCAAAATTTCCCTTCATTGTTGGAGCATATCAATTCTTTGGCCAGAGTCTTAATCGTGAAGAGAAATCCAATTTCGATTTTGCTTGCTTTTGTCTATAATGACTCACCAGGGGCTGGGACCTCGGACGACACATTTATGACTAAAATTTTCACTTGCTTTTGCTTCCTGTTGTCCATGACTCACCAGTAGTGCAAAATTCATTCCCTTGTCTCAGGTTCATCTTCAGCTTTTGATTTCAGATCCCATAATTAGAGAGACATAAAGTTGTCACCATATCCACTCCCATCCACTCGATTTTGCACTTGGATACCTCAGAGAATGACCCACAGTAAACAATATCAAGTTGGTGCTTATCCGAAAGTGAAGCCAAGATGACGATTAAAGGTGAAGCAATCCTGATAACTACGGCAATTGAATAAAGGTCTATCCTTTTTGGGTTCCCGAGTTCGAAGCTAAAAAGTCATTCAAACCACCATTCCAGTCGCTTGTTATCTTTCTCGATTAACTAAACAAGATGGACCACCACCTCTCTAGTCCACCATTGCTTTCTTTTCCTCTCCTCTCCTCTTCTCTCTTCTCTCTTCTCCATTGTCCTTCTGTTCTTCTTCCCCTCAAATAATTTTAGAGCTGATTCTGGTCTCTGCCCCAACCCATTTGGATTATTGACAAGTGTGTGCTTCTTTGTTACTTAGGCTTCAAAACTGTTATACAGTAAGCTCCCTGTCAATTGGCATTCCATTTGTATCATTCGTCTACTATCAGATTCAATGGTTATTTTATCTATAATTTGTAATGGATTATAAAGCTATTTTTTGAGTTTGTATTTGAAATATAACTGATAAATTTGTAACCCTTCTCTTCATTCTAAATTATTTAGGAGATAAAAGACACATAAAGAGAGGAAGTTCAAAATCGAATAATAAATTAGACATACATCATAATTGTAGACTTAAGCTTACGAACAATAGAAACACGTTATCAAATCTTTGTATTCGATTCTTTCTTTTGGATTTATCATATATAATAATAGATAACAAGATTGATCAATCGATTCTAAATGTTATTTCTATAATTTAATAAGAAATCTCGAGATAACCAACCAAAAAAAGATCTGCAACTATCACTGCAATGTCTTTCAGTGTAAGTAGCTTTGGTTTAAACCGCTAAAACTATTACAATCTGCATATTCCTTAAATAGTAAGCAAAATATTTGTATCCATTTCAAATTTTCTTTCTGTATCAATGATTTGAAGGAGCCCGTCCAACAGTAAGGGGAAATGATGTGCAACCAAGTTCTCTACAAATTCCAATTCTCTTTCCATTTTATATTTCTCTTTCTGTCCCAATCAATCTCTTTGATATGAAAGCAATTTGCAACAACCTATCAATTCCAAGGTAGGAAGAAAGGAAAGAACCACAAAAAATGATTATTATTATTATGAAATTAGCTATTACCGACATGGGAAAACTTTCACTGCTGCTGGCCTCTGTTTACACTCAAGCCAGATTCTAATTAACAAAGTATACATAAAGGCTGTGATCCACACTGGCGGTACCCGATTTGTCCGTAGAGCTCCCATGGCAAAGGGTGGATTTGATCCTAATCTAGCCGAAAGCTGAATTCATAATATCTATTTCGAGCTCAAATTCAATCAATTGATACACAACATCATCGAAGGTTTGTTAGAGAGAGAAATAGTATTGTTATATTGCTGAACGGACAAACCGATATCAATCTAAACTATCGAATTGGAGCTTTAATTCGAGACCAGTTCATAACAGCAGAGGCAGCTCGGATTGGATATACCCCTACAAGATTGTGAGCAGTTGTATAGACATTTGCTAAAATCTACAGTTGTTAAGCTTCCATAAACTGTTTATACATGTTGATTTTTCATGTCAACGAGCGATATCTGATTTTGTTGTGCTGTAGCCTAATTGTTGCTCCATCTCCCAGCTTAATTTGGAAGCCACACCAGAGTGCTTGGGGACATAATCCTGCTCAGATTTTCACAGGCTTGATGATTAAGATGTAAAGCTCTCTTACATATCATTTCACTGTTAAAAGAGAAACAAAATTGTACCTCAAGCTTGCACATGAGTTCATAAGCGGTCGGTGCAGAAACAATGATATGTCTAGCGGCTTCTGCTATGAAGCCTTCATCAACAGCTTTGTCTATGAAAGATAAGAGTGAATTGTAATATCCATCAACATTTAGCAACCCCACCTGAATCCAAAAACAGTGTCATTATTTATAAGCTTTTTGCTTTCGTGGGTAAAAGTGTTAAAAGTGAAAATAGTTACAGGTTTGTCATGGATTCCCAGTTGAGCCCAAGTGATTACTTCCAAGAGTTCTTCCAGAGTTCCATAGCCACCTGCAAATTGAACTTTTGTTGGCGTTTTTCCTGTATTTTGGGAAAGTTCAATTATAAAAGAACAAGCACCTCACCTGGCAAGGCTATAAAGGCATCAGCCTGACGCGCCATTTCAGCTTTGCGTTGGTGCATGCCTGATACAGCTCTCACTTCTCCCACAGTCTCTCCGGTTAACTGAATTTGACAATTGGAATTCAGATTCATTCTATATAAATATTCATATATATATGTATAATTGAACACTACATCTTGACGAAGAACACTTGAATACCTCTCTTGGCATAAGAGTTTTAGGAATTACTCTGCCGGAAGAACAGAAAAGTAAAACAAAGAATTAGAATTAAAAGGTCTGTGACAGACACAGAGAGATAGAGACAGAGAGACACAGAAGATTGAAAATAAGTTTAGATACCCCAACACATGGCGACCACCATCATAAACAGCTTGAGAGACAAGCCCCATCAACCCAATGCTTCCTCCTCCATAAACCAGGTCAATGTTCCTTTCAACCTGCAAGTATTTAGGACTAATCATTTCTCTTTTAGTTTCTAATTTTTCTCATTGTTTCTTTTTCCCATAAGCCATGCAATCCAATCCAATCCAATCCAACCAAAACAGAACAAGCAGAGCCTTAAAAAACTTCTGGGTTATCTCAAATCTTTCAGAACTTGAATTCTGAGGAATTGATAGAACAGAAGAGTAACAACCAAGGCTAAAAGATGCAGAACCAAAATATTGGGGAGTGAAATAATTCAGTACCAGTTGTTTGCCAAGCTGAATAGCTGCAAGCTGGTAGCTTGGACTCTTGCCAGGGCTGCTACCACAGAAAACGCAAACACGTTTGAATCTTGATTTCATGGAAGACAGGCGATGTTGTTGTTGTTGGAGATTTTCCATAAGTGGAAAGCTTTTAAGACAAAAAAGAATGGTGTTTAAGGTAATAATTTAAGGAGAATTGCGAGGTATTGAAAACCGAAACCAGAACCGAAAAGTAAGAGAATGAATATTCATGGCATTGGTCCCTTTTTATATCAAATCACTGCCCCACCACCCACCCTACCATACCTTACAATTTCATTTTCTCTCAACTTTCTCATCTCATTACACACACACACACACACACACACACACATATATATATATATTCATTCATTCATTCATTCCCTCTTTATGAATTTCACCCCTTTCTTTTTTTTAATTTTAGGTGTCATTTTCATTCTTTGGTTTTCTGACACTTAGATTAGATTCATTCTAGGTACTAAAATATAGGAGTAGGGGCGGATCCTGGCCGAGCTTAGGGCAGGTTCGAACTTCAAATATCACTGCAAAGTGATGGTGAATGAATAATATTATAAACAAATTAAATAATATTATAAAAAAAATAATATTATCTATAGAGGCAATCAAATTTACACCTTTTTTGTATCGAATTAAGTTTGAATAAAAAATAAAATGAATCATATTTACTAAATAAAAATTAAAAATAACTCGAGTTTGGCTTGGTCTCTAAATTTAAAGCTCAATTTGAGTTTATTGCATAAATTTATGATTCAAATTTATGACTTCAATTTATAACTTAAATTTATAGTTCAAATCCATGATTTATTATAAAAATAATATTGTTTTAATAATTATTTAACATAACTTGAATTTTACAATAAATCAAACTCAAATCAAATTATGTCATCGCTCAATTTTTGAATTGGATTAAGCCAAACATTTTATAACTTGAGTTTGACTCAATTTTAAAGACAAATCGACTATCCCATTTTAATCTTTGTTCAAGTTTGATATGAACAAATTAATATTAAATTTTAAAATCAAACTAATTTGATTCAGATTTAATCTTAGTTGTCGGAGGAACACATCAACCAAATTTTATGTAAATTACTGGGTTAAAACTTCAATTGACATTCAATTTATTTCAATAACATCAAGATATTTTATTATTATATATAATAGGCTTCTTTCTTTTAGAATTGGACCACAACTATAACAACCCTATTTTCCAATTTATTATTTTTTTAACACAGGCTTTTTTTTAGCATTACTGTTTTAGATAATAGGAAATAACATTATAATTTTTATTTATTAAAACTATATTTTATATAATAATTCATAAATAATAAAAAAATTAAAATTAAAATAAATAATTAGATTATTTAATCACTTAATATCACATTAATACATTTATGCCTATTAATATTAACCATTTTTATATATCCAATTTACTATTATGTATAAGATAAATTGGATAGATGTGAGACAATGGGACTTCACAAGATGGTGGATCATAGTCATCTCCATGTGCCTCATGGTCCATAATATATAATATTCTTGAAACAATATAATTAAGCAACTTGCACTTCATCAATAAAAAGAGAAGATAAAAAATGAAATTTTATACTCAGCCATATTAATTTTCCTCGAGAGTTATAAGTAATAGGGAAGAACAGATTGTAATCAATTTATATTGATTAGTTAATAAAAATGCATGGGCACTTATTAAAGAAAATGTGATACTATAAAGAATAATATTACATATACAAGTGAATCTTATTAAAATATTTATACAATCTAATATGATAATATGTGATAAAATAATTTTAAAGTAAGAAAAAAATGTAAACAAGATATTGGGTCACGATCTGATATTTCATTTATAAATCAATATTTTAGCACTTGGACCTACTTACTGGTATTATGAAATATGTTTGTTTCTGTGTATCACAGCTGTATTTCTTGTGGTTCCCATTCATACTCACTGGCTCTTCTCTTCTCTGCACTGCCCTTTGCCCTAATCAAATGGCAAGGTTCAGTGCTTCTATTCTGATACCTTTTCTAAGTTTTGATGCAACCCACTTGCTTTTGTAATGTTTTAGAACTGTCAATCCATAACCATCCCAGCATAACCTTAAAATATACCAAGTTGTGCCAAAGGGTCTCTCTGAAGGGCGATATTTGGACACATCAGGCCTCCACCCGGAGGAGATGCCTGGAAGATACCAATATACCACCATGCTAGTTGCCTGGAAGATTCTCAAATAATTGTAGGACTCTCTCAATTATTAAATATTTAATTAGGGCGTCACTTGCTGTGCAATTTAGTACTTTGCCAGATATGGCATGCAAAAGCTTGGCAATTGCCTTGTTCTTTCTTTCAATTGCCATGGGTCTGTTAAGTCAGTCTGTCCAATCCTGATACTTCTAATACTAATTAATATTGTCACATGTCATCACTGTGTTGATTCAGATATTCGGATATATTTCAAATATATAACAATCAGGGGAAGAAGCGGGGTGCCCATGTGCCCAGTTTTAATTTATCTTCAGATATTAATTCAAACCCATATATAATTTATCTGCAGATTTTGTTTTTCAGTTACTTTTTCACTTGATGATTGACTCCGTCAATCAAATTTCCCGAATGGAATTTGATTAAAGGAAGTAGGTTGAGTTGGTAGGTCTCTTCAACTTAGTGCTCCAGGTTGATTCTTGCTCCATGTACAAAGAATTCTTCTCTTATCTCCAACGTTAATTTTTAAACCTTTTTTTATTCAATTCAACACTTTTTATCCAATCAAGAACTTCCCCACAAACTTATCTTTTATGGTTGGTCCTTGCCTCATGTTTCGTTTCAAGATGGGTTCTTCTTATAAACAAATAAATAAACAAATAATCTTCTTCTATTTACCTCCCAAGTCGACTTGTCTTCTCCAGATATCATTGAAGTGTCCATCAACCTGTCGTATTAGAGACTGATATATAAGGTCATTTCCATGAATAAAGGGAAAAAAATAATTGGAGTCGTGTTGACTGCAACAGAATACTTGATCATTAAGCAATGTTCATTACGTTTTTATGATATGGTTTAGAAAAGAGCACATCTTATTTTACACGGTCGAAGAAGAAAAAACCTAACCCTACTTCATTGTTAATATATAAGTGAGATTGTCTGAGAAGCTAACTTTGCTTGGCTGGCGAGGATATATGAGGTCGACGACAAAGTTTTTTTGGATCTTTTATGACATTTTTTAGGGTTTAAATAATATTTCGTTGAACTTTTTAGTTCACAAGTCAGATCTCTTTAAATGTTGACAGCATTTTTTTATTCTACATACACTACAAATGACCGAATTGTATAACTGGGTTAGTCTGAGCTGCTAAAATTTCACTGTCATCTCGGAGAAGAAACGCTTTGGCCCCCAGAGAGCGATCTGTGCTGTCAGCACTAGTGTCAAATCGGTGACTCATCTGAACTCATTAATTATTTATGTTGAATTATTTTTCTGATCTAAAGTAAAGAGCCGATCATGGAGTTCCATGCAAACTGTAATACGATGTGATTTTTGAACCATCTCGCTGATACGTACACGTACAGCTAGGATCATTTGCAGCTAATTATGTATTAAATCCGTGTTTAAATTACATTAATGTGGAAATCCATTGCAATCGTAAAGGAAGGGTGGATTCGAGTTCAGTCAATGTTTAACTTGATTTTTTTAAATTGTAAACAGTAATATTAGAAACAATCAATGATTTACCCTTCTAATAATCATGTTCATCGTATTAACCACTTTTTTGTGATAATGTATACCAATTCAAATAAATTTGAATTAAATATTATAAATTCGATCCGAATTTAAAGTGGGTTGATGTTCAATTTGAATAAATTTCAATCATATGTAAGACAAGCTTTGGTATAACGACACCGATAAATCATCAATCTTAATCTCAATAAGTTAATTATTTTTTAACTTGAATTTGATTTACTCGAATTGAATGCTAAGTTAAACTTGAGTTAATTTAATTCAAAGCCACCCACAAATAATGTGTTATTAAATTATAAAAGCTTATGACATAAAAAAATATTATAACATTGAAAACGAAATTAATAATAAAATTTAATTACAATCGTCATTTGTGACGTGGATCCCTCTCAAATACCTTGAGAGCCGAGGCATATAAGATTATATGTTAGCGGGGGATTCTACTAATAAAATATTGAACTGGATTGGCCCCAATTAGTGGGGTATTTGATTAGAAATTAAATAATATTGTAATGTAGTTTAGGCCTCCACCCATGATTCATTGACTACACTTAACCATAAGGATGCGTTTAAACTGAGCTGCCTTTGACAAGCTTAATTTAGATAAAGATCAAAGTTTAAAAGATTTTGTATTGGTGTTCAGCTTGTTAGTGTACAAATAAAAACAAAAAAATTAATTCAAATGGATTAGAATATCATTGTTTTGATTAATTATGACTCAATCATAGAGCCAAATTGAATTCGATTTGATACTATAATTAAACCCAATCTTGATTTCCTTCGAATTAAATCGAATTTAAACTAATTTAACTCTTTTAGGTCAAATTAAATTTAAGTTGACTTGAGTTTAAATTCGATTGTCTCAAATTCACTAATACTTAACGAGGAGTTTTGATTAGGTTAAGTATTTTCAGTAATGCGGTGGAAATGATTGAATATTAATCATGTGGAAACAACTTGCAGATGGTGTTGCTCCGGGGGCTAATATGAATCAACAGCGACCTCGGCGCTTTAGAGCAGCTAAGGATGCTGCAGATGCGGCATGTGGTTCCTTTCTTGGATTCTTGGTGGTCAGATCATCGTGTTATGTTAGCTTGCATTTAGTGGAAACAAGTTTTTCACGGAAAAATAAATTCTCCTTGCCCTAAACTCCTAAAGAGTAGAAAAACTATAGAAGAGAGAGAGAGAGAGAGAGAGATAAGTCATGTGGTATTTATTGACTTTTTCAGATTTTATCTTGTCGGCAGCTGAAGAAGAAAGGTTACGTCAAGAGTTCGAGTAGTAATTTGTTGAATTACACACTCATAAAACTCACATTAAAATATAATTTTATGTATAGAGCCTTAAAAGTATTGATAGATAGATTTAAATTCGATTTGAATTAAATTTAAAATTATTATCAATCTAAAAGTGTTCTAATTCAATTAACTAAATAAATCGTTTTTCAAATTTGACTTAAAAGTATTTTAATTTTTAGTACAATGTGAATGTTTTTATAAAGAAAAAAATTGATAGAATTATGTTGTAATGAAATAAATCGATAACACGTATGACTTATGAACAAACGAAAGTTTTACTTCTAAGTATAAAATACAATTCCAATGGCATGAAACAAAACATTCCAAAGCTTAAGGCAAACCAGATCTAGCATAAAGATCAATCCTTTCAATAATTGAACTCAAATATATATATATATATATAAAATTTTAATTTTAGTTTTGATATTTTATAAGCTGTGTCTGTGATCCACACGTGCGGCACTTGCATTATTAGTTTAAAAATAAAGGTCCCATATCCATTGGAATAGTTTTCCCTTGATTTTTGTGATGGTACATGAATCACGATTTAGTTTTGATGAGACGAGACGGCATGATGTAATAATTTATTAGGGATGAAGTTGAACGTGGCACATCTTACGTTTAAATATCTAATTTTATTATGAATTGGTTTAAACATGTTTAAGATTCACTCGTCTGGAAAATGCAGGACAGTGATCCTCGCTAGATTCTTTCTAAATCCGGTTGGATAAAGATCCAAGATTTCGTGCTCAGATCTAAAGACGTGCAGGCACATATGGTGAATACCAAAAAAGAAATTCTTATCAGTCTACATTGATTCCCAACCCATCTCAATCAGTCTTTGAACTCCTGTTCAGAGCGTTGTTTAGCACGAAGACTATAGCCTTGAAGGAAAAATTCATATCACAGTCCATAAAAGCATTCACATCCAAGTGTAGAGTGAAGGGAAAGTTAACCAATTTATCAGTTCTGTGGCTATATATTCTAGTGAAGAAAAAATAAACGAAAGAATGATACCGATTAAATTTTACACTATGATTCCAACAACAAATTCTTCTTATCAAATGGCAACTAACTTGAGATTTTAATATTAAAAAAAAAAAAAAAATGGGAAAAGAAACAATGGCAGAAATGGACTATTGGACAACATTTGAAAAATCATCAGCCCCCCCTGGTGAGTGGCAGGAAACCATATCATTGGTAGCTGCTCCCAGGTGGCGGCGGCGGTGGCCTCTTATTTTGTCTTCTATCCAATGAAGAAAATTGATTGCTACTTCGTTGATGATGGCTGTGGTTGACTCTCTGTTGATTGTTAAACTGGTGGTGACCCTGGTTTCCTCTGTTTTGATAATAGCCCTGATTTCCTCTTTGTTGATTGTAGGGTTGTTGGTTCTGATCTCCTCTTTGCTGATGGTTGCCATATCCTCTGGGAATGCTTTGGTTGGCCTGTGGCCCACCCCATTGATGTGCACTACCACCACCAGGTGGTCTGTAGCTCTGAAAGCTATTGTAGCCACCTTGATGTGAATTAGGAGTTGCCCCAGACGCCGGGGCCATAGGCCTGGGTGGGTACCTAGGTCCACCATTCAGGTGAATTCCTGAAGGGTTGTGTAAATCAAACGGCTGTTCTCCACTGTTAGCTGACCAACTATTTCTATCATATTGAGAATGAGACCTTGTGTGCGGAGTTGATATCGAATGCCGTTGACCATACCCACCATCGTAGGAATGGGGAGGAACCGAAGACCGAGAGTGGCCAACAGGAGAATAATCTGTTCTAGGTTGTGATATTCTAGGATGTCCCTGATCATGACCCCTGTAATCATGATAAGAAGGAACTGTTGGGATATAGGGAGTGGCAGCATAAGGTACTGGTGGACCCCGCATATGATTACCATATCCATTATGATCCACCTTCAACTGTAAGCTATTAACAACAAGTCGATGTGATGCCTCGCCAAGCTCACGGCCAGAAATGGTTCCACGGGGATTTTGCCTGAAAGAAAAAACAATTACACAATTATTTAAAACATAATTGACAAAAAAGAAAAAACAATTACACAATTATTTAAAACATAATTGACAAAAAAAATCTAAACTAGTCCACAGATAATTAACACAGAAAGGAAGAAACTTCAAAAGTTGACCATCCCATTTCACAATGGCCTCCCACCGAATTGAAGAACACACATACCTTCCATTTTCATAAGGTCTTCTCCCGGAATCCTCATGCCACAATGTAGGCTCAGGTTTTATATCATCCAGTTGCACCATCTGCAGGATTAAAGTTTAGACATTAACTTTTAGTACCACAGTTGAGTAAAAGATTTAAGTCTACTTAACATTCTGAGTGATCATGCATCAGCCTTCGTAAGTATGATATTGCTGAATAAAACGTCAAATCCAAGAATAACACATATAAGACTTGCATATGGCTCATTACATTCATTAAACATCCATTTACAGCAGAGAGGTGTCACAAGTTACCTTTTTAGGAAATATGACCCCAACAGGAGGTCTGGTGATGTGTTTATGTGCATCTGGGAGTTTGTATATAGCACACCTGAAAATCAAGGCACATAAACAAAATGAAAATTAATTTCTAGAAACTTCAATAACCTAATGAACAATTATATTCAATAATTAGAAGCTTACACGACTTGGTTGCCCATGATATCTTCCATCCCGTCAACTGGAGACCTAAATATAGGAGGATGAGGATCACCAGCACATGGTGATATATAACCATTCATCCCACCACTGCACATAACCCTAAATAAAATCATGACAGTCCAAACGTAAACTAAATATAAACTTCATTAGCAGCTATCAAACAAAAACAAGACGCAAGACATGACTTACAGCTCATCCACTCAAAACTAGAACACTGCACTAAATGTGTAGGTGAAATTGTGGTCAAAGCTAAACACATTGGGTCAGAGTGATTATAGTACTGTTTCTTACTAGTTCTGTTAAAATCACAAATGCGTCAAAACAATCAAATATCCATTTGAACAATATGAAACATCAGTATGATCTGAACAAACATGATTGGTCTTAATTTTTCCTTTTTAAAAAGATGAAAAGTTAATATCGCGATCTAAACTAAATTCACTAATGATATGAACCTAGTACAAGTTCTAAATGAATCAAGCTGGAAAAATCTTAGCCTAATTTGATAAATCATCTCACAAACCACACTCAGTGAAACAGGTGACACATATGGATTGTTGAAAATTTTCGTCAATATAACTAATATCTATTGGTATGAATTTATACAGGTAGAAATTAGATAGAATCAACTTAAAATCCTATAAGTCAAAAGAACTCTGTAAAGTAGCAGTCAGCAACCAGAGCTAGAAGTAGATACAAAACATTTAGCTATTTCAACACAAACCTTAACTCAGGTTTGATAAGTTCCTTGACCTCAGCTCGCTCTTTGCTTTTTAATTGTTTACAATGCTCATCAAGTGTATAGATGCTTGCAGAGAGAGGATGGGATAATAGCACAAAAAGCATGTCAGACATCATACTGTTTCTCCACACTTCCTCCTCCTACAGAAGATTTACACAATACTAGGATCCATTAATGTAAAATAATTCAATCGAGATGACAGAATACAGCACATGCAGGCTTAATCAAAGTACCATACCGTTAAAGTATGTTCAACTTTCTTAACCTCAGCAAGAAGGCGATCTTCATCAATGAAAGGCAGCTTGGCAATACCCTTCAAGAAAACAAGTACAGTATAAAGAAGTAGAAAAGAAAGGAATTGAATAAAAGTTGTCTACTACACAAAGCTAAACCAAAGGGAAAAAGATAAGACACCTGCCAAGCATACCGCTTCCCATTCATGTCCACTTCAAAATCTACAGAGGCAATATATCCAGAAGACACAGCTCAAATGGCATTAATTTACTATTAAATAAATATTAGGGATTTTCATTTAGAAAAGACACATACCAGTTGGGTAAAAATCAATAATAGGTGAATTTGGATCTGTCATCAATTTTCTGTAATGCTCGGGGAGTGCGTGAGCACTGAAAATAGGTTACAGTCAATACATTCCTAATTACAAAATATATTAGAAACTAAATATAATAATTACAGTAAGTAACTACCACACCTTGCAGCAGGGAAGACACCCAAGAGTTGATTAAATGGTTTGAAAGGTTGACCCAATTCAAACCTGATATCCAGCTCAGCAAGATATTTGAGATCAGAAGCAAAGGGTGCATAATGATAAGGATAATACCTGAAACACCAAAGCAGCTTTAATATCGAATTAATAACAAATGGATACAACTTCAAAAATGACTGCAAATATCCCCAGTGAGGCTGACATGGATGAAATAAAATGACAACTGACAAGATCTGTTTGGAATCTCAAACCCAATATATAAACACCAAAATGGATATAACACCAAAATTGTCTCCAAAGTTCTTTGCTTCTGTACCATTATATGTATATCAAAAGCTCGGCCAGGAGGAGGGGTAGGGAGAGGTGGTGGGGTGTGGGGAACAGCAAGAAATCACAAGTTGTTGAAAGAAGAAAAATACTCACCACTGCCAAGAGCAGACACCTTCATAGTAATAATGCATGACCCAGCATAACCCTTCTGTGTACCGCAAAACCTACTCAATTGAAACTCAAGCACATAAAACAAGCCTAAATTGATTGAAAGATAGAGGCATTAAACATAATACTTAAGATCAACTTACAACATCTTTTCGTACATCTTCACGTTCCTCGGGAGTTATTGCATTAAACTTCTCCTCATAATACCTTTCTTTCCAGCCTGGCTCTCCCAATTTAACCTGATAAAAAAGAATTGGAGTTATAACATCCAACATGACAAATGTACCAAGAATAAGAAATTTTTGTTTGTCCACCATTTGGCTGTAATTACATCACAGTTGCAGCATTACATAATGGCAAATAATAAATGCAACGAAATACGTACTATTTTATATTTCTTGGAAGAGGAAAACATCAGTAAAATATAGCTACTATAAGCAAATTTCAACTGAGTTTTTATAGGAAAAAAACCTCTTCCACCCAAAATTTTAGAAGGAGATATATAATCCACAAAAGAAGCATCATTTTGCAATTTTATATGAATCATCATAATGCAATACACATTCAAACCTTATCTTCTTCTGGATTTTCCGAGTTGAAGGCATCAGATTTCCCACGAAGTAACTCCTTCAACTTTGCTTTCAATTCTTCTTTATTTTCCTGCATCTGAAAGTCAAGGAATAAATTAGCCCAAGATGCATCACTATAGCACAAAATAATCCTGCAAAACTCGTAAATATATAAGAGCAGTAAATATAACGTAAAGTGATATTAAATGCACTCTTAACTCCTCGCCAGTAAGGCTCATACCAAATCAAAGGCGGCTAGCCCATAGAATATGAGTCCTAAAGAATGGCTTAAGGAGTCAGAATTACATTAAAGTGCCTCTCCTGAAGTAGGAAAACATACATCTGTTTCAAGACTGTCCTCTGCTTCAACAATGGCTGCACCAATAGTGGCCCCTGAAGACAAACGCGGAACTTTAGAGGGCCGAGCAGGTGCTCCCTTACCATCAGATCCCCGTGAAAGTTTTCCTGCATTATCATTTCCCATGTCCATTCGCTGATACGGTGAAGGGGAAGGACCAGAAGCAAGACGAGAACCATGGAACCGTGAAACAGGAACCAAAGAATCAGGCTGCGCTTGAGGCTGAGCGTCATCTCCTCTCTTTGCTTGAGCCTTTTCACGCTTGATTCGTTCAGCCTGCCTCTGTTAAATATAAACCATAATAAAAAGACAATAAATGACACAAGATAATGTTAACCTACCAACCACAACAATACTGGGAAGAGCCTAAAACAGTCAGGAGCCTCACTTTCCCATAATACGAATACATATGCACCACAGTTAGTTATATTCTCATTCAAACAAAAGGATATCCAAACACTTTCTTTTCTTTTATTATTTTTCACTTTTTTAGGGGAAACAAGTAGGATATCCCAACCTATCTCAACAAATAAAACCACAAACTCAATTAATAAATACTTTATTTGTGCAACTCCAGTTCTTTCACTGGGCAAATGCTTCCACAGACCTAATTTGAAAACCAAAATGTCGTGGACTGGTATAACAGCAAGCCTTAGAACAAAAAAAAGAAAAAAACAGCCATAACTTTGGTATGTATTCAGCCATGTACACATTAATAAAAAATAATTCCTAACTTATACAACTGCAACATATTCAGTTAGTGTCTCATGCTCAACAAATCTCATGTAGAAATGGGTTGAAAAGGAGAAATCTGATGCAGCAGTGCTCTAATCTGAAAATTTCATCCTCATAGAGTCCACCATGCACGTGATAAAAAAATGCTGATTTATAAAAGACTGCAATATATTCATTTAACATCTCATGATGAAAAAATCCATGTTGAGATGGAGAAAAAAAGGAGAAACCTGGTGCAACCGTGCTCTTTTTTGAAATATTCTATCCTCATAGGATCCAACAGCTTGAATAAAATGCTCCACCCTGCTCAAGTTAGGCTGAGAAAGAAAATAATCAATTTACTACAAAAGAAAAGAAATGACAAATGCAATTAGAGAACTGGAACCACTTAAAGAGATTAAAAAAAGAAAAAACACAATCAGTGTACTACCTTGCTTCCATCAGTCAAGTAACCACCCATAGCCCTAAACTCCTTCTTGTATACTGCAAGCAACAAGTTGATTGCACCCTGAAAATGCATGAAAAGAAATAAAGGTTGGCATTATATTAACAACTGGGACTTGGGTTAAGACATTCCTAATGGACGGCTGGACAGCCAGTTTCAACCCAAAATCAAAACAGGTAGATCAATAATGGCCAGCTACCTGAAAAAAATCCTAATTGAAAGTTTACATACCTCACGGATTTCCAGCGTAGGCATATGTGGCAAAAAGTCATTGCCAACAAAGAAACACATAAAGATAAAATCATCAACAATGCATTCAATATCAATCTCAAACAGCAGGTTAGGGATCCTCATCTCATATTCCAGGTATTCTCTAAGAGTCCAGATGTTAAGAAACTGCAGCCAAGAAAAGGATGAATTGATGAAATGAGTGCCAAACAACAGGTATAATTATTTGGACATCACATTATGAAACAAATTTACAACAGCAACCAAGGACATTTTAACTAAAACTTACCTGGTAGGGCTTTTTGACCACAGCCACCTCATCTCCTTTCTCATCAAATTCACCTGACTTCCTCTTCGCCTTTCCCTCACAATCTGAAGCTAAATGGCCCATCTGACCACAAAGGAAGCATTTGTCTTGTTGTCCAGGAGTAAATACAACCTGAAGAAAAAAGGATACTCAATTAGTTGAGACTCACAAAAGGGGCCTCCAACTATCAGTTATCCGGAGAATGAAAATCTACAGAACTTGATTTAACGATCAAGAGACATCTAAGATGGAAAAGATGATAAAAATTGAAGGAAATGAAATCGTATCTCCTTCTCTGACAATAATATGTTGCATAAATACACAATAAACCAGCAGATAACAACAGTCAAATGCAAACCTCTCTAAGGATTGAAAAATGAACTTCATGTGTAGCCAAGGCCAACATAATTAAATCTGCATCCTGGCAGTCAGCAAAATAAACAGAGAAGACCATGTTAGTGACAGAATAATTACAGCATGGCATAGGTGTAAGATACCTGATTAAAGTCAATGTTTCTATCAGAAATGAAGCGTATGCTCTGAGGGAAAAATATACCAAACCATATAGGCAATGGCGTGTATTTGGATCAAAACCAGGAAGATTTCTTTGAAGACGAATATAAGACATAATTTTGTGTTCCCCTTCACCAGGGACATTAGCATCAGAAAGAATGACCTACAAAAAGAAAATCCATGCAAATGATTAAAAACTGCAGTTTATTGTTGTAACATTCCCTGCAGGTAAGAGCAATATTTAGAATGTAAGCGAAATCAAGCACAAAGGAAAATAAAGAACATTGACATAGAAGGTACCTTGACTTTTTCCCACCCAGGATCATTATTTAATCTAAGATGAATATAATACTGCAACGCAATTGACAAAACAGCCATAAATGGAGTTCCAGGAGTGATAACATTAGAGTCACAAACTTGAGAATCAATTTTCGGGGGGAGTTTTCTGCCCTCCTTCTCGAATTCCTGGCGTAACCTTTCTTCTTCAGCCGCCTATAAGATAAAAAATGAAAAATCAATAACTACCACATGACTTATTTATCTCTCTTCCATAGTTTTTCTATTCTTTAGAAGTTTAGGGTAAGGAAAATTTATTTTTCCATGAAAAACTTGTTTCCACTAAATGCAAGCTGACATAACACATTGATTTGACCACCTAGAATCCAAGAAAGGAACCACATACCGCATCTGCAGCATCCTTAGCTGCTCTAAAGCGCCGAGATCGCTGTTGATTCATTTTAGCCCTTGGAGCAACACCATCTACAAGTTGTTTCCACATAATTAATATTAAATCATTTCCACCGCATTAAATAATTTATACAAACTTCTACAAGTTTTTATCTGCATGATCAGTACTAAAAACAATACACATAATAATTATTCAATACATTTCTACCACATGAAACAATTCATAGAAACTTCCACAAGTTTTTTCCACATGATCAATATTACAAATAATACACATAATTTATTCTATCTGTTTCTACCTTTCCGCATGAAATAATTTATACAAACTTCTACATGTTTTTATCCACATAATCAGTATTACAAATAATACACATAATTTATTCCATCTGTTTCTACCTTTCCGCATGAAATAATTTAGACAAACTTCTACATGTTTTTATCCACATAATCAGTATTACAAATAATACACATAATTTATTCAATCTGTTTCTACCTTTCTGCATGAAATAATTTATACAAACTAAAAACTCACCAATAGCCATGTACAGCAACTTTCGAGGTCGTACCATCACAAAAAGTCTATCAATGTAATCGAAAACACATTGAAATACTTCATCAAAAGTTGTGGGCGCAGGCTGCAAGGAGAAATTGCATCGTCAATCAATTAACGTCCAAATAAATATGCAAGCATTAAAAAAAATAAAATCGTAGTAGAGTGGACGAATTTGAATTGACTGTTACCCTATCTTCGGGGTGAAAGCAGGGATGAATAATCCCGTTCATGTCAAGATACAAATTATCGAATTCGAGTTTATTAGGATTAGGTTTACTGGTATCAACCGGAATCTTAACACCATCAATTTCAACTGGCTCCTCTTCGATTACGTCCACCACCACTAAAGGATACTTCTCCGCCAACCATCTGTAAAAAGCCGGAACTCCCATAGCCAAACACTAGCTCGAAATCTGAGGAATATCTGACAAACGCCTAAAGGAACTATCGAAACCCTAATCTTAAAAAGGAAGGACAAAATAATTGAACGAGAGGCCGTGCCTCCAAGTTCTGCTTCCGTTTTGTAACAAAGTAGGATTTCGCTTCCTGACGCGTCAGTTAGGGCACGAGATTGAACAGTGGGACAATGATACCCCCTTAATTCTTCAACAACTGCGACTCAAAAGGCGAAAATTTTTGGAAGCAATTGGGGTATTTTTGTCTTGTGAAAATATAAAACTGGTGACTGTTCACTGGGCCGGTTTGGTCTTGGATTTTTTAGGTCAGGCGTTTGCAATCAAGTAAAAGAGCTGTTAGTTTAAGGCGTCACAGCCCAATGACGTACCCAATTTGATAACAGAAAATAATTAAAATATTAAAAAATAAAAAAACTCATTTACGCAATTTTATACCAAAGAATAATATTGTAGGAATATACCATATCATAAGTTATTTGTCAAAAATACCCTGGTTATAAAAAATAGAAAAGTCAAATCTCTTACATTTTGTCGGGAAAGCAATGCTCACCCAACATTTAAGTTTATTACGAAAGTTTTCGATTTATTATTATCATATCAATTCCAACCAAATATAGCTGACAAAATATCCCAAAGTAGCACACCAAATATATCTCAACAAACCAAGCATCATACACACAAAAGAAGAAAGGGAAAGAGACAAGAAACACTTATTTCTTGCCATGGTCAATATTGTTTCTCTCTCAAAGAAAATTTCACTCTCTAGCTGGATTGGGAATTATTGGTTGTCATTCTTCTCTTTTAGGGTTAAGACTTTCTGAAATTACAAAAAACCTTAGGTGAAAAATGCTGGAAAATAAGGGATAAGAACAACTTAAAGTATAGTGGCTGAATATGGAAAACTACCATTTTCTCGCATATTGCATGAATCAGCCTCTCAACAGGATTCATGCACATAGCACCCAACACTGAAAACTATCTATTTCACCCTGAACTCTCTCAACTCAAATTTTTTTTTTTATAAATTCTCAATTCTAACCCCATATTTTTAGTCTAAAAGATATTTCTAATCATAGGATGTTACACAGACACTAAGATATGTCATATCAATTTTTTTTAATTGATCCACTATTTTCTATTGTTTGTTTTGCAAAATTTTTTATAAATCATGTCAAATTTAAATTGAAGTATAATGAGGCTCATAGTTTTTTAGTCGGATTAATAGCGTAGTCACATAAAGACATGATTGATAACATCCAACAAAGGTTAATTGAGACACAAATGACCTATTTGCATATTTGCTTTGGCTATATTTTAGACATAGAGGAGTAACAATTTAACATGATATTCATCCATTTGGTCTTAAATAGCTGAGTTTTGGTTTCATTTAAATGGGGTGGACATGCAATTCGATCTTATAAAGTTTGCATAGTTGTTAGGTTTACGTTTCAGTAGTCGCAATGATAAGTTGTCTTATGTTAAAATGATCAGAATTTCACGTATACACTAATAATACTTTATGAAATACAACAAAGTAACTTATGCGAACTTGCATGCAACATTTGAGTCTAAAGCATGGGATGAATATGATGAAGATGCACTAAAAATCAAAGCATTATATGTCTTGTATTACAGTATATTAGACGTCGACAGTAAAAAGATGATTGATAAGAAGACATTATTTTTTGTTGATGATTTGGTTGTGTTCAATCGTGTTACCTATAAGGGTTGACGGTGTAGTAAGAGACAATTGAAGAGTTAAGGGAAGTTTTCCTGAAATGGTACCAAGAGATTGATAACCACCATGTAGCATAATGTATTCACTGAGAGGTTATTTATTTAGCAAATTGTGTATATTTTTAGTTATATAAGGTTGTGAAATCCATTTCAATTAGTTTTAGAGCATAATTTTTATTTCTTATCCTTTTTATATAGTTATGGTTATACGAAACCCTAGAAAATCTAAAAGGTTTGTTGAGCACATTAGAGATCAATAAGTCTCGCACATGTTAAGATGAACGATTGTGAACTTAACTATGAAGGATAATGCCCAAGCATTTTCAGGACAATTAGGTTACGTTGTTTAGTTATAATTCTTATTTAAATATAAGTGTTATGTCATTGATAAGCACTTGTCATAGAAAAAATATCAAAATCTTTAGGATATTGTCACACCCATGTTATAACTGATGAGAAGGAAGCAAGAGTCCTACTGTTACATCAATGATTGAGTTCATGGGATGGGAGAAGGCAAAATCATTGGCTTCATCCTCCAACACATCAATAGGAGAAGAATCACACCATGTCAACCTATGAGATGTGTTAACGACTCAACCTTTACTTTCTAATTATGTTAGCCTATTGGCTCAATGTTCACTGTTTGAGGATGTTGGCTCATTGTAGCATCCTGGGTTTTTGTAGAAAAGCCCTTAGGGATAGAGTTTTGGGGTTAGAAATGAGTCCAGGAATAGGGTGGGGGTCTTGAAGAGTTCAGGGGTGAGTTAATAGTTTTCCAGAGCTGAGTGGCCTTCGTATGATTCCTTTAGGGAGGTTTTAATCATGCGAAGCGTGGGAAATAGATTTTTATTCATTTTTTCTGGTGCACTCTCGTGCACAGTGCCCTGCACGCCCGTGTAGGTGGGTAGCAGGAGAGAGAGACGGGAGATTTATTAGGTTTCTCACCTGCAGTTTCCTATTTTCAGCTTAGTTTCTCTTGTTTTCAGCAGCTCCCAACCCTAGCTCAGATTTCCAACTTTCAACAGCTCCCAATCCGGCTAGAGAGACCAGAGATTAGCTTGAGAAATAGTTTCCAGCAGCCATGGCGAGAAGTAAGTGTTTCTTACTTCTTCCAGTGTTTCCAGCTTGCTTTGATGCATGTTTGTTATGGTTGGAAACGTGTGTTTCCATTTCCAGTATGTTTGATTGAGTATATGTGATGATATATGATGCTTGAGATGATTGTTTCCCATCCAATAACATGCTTGCTTTGCTCGTGTGTATGATGTGAGAGAAATGTTTGAGTTTCCATGGTGAATTCAGTAGAAATGGATGGAAGATGAAATTATGCATGATATGTGTATATTGAAGTGCCTTGGATGGTTGATTCCAGTTAATTTCAGTTTGGATGAGATATGTGTGTGTTTGGATGAATTTCCAACTTGGTTCTGGTAGCTGCTCGTGTTGCAGAACCGGACACACGCCCGTGTGCCCTGGATTCTGCAAGGGCACGCCCGTGTGCACTTCGTGCACATGACTAAGATTGCAGAGGACACGACCGTGTGTCTTGGGGGACACGGTCGTGTGCCAGCTTTTCTTTGAATTTCAGCCCAGCTTTTCCAGAGGAGAGCACGGCCAGACACACGACCGGGGCACGGTCCCGTGTGTCTGGGCACACACCCGTGTGTTTTGCTTGGCACGGTCGTGTGTCTCTCCTGCACAATCGTGTGCTTGGCCCACACGCCTGTGCGTCCGTCAGATTTTCCTAGAATTTCAGAAATTGAAGTATTAAAGGTTTGGTAACCCATTCAGAGGCTAAATGACATCAGATAACAGCGAATTAAGATAAGAATGTAGCATATGCATAGCATGACACAGCATATAACCTGAAAGAGGATCCAAGGATCTGAATTCAATAGATTTCAACATTCAGAACCCAATGTATGGGTTACAGTTTTGGGGGTGAACTCGATGGGGCATCTGTGAGACTCAACATTCTGACACCAGTCAGTCTGCTCAGCAGCATATCAGATTCAACTTTCTAGCCAATAGCTAGAATGTTCAGCCCACTTGGCCAGGATGTCGAATCTCTGTGTTCATCAGTCTGATCAGCACAGCAAGTACCTTTGGGTACATTCAATTATAGATTCAGATACATGCATCAGTATACAGTTTCAGTTTCCAGTTCAGCATGACATAACATTCTCCTCATGGCATGACTAATCAGATAATCAGATAATCAGAAATCAGTAATCAGATAACAGAATCAGCAGTTTCAGCGCCAGCAAGCGATTAGATGTATGGATAGGGCCGAGGCCAAGTTGTGTGTGTGTGTTTGTCGCTTGTTTGGGCGGGGGAAGTAAGGAATGCTTACTGGGTGATCTTTATCACTCATTCCTTTCCTTCTTCCTTTCCTTTTCAGGTCAGTTTACTGTTGGCGAGGAGCGGGTGGTCCGAGGCTTGCGAGAGGGGACCCCACACACACTTTCCAGTTGTATTTTCAGTTTTGGCCTATGTGGTCTTGTAAATGTTTTATTTACATTTTCAGTTGTTCAGAATAGTATAAGAACAGTGTATATGTATGAGAAAGGCCAGTATGGGCTCATTGTATATTTCAGTTTCAGAAACGCTTCCATATGTGTATTCAGTATGTATCTGTAGTAGCAGTAGTTCTTTTCGTAGGATTCCCGTCTCGGGTACCCGATTTCCAGTTTATTAATAGAAAAAGATTTTTTGTTCAGTAGCAGGGGTACTCGGGGCGGCGGGTCCTACACTCATCATCTTCTTGGTCCATGTATAAAGATATTGCCTCATCATTCGAGTGTAGGTCAGTTGATTTTGGTGTTACTTAATCCCCTCATGATAGTGGCAACACGCATTAGAGATGTAAGTCAGTTGACTTGCGACTGTTAGTTCGAAGGCATGCACAAGTAACATACAATTTGTTAAGAATGTTAAAGAAAAAGTCGACTAGTGTAATGTTCAAGTGACAAATGCACATATATAATAGGAAGAATAATAGAAGATGCTTAATGTTGGTGATAAGGAAGAAGAGAAGACTATGCAATTGTATATAGGGACAAAGGATTAGGTTCAAGGATGAAAGGATAAAGAACTGATCCAGGCTTCATTCGATTATTTCCAATTAAATTATTGGTCAAATCAAGACCAACATAAGTATTAAATTATTTATTTTAATAAAATTTTTAAAACTATTGTTAATGCAAATTTAAATACACTAGTAAGACATATGTAACTATGTCAAACACAAAATAATAATAATAGCAATTGAAAGAGTTCTATGTTATGGATCACCCACGATGTTCTCTTTTTCATTATTTTAACCTAATGTAATTCTGATGCAACGGATTGTGACGATGAGATTATTTGTAAGGTTGATTCAGTCTGAATCAACTCTAATTAGGATTAAACTCGAGATTTATTCAAATTCAAAAAAGTTATCTCAAAATTGGTTTGATATTAAGGAATTGAGAGTCAAGTTCAGCTAAAAGATAACTCAATTGTAGATTGCGAATGTTTGAATCATCTTGAATTTGAATTATTTAATATAAGCTCAAGTAATTTGGATCAAATCCAATGTTACAATGCAGACAATACTAGTATGGTGCATATTCTTATTGATTACAAAATTTTACAAAAACAAATCATTAATGTTAAAATGATGTAATGACCAAATTGACCTGATGGTTGAATCGTGACCTAATGTAATAACTAATATCAGCCAAATGTAAGATTATTTTATGGGTTAATATTAATTATTATCTGTTTTGTTTTGTTTTTTAAAAAATATGGGTGAATTGTGATCCAGTAAATATTTTGAGTAGGTTTATATAATTAATTTTACATAAAGCTCAATACACTTCATATTATAATAATTTGGGTGGTATAATTGGTGCGAGCTCATAAACAGTTTATTATGTTTTTAATGGGAAAAGTCAATAAATCTATTATAAATATATACTAGGTCGCATGTTTTAGTATAATTCTTATCAATATTATTTTCACTAATTTTATTGTTCTCTAGGAAGATATAACTTCTAAAGAATGATAATCAGTCTTTTTTTAGTAGTTTCAGATTAACAACAATTATGGTACAAGCAGGTATGTCTAAATATTCAGAAATTATTTTTATAGTATTCTATAATTAGATGTGAATTGAATATGTATGTTGAATTTGAATTTGTATATTGATGATTGAATTTATTCCAACACCAAATTGATCTAGCAATTTAGCCATAACCTAAATTAATTCATTAGAGTCAGTTGTAGATCAATCCATTTTAATAACTAATATAAGTTTAAACATTGATCTAAATCAGATTGATTATCGAATCTCATTCAATGTTAACTGCATCGCTCTGATCTTAAATCCCCGATCATTCTTGAGGCTTTGGCCATTATTCGGACTATAATAAACGTTAACAATGGCCCATAAGGCAGTATTTTCCCTGTGACAAGGCATCAAGTTAAGGGATCGATTTTGCTTTCAGCGAGTGACACTTGGGGGACACAACCTCGGTTTTTCTGATCAGCGAAAAATAAAATCAAATGTTTTTAAAGTACTAACATGGAATTTTGATCGGAGGTGATGTAGATAGATGCTCACTGAGGCCAGGAAAACGCTCCAGATTCGCAAACATTCCTCTCAGTCTCAGATAACCTTTTTGGTCCCAACAAAACAAAAACCAATTTGACAATTTGAAAAAAGCCGACTGGTACCAAGCTCTCATCCACAAGCTCAAAAACAAGGAGTCTTTGCAAACGTGTGGATCTCTGCACTCGCCTCTCGTTATTTAACTTCCGTTCTTCATCATGGCTAAGATGTTCGCCATAGCCACAGAAAGAGTTTCCCGAATCCGGCGGATCTTCATATTACTTAAACAATCATCCTTGCGCAAACATCATGTCTCTAACAATTAACTTACACGTCAAAACCACAAACTTTGCCCTCGATCTCCAAAGAGTACCAAAAAAAATCGGAAGCTATAACGTTGGAATTCGACCGAGATCAATTTATTCTTCGAACCCATTGGCCGTTTATCAGCCAAGAATGAGTACCGATTCAGTTTCGGGTAAATCTTCATCTTCTGTGATTAAGAGCTCTTTGATCGAGCCAGATGGTGGGGCGTTGGTGGATCTCATGGTGCCGGAGAATGAACGTGGACCCAAGACGATAGAAGCTGAATCAATGCCGAAAGTGAATCTGAAGAAGATTGACTTAGAGTGGGTTCATGTGATTAGTGAGGGATGGGCAAATCCGTTAAGAGGGTTCATGAGGGAAAATGAGTATTTGCAGAGTTTGCATTTTAATTCTCTAAAAATGGGAGATGGTAGTATTGTAAACATGTCGCTTCCCATTGTGTTGGCTATTGATGATGAGACTAAAGACCGAATTGGGTCGTCAACCAATGTGGGGTTGGTTGGTCCAAGTGGAGACTTGATCGGAATTCTTCGCAGGTCTGTTTGGTCACAAAAAATAAAATTATGTATGGTTTATATGGTTTCCTAAATGTGCCTGTGCTTGTGTTCTTAGTTTTAGATTGTTTGCTAAATTCTAATTTTCACTGCAGTATTGAAATTTATAAGCATAACAAGGAAGAAAGAATTGCTAGAACTTGGGGAACAACGGCACCAGGATTGCCATATGTGGAGGAAGTTATTACTGCTGCTGGAAATTGGCTCATTGGTGGGGATCTTGAAGTGTTAAAGCCCATTAAATATAATGATGGCCTTGATCACTATAGGCTTTCTCCTAAACAACTCCGGAAAGAATTTGATAGCCGTCAAGCTGATGCAGTGTTTGCTTTTCAGTTGAGGAACCCTGTGCATAATGGACATGCTTTATTGATGAATGATACTCGCAGGCGACTTTTGGAGATGGGTTACAAGAACCCAATTTTGTTACTTCATCCTTTAGGGGGATTCACAAAGGCTGATGATGTACCTTTGGATGTTCGAATGGAACAACACAGCGAGGTATTTGCACTAAATTCAATAATAAATATTTAACATTAAGTTGATTTGTGATTGCCTTAATGTGGCAACAAACTGGTGTAACTCTTTTAAATTAATACAACTCTTTGTATTTTTGTCTATTGCAGATGTTGAGTATGCCGTACTATTCTAATTGTATGGCATTGAAAACAATCAACTTGTTCACAACTCATGATGCAGAGCATAATTTACTTATAATTTAGGTGTCAACATCACATTATAGTGAAAACTGCATGTTTCAGGAGCTACATTTGTATTGAATCTGTTGTTAACATCATTGTGGTATCTAGTTTATCAAAATTATTTCCTTGTTTTTTTAATGTCTGCAGGTATTAGCAGACGGAGTCCTTGACCCTGAAACTACAATTGTGGCCATATTTCCATCACCCATGCATTATGCTGGCCCAACTGAAGTTCAATGGCACGCCAAGGCTCGTATCAATGCAGGTGCTAATTTCTATATTGTCGGTCGTGATCCAGCTGGAATGGGTCATCCAACAGAAAAAAGAGATTTATATGATCCCGATCATGGTAAGAAGGTGCTAAGCATGGCCCCTGGTCTAGAGAAACTAAATATTTTGCCATTCAGGGTAAGTATTATGCTATGCTGCTGTTAGCTCTGATTAACAAATCTCTGTTGCTCCTTTTCTCTGCTATCTGTTGCTGCATATTATATATTTCTATTTGCAATTTTATTATTTTTCATACGAAACTGCAATAAATGTTTAGGGTTGAATGAATCAAGTTGGCTCTACGGTTTAATATGATTTTTTTATAAAAAATATAGTTGGCTTCTCGTCTATTATAACCATCTAAATTTGATTTTGCTATATTTCTTTTGAAGATGTAGATTCACTACTTGAGTTAGTGTTGCATTTTCTCTAGATTTTATCAAAATGTTATTGTACTCAGCTTAGCATTTGCTGAGTACTTTCTGTGCTATGTCCTGTCTCTTTCTAAAACTCGGGAGCTTGTAGAAAAGGGCTAAAGGCTCTACATGTGTTTGTATATGATGCAAAAATTTAAGAATATTAAATGTCAACGCATTATATGTAATAATATTGGATTGTTATCTGATATTCATTTTACGACCTGAGAGTTTCCTGTGTTTTTGTTGCATGTCTTTAACCTTCTTTCTTATTCTGCAGGTTGCTGCATATGACACACAGGCACAAAAGATGGCATTTTTCAATCCTTCACGTGCAAAAGATTTTCTCTTCATCTCTGGAACTAAGGTGAGAAAAGTATTTACTTGCCCGTTTTTTGAAGATCAATCAATTCATTTTACACTTTGAAAGAGAGAAATATATATTTTTATAGTCTAGTGCCTTCTTTAGTGTATGATATGATAACTTAGCACCTCTGAAAAGATTAATCTACCATGTATGCACTTTTTGGGTGGCTGCACGACTAAAATTTTCAACCCCAGTATTAAGTTTGAACTGTCATATGTATTGTTCTGGCATAAATTGCGGATATTGCCCCGACCTGTTAAATTCATGAAATTGTCTTAGGTTAATTTTTTCACTTAATTTAATTATGTTTTAATAATTTTGGAGTTTAGTTGTTATTCTTTTACATAAGCATCACTTTTTATTTCACGAGTCTGAAAGTTGAGAGTTAACCTTTTACATTTTGCTATCAACTAAAACTTTTCAGTGATTTATTTTTCCTGCAAATGATTTGGTGGGCTCTTTTGGTTTCCAGATGCGAAAGTATGCAAGGACTGGCGAGAGCCCTCCTGAGGGGTTTATGTGCCCTGGAGGATGGAAAGTCCTTGTTAAATATTACAAGAGCTTGCAAGCCGAAGACACAACACAGCAGCCAGCTGTTATAACAGCTTAACTCTATAATGAATTTTTTTAGGTTTTAATGAGTAAATTCAAGTAATATAAGGGATTTAATTTATCTGAGTAGCTACCATATTATATTCTGGCCTGTCCGGGTGATACAGTATTCTTATTTTCTTTATTTCTTCGACTCGGCCTGGTGTTTAAGGTTTATCTTTCAACTAAATTATACTTGATATGCCTGTAATGCATAGTGTTATTAATTCTTTTGAAGTAATACATATTAAATCATCTTCTGGCTTGTTTTCTGAAAGTAATGGTCCATCCATGGGATTTTCCCTGGTTTTCATTACTAGGCTGCCATTGCAAATTTAGACCTGAAAATAATCGGCCAAGCCATTGGATCGTTGGACTTGATGGGCCTGTCTGTACATGGACACACGTTACTATAACCAGCTGAGTTAAATTGACTCGCATGTGAAAGATGTATTAATATTAATGAATTGACAGTGGCTTGCAAATTTGTTGAATGTCCTGACAATAAATGACGGTGACCTTAACTTCTGAGCAAGCATGTCAAATGGGCTTCGCCGGTTGGTAGGACGGATTTAATCTGAATTGAGTTCGCATAGAAATAGTCCCCGGTTCAAAATCCAGTAAAACCAATTTGACTCAATCAAGTTCATGTTCTCCAATCCTTCTTATTCTTTTATAGTGATATATTTTTTTCTTCGTTTGCAATAAATTCATTTTCAATCGAGTGAATCAAACTTAATATCAAGTTAATCAATATAGATTCCAATTGAGTTTGAATTGAACTGTGTTAGGGTTAGGCTGGCTGGAATCCACCCCTACCCATCTTTGCAGAAAATGTTCGTTATAATGGCCTGTAACTGACGTGAATCACATGCCGAAACGTAACCTGGTGACTGCAACAATTATTCGCGAATGCAGATAGCGCACGCTACAAATCCACGGACCAGTTCTTCTTTTAGTGGTTTTGGGCAGCATTTTCTTTCATTATCAGGCTCATTCTTGTTAGGCTTGCCACCAATGGACGCACAATCATATTATTTTCACTGTCCTGTGCAACTGTATTCCCATTTGGGTGGGTGGTTGGAGTACCTGAATGCTGAATCTCTTTGCACTTTGCAGATCATCTCTCACAGTTACGTGTTTCGTTACAGAAATTTGTGGCGACGATCTGATTCTGACTTTCTGGTTATATAAATTGGCTTGGTGGACCCTCCAAGATAAGATTGTTTCTCAGCAACACCAAAAAGATCACAGTACGCATGCCATTGAAAATGGCCACAGTACTACGTCCGTAAGTCCTTGGTGCCCTGGAATCAGGGCTTGGCTGTAATGGGGCCATTTAACTTCAATAATTTTCCACCTCTTCTTTGCTATTTTCAACAAACGTGTTGTTAATTTCGGTTCTTTTCTGGTCATGACTCACTACTTCTATGTGGCAACAAAAATTGCCACATTCAAGGCTCGTGATCAAATAGAGATAGCCAATAGGTCAATGGGCTATGCCAGCAGTAGGAACGATATGGGCAAGACTCATCCTTGGTCAAAGTTATGGATACGGCACAGATACACATAGCGGATTGTAGGTCTACATAAAATGTGGATAAATGCAAATTTTCTTTCGTTTTGGAGCCCGTTTCTATAATTTAATTCATTGCAATCAAAATTTTTCTAAACTATTAGGATCATAATCACGACGATCAAGTCACACACTTTACATTATATTATGATAATTATATACGTAACTTTGATCTCTATTAGCATAAGTTTAAGAGAATGAAAGAGTTAGAACAAGAGACACTTCTAATATCTTACTGTTACTCTAACATTATAATAATGTTTTTTTAAATAATATTACTCTTGGGAATGTAAACATTTGGTTTTGATGGCTGAATCACGTTAAAAATTTTGAACACCTTTTATTGTTTTTTGTCTAAATTTCATAACAGTGCTGTGTACTCATCGTTATCACCACCAAGGCGCATGCGAATAACAGGCAAAGCTCAATTCCGTGATAGGATAGTTGTAGACAGAAGTTAGCTCAGGATCTTTTCAATCTCCAACAGCTTAAGCTGTAAGACTTGTCTTCTTTCATTCGTTTTCCATGTGGGTATCCTTTCAATTCAATGCACTTGACGACAACCATGAGAAGATGATAATTGAATCCATTGAAAACAAATTTTATTTATGTGGGTGGATTTATGTAGCGCAGGTAGAGAGATAGTTCAACCAACAGGAATTTACGAAGGGAAGTAAAGATTAAAGAGCAACGAATCTTCATAAAAAGATCCATAGAAAGTGGTTAAGGTTTTGAATTATGTAGAGGTGAATTAGGCTAAACAACTGAGTTGAGTTGTCTCACATTTATGTCCTCTTTACAGTAAGTTATTGGGGGTCAAAGGTAACATGGCCTTAATGTGCTCAACATAGTGAAGTAATACAGCGTAGAAAGTGGGCAAAATAGAGGGAGTTTGTTCACGATTTATGCTGGTTTGCCGCCTTTGTTTACTTAAGTGCACGTTGGCTATATATTATTCACTGCCTTCGGGTGGAAATAATGGACCCACTGTCGTGCTCAGCTCTGTTTTTGTTCTCCTCACTATTTTCACCAGCCAATATCAGTCATAGATCATGGGTGTCTTTGTTTTCATGACTGTAAGCATGGCCCATTTCTCTCTCATTTGACCTTCAACCATCCTCTCCGAGCACTCAAAGTTGAAAACCCACATAAAATTTGTATCAGTTTATCATATTATTGACACCAACTTGATCTAATTTCGTGAAGGGTATTTTAAAGCATGAATGGATACGTGACCATGAGAAATGTACTATAATTGAACAAATAACTTAGGATTATACAATCACGAGGGACAAAAAGAGTTGAGGAATGGGCGGTCGGAGCCGTATTAAGGTTACAATATCATGTAAAATGCGTGGAAAGTGTGGCTCTTTCTAGGCCTTAGAACATGGGGAATGCCTATTCTCTGCATCATTACTAGCTGGAAGGAACACAAGTGTGGTTCTCCTTTGAGTTGAAATCTATGGGCTTTTAGTACTGGCCGTACTAATAATAGAATAGGACCACAGTTTTAGTCCTCCGCTTCTTTTTCAACAGTTCACTTCTTTCATCTTCCTACGCTTTCTTGCTACTTGGTCTCTGTTATTTTGATGTAAACAGTTTAAGCAAGTTCAGGAAAACCCTGATAAAAATTCTGGGATCGATCTCTTAAAAATGCAACTGCTAGAGGCCATTAATGTTAAGCACTAAACCTTGTGGTGGTCCAAATGGAAATGGAAATGGGCATCTCTTGTCAAGAATACCGTACGAAGATTCTTTTACTTCTAACCATTCGCAAACATGGGGTGCCCAAGCAAAACGATAAGAGATTAAAACTCTGTTGAAAACATATCAAAATCAAAGTTTTAATTAATCTGGTATGATGGTTGTGAGGCCTATAACCACCTGAAGTTTTCACCTATGTCGTCCCGACTTATTATAGCCAAACACCAACAGGGAAACACTGTCTTCTACTTGCAATTTGTTTTTCTATTTTATTCTCAAATACCGATCATCCTGGAGAGTCAAGTGTCTATCATGCTCGAAAAGCATCAATTTTTGTGACAAACCTAGTGATATAAAACTTTTCCTCACTATGGGGTAAACATTATGACACAGCAACTGATCGGTTGGCTAAATTTTATTGCTTATTATGTCACTTAATCAATTCATGTCTTCTTGCAATGGCTGTAGTGTTTATGTATAATCCTAAATATATTATGTACAGATTCCTTCCTAAATGGATGTTTTCTCGCCACCTTGAGCTTTTGGTCTTGATGACTTTGATTTGGCGAGCAGTTAATATAATAAAACATCTTTAAGAACACGAACTTTCCAAATGCATAATTGGGGGGGACATTTAAACGAAACTTGCATGCAACAGCATCATTGCTCTTTTAATTCAGTCAATGAATTCATCTGTCAAACATTTAAGACGACCAGAAGCCAGAGCTACAAATTCTGATCCACGTTGGTAGACCTGTTACTCCATCATACCTTAGAGCTTGAATAACGTTGGATTTCAACACGTTAAAACTCGGGTACTCTACTTTGACCAGCTAACAAATCGATATTTAATACCCACGAATAACAGGAATCCACAGTTCTTCAACATCTAAATGATCTGGTCTGCACATATCAATGAAATCTCTCTCTCTCTCTCTCTCTTTCTTCTTGATTAGTGGATGAAACATGACCACGATGAATGGCTATGAATTATCGTCTTTTAAAAGCCTTCAATATGGCTGTCAAGATTCATTCAGTTGGCATGCATGGTGAAACATCGAAGATATGGAAAAGTGTAAAAGAATTAAGTAGATTTGCCTTGGGATTTCGTAAAGTTGGAAGCTGGAACAAGAGAATGGAAGAATGTGTCGAAACAACCCATAAAGAGGGAACAAGAGTATTGAAATTGTAAAATTAGAATTTCACATAAAACAACGACTAGTATGATTATAGTAAATAATTATATAAATAAAGCAAAAAGCTGACCACCGTTGTACATGAGATTATTAGATTCCGAGCAGAGTCAAACTCAAATATAATTAATTCAAATTTAATTTAAATTTCAAGTAATTAATTTAAATTAATTCATATTAATTAAAAATATCGTTACAGATTAATATTTTAAAAATAAAACAGACCCTCCTACTTTATCTTATTGTATTATTGTCAAAAGTGTAGTTTGTGTAATTATAATTCTATCTTAATGTAAGATATAAATAAATAAATTTCACACAAGAATATTTAAAAAAAAGGTTCAATTTGAATAATATTTGACCAAGTAATGACAAGCCTATTAAGAAACCCATTCTGGAAGTAAACTGGGTTATATAAATTATTATTTTGTTTGGTTTATAATAATAAATTATTATAATAAAGTGAAGACAGGGAAGATCATCACAAATAATACAAAATAAGAAGGTTAAAGGAGAAATAGTAAAAAAAAACTACAATAAAACAAAATGTGCAAGCTAAATTGGAGGAGGCTAGGGTTTACTCTCCCATCATTGGTCAGCATTGCAAGAACAACTTTACGACAAGATCAACCAATTTCAACATATAATTCAAACCTTTTTATCTTTTTCATACGATATTAAGATCTAATTTTTTTCACGTCACGATAAGATTCAACCTTCTTAACATTTTTTACGATTTAACCCAATTTCGTTTTCTTTACATGATAATGGTAATAAATGGTAATAGACGATCATGAATAATAGATAGAATGATTTCTAATTTTAATTATCATAAAATTATTTTTGTCTCAAAAATAAATAAAATAGTCACATATTTATCTGTTATATTAATTGAATATAAAAGTATATTTATCTAAAAAAATAAAAATTATAAATAATATAACACTTTAATCGTTGAATTCATAAAGAGGGTATAATAATTGAATTAACTTTTATCATTTATATAGATAAAAACTGTGGCTGAGAATAATAATAATAATTGTTGATCGAAAATGCTCTTCTATAGAGGATAGGCAATTGAGGTGGAGTCAAGACAATTGGAGGAGAGCCCAACATGTCATTTCGAGTTGTCACAAACCCTAAAAACGCCCATGGCTTTGTCCTTCGCCCCTACAACCCCACATGACTTTGTTTCTCTCAACTCTCCATAAATACCCTTAGGCATTCCTCCAGTCGATTCACACCGATTCCAACTTTCAAACTTTCATATTTTCTCTCAATTCGTGAAACTTTCTCCTCGGTCTCGGATATGGCTATCCGGAAATCGAACAAGCTGTCTCAGGCTGCTGTTATCAAGCAAATTCTTAAGAGGTGCTCAAGCTTGGGAAAGAAACAAAGCTACGATGAACAAGGCCTTCCTTTGGATGTCCCTAAAGGTCATTTCGTTGTATACGTTGGAGAAAACAGAAGCAGATACGTTGTCCCTATTTCTTTCTTGACTCGTCCTGAGTTTCAATCCTTGCTTCACCAAGCTGCAGAAGAATTTGGGTTTGGTCATGACATGGGTTTGACCATTCCTTGTGAAGAAGACGTTTTTCAGTCATTAACATCAATGCTCATGCGATGAAAACAGATACAGATCGATGATGATCCTTTCTCTGGAGAGAAATTGGCTAAAGATGAAAGCTGCTTCACTGCTTCTCTTTCTGATTTTTTTCTCTGATTATTATGATTATTATTACTGGGTTTTTTCTCTTTATTCTAACCCAACGAAGAAACCCATCGATATTATCAGGTTTTAGATTTGTAAATCTTACCAAAGTCTGAAATTTTCCCCACTGTGGTGTAGTGTTCTCATCACTACCAGTGAACCCTGTGGGAGATCTAATATTATTATGGAAGTTTAAGAATGTTTAATCGTGCGACTTCTTCTCTAATATTTTACCGATTTTGTTTTCAATCGATGTGCATGCGAGCTTCTTCATCATCATCACAGACACAAGCTCAACTTTTTCAGGATTTTGTCTCCGGAAAAAAGAGATTTTTTTTTTTTTTAATGTTCTGGTTAGCTGACACCATTGTTGAGCAGTTCAGAACCGTTCAAAACCCACATAAACAGACAATAAACTATAACAGAATGTTTCATCAGAAATAATGCTTGCTCGCCTGCTTGATTTGGTATCCACAAAGTGCTCTGATGATGCATGCTTGCCATTTTTCCAGTAATAACAGTTGAATTATACCAGATTATCATGGCCTGTAATGGTGGAGACTGGAGTCTTCAACATTCATCATCTCCTCTATTGCTTGATTTTTATAAAGGGATTGTTAATTTGGTCGCTTTAAGATTGGAATTGTGATCATCTTCCTTATAAACCAAGCATAAATTTTCTTTTAAAGGAGTTGGGAACCAGCTCAAATGGGTTTCCTTACAATTATCCTTTATATATCACTTTTGATCTCATGGATTCTTATTTCTTTCGGCCTAATTGAAAGACAATTTGATCGTTTTTAGGTTATCAATCACATTAAATTATTAAAATTTGGATAAACACAATATTTCATTCATATGTTGTCAAATAAATTCAAAGCATTCACATGGTATGGGGGTGACATATTTTTCACCTACGCTACTTCTGAGGCGTACAAGGCATAATTTCCTGTTGATGAATCAACAGAAGTCTAAGGGGTATATATGTTATTTCACATATCTTTGGGTTTCTTCGTAATTGTACACACTTTTAGTTCGTTCAAACCAAGGATTCAAAAGTAAGATAAGAAAAAGAAAACTGACTTTATTAGATTACACTCACTGATCCATCAACATCCATTAGGATTTAGGAACCACGTGACGGGGGCCCACTTTAGGAAATCTCGTATACCCTGCACTTGGATTGACTCTGTTCAATTCATAAATCACAAACTTGAAGCTCTGGCCCACAAATCGAACGGCTCAGATTGCAGTCCCACTTGGCTTCGTGGGCATGGATGAACTCTGCCACTAAACGATGGATGGTTATGCTTTTTTTAATACCTTCTAAAGATTCAAAAAGAATTGATAATGATCACGGCGTCTACACTGTTGCAGCGTATAGTAACAGTAACAGTACGCTGTGGTCTGCACTGTTCTCTATCGTCCTCTTCCATTACAGAGCTTTTTTTATTATTAAATTCATCAGTGGACCCAAGACCGTACTGACCGGACACTTTTTAGAACCCTAGAACTTTAGGGTTTCATTTGTAATTTTATATAGTACTATAATAACTCCATTAACTGTCAGCTTTTGTCGTAGCAAGGAAAACTTTGCCATGAAGTGATGTCCAGACTTCGCTTTGTCCAAGAAATGCATATGGCCGTTGAATGATCCAACTGCTAAACGATATTCTTAATATGTAAGATTTTTCGTTTCAAGATATATGACCATGCCCTGTTCTAACCCACGTTGGTTGAAGTTTTATATGTGCGAAACAATCAAGAATATATAAATATGGCATAGGATTGGAGTAATGAAGGAGCCGAAGATCAGAGCTCCACCCAGCTTTCCATTTTTTAACACCAATAATAATCTCTATGAACTTGTTCACTGAACCGTGAGGAAGAGCGCACTGATCTTTTTCATACGAAGTTTGGTATATGGTTTGTTCATTTAGAAGCTTGAGTGCTTGTTCTTGAAGTGTTTACATTGACAAGAAAGCCTATGGCGTATCTCTTCAAAGGAATCAAATTCTGCCGATAATTTGGCCTCTTTTCAAGTGGTGGGTCAATTTCCATGGATTAAATCTTTATTAAATAAATATATAGATATATTTATTTATATAATATGATGCATTAAGGATCAGGGTCGCTTGGCTTGTAATGTTATTCTTCTTAAAATACGACAAGTAGGTTTGATTGACAGATTAAATTCGTTTAGGGGGAAGAGCTGGGAAAGGGACCCCAGCAGCAGTTGAAATGCAGACAAAGTAAATTCACATGTGAATAGTATCAGCATGATCCTCTTAAGATTTTGCCGTGACTTTTGAAATATGCCGTAGGCTAGAATAAAGTTGGATTCGAACTTACTGACTTACCAGTAATAAAATCTGTGTGTTTACATTTTTATAATCTACATATTCTTCCATTTATGTCTTTTCAATGTCGCCTCTCCTTAAAAGAGGTACATTCGAAGTCATTTCAAATGCATCTCATACTATTAAGCCACAACATTCAGCTGATTAAAAGGGATTTGCCAAATAGGGACCAAGAAGAAGAGGGATGGAATCTGGATAGTTCAGCAGCAAATAGTCTTGTGATTATTGTATCGAAACAAGTTGCTTGGTTGTCACATTGCGTTGTCGTAGCTAGAAAACATGGCATGATTGAACCAGGCAAAACGCTTAATCAAGGTGTCGGCTTGACGATAAACTCTCCTCACATTGCTGTTCGTAAATTGACACTTCGGGCGTCAAAAAAAAGAAACCCATGCAGGCAAGCAACACAGATGATCATAAAAGAAAGACGTAATCATTTGTCTCTCTATGTTCAATCGTTGGCCAGAGAATTGATTGCAAAGAATATTTTCAACCTGGATCAGACATAGGCTACATCAAAGGGGTTGTTCTGCATAGGCATAGATACCAACAACTCAAATTCAAACACTTTTTAGTTTGAATTTGTTTGAATGAAAAATAATTTGATTTGAATTTAATTTAAATTTATCAAACCAAAATTAAGAATAATTGTTAAAGTTTGATTCAAATAATAATGATTTATTCTATATTATAGTTCAAATCGATGATTTGGATTTGTAAGCCAAATTCGTAATTTATTGATATATCAAAATAAGTCAAATTCGTAATTTATTGATATATCGAAGTTATTTTATCTAATAGTAAATAACATAACATCATTTTAATAATTATTTGACATGATTCAAATTGAATTATAAATTAAATTCGAATTAACTCAAATTATTCATTTAATTCGTAAGTCAGACCAAGTCAAACTCACTATACCTTTAAATCAACTCAATTTAAAAATGAGCTGATTTTTTATTCAAACTCAATTTGAATTCGAACATTTAGCTGAACTAGCTTTTATATTCTAGGTAACTCAATTCCCATTTAACTCTAGATACGGGTCTATAACAGTATCAACAATTCGACTACCACTAAATTAGATAAACATTCAAACAATATCATAGTAAATAATATTGTGCTTCAGCGGAGATGTGGTGCATGTTCATTTCTAAATCCATAAGAGTTGGTTTGATTAAATTAACTCGATGGTTAAACCGTGACCTAATTTAAAATGTACAGGTCAAACTGGTTCGTCTTGCCGATCAGGTTTTAAAATACTAATTGAAGCTAAAAAAAAATTAACTCAACCTCAGTCTTCATCACAATTTTATGAGCAGGTTTCTGGAACTACCATTTTCTACTAATGATAAACACAAGTTTTCAAGTAGCAGTAACAAGGAAAAGTTCCTAGATTTTGACCCTTCTAATAGGACAAGGAAACTCTCACCTGGTGATCAGTTGATCGAAGGGGAGATGTGACCCACCTTCTCTCTCAATTATGAAAATTCAAACGTATTCATAAACCAAATATCTTACTGTTCCAGGACACAAGTCCCAGATAAAAGCAGGTGAAGGAAGTAAGTAGTTGTGATAATTGAAATGTGAATGGCTGATATTATTCAACTCTGGCACTTGCGAAGGCTGGCTTCTTGAGTAGCTGTATTGATGATGATGTTGCTGTTGTTTTTGGTCACTATTTCTGATAACCTTGCATGAGTTTTGTCTGAGTCAACTGGGAGTTAGACAAGGAGAGCCACTTATGTTGGGAGGTAGGCTGTGCTGTAGGGCTACCTTGTTGTTGGGTTCATGTGAATTGGAAATTTTGTGTGTGTATCCATCCAAGTTCCTCCAATTGACTATTAAATGCCACGCTCTGTCATCTTCAACACTTTCGCTTGGCGCATATTTGTAACCACCCAACATTTGTTCTTTTGCACTGGTCTGTAGACTGGTTTCTTCCCATATTTGATCTTGATATTTCTCTTCGAATAACTTTGGATACTCTTTGGGATAACCTACCCACGAGAACCTTATGTATACGGACAGTAAAGACACAGAATACAAATGATTTATCTTAATTCATATAAAATATAATTGTACCCCCACCTGCCTAGAGTTCTATCTACTGATCAGATAGTTCAAAAACAAATTACTTTTAAATTAAGTTCAGGTCTTGATTTTATAAATTAAATCAAGTTAGAAAAAAATAAATTTAAATCCATCAATTTTAGGTTTTTTTTTTTTTTTTTTTTTACTCGGTTGTGATCAAATTCAGTCGTGTTCAATTGATAACACAAGGTCTTTCAAATTTTCTTGTTTTTTGTTTTGTTTTGGTTGATTGAATCACTGGATAAACCTAGCATTTCACTTCAAAGGAGGACAAATTTGTTCAAATAAAAGTTCCACGACTTGAAAGCTTCCATGGCAGAACAGCAGACCAAATTATTGATTAACATATAGACCCACTTGGACAAATTTAACAGTTGCCCATTTGGAAGGCTAGGCCCTGGCCCCATCACTAGTACGATTCATACGAACAAGGATATTAAGCGGGGAGCTACAATTATCTAAGAACTCCATGGAGAAATAATGATTAAAATTGGCTTGATGAATTTGATTTGAGCTTAATCAAGCTCGAATAAAGATTAACTGAAATTTTATTTGAATTTAAAATAGTAAATTCAAAATTAAGTCAATTAAAAAGAAAGTCGAAGATAATTTATTTAAAATCATTGAATAAAATAAATTTGTTTGTGTTTACGAACAAAAACTCATTTGAGTTTCACTTTTAGTTTTACTCTACTAAAAACATCGACAACTTATATACTCATCACATGGTTAGTGTAATGTTTTTATCTTCTTGATGTCAATAATCATGTTTGAGATTGATGTATTCAAAGGGTGAACCTCAAGAAACACTAGTCACCTTTTAGGAACCAACATCCTAAAATTCGACAACCAACAGATGAAATGACTCAATTCTTGTTATCGTATTGTAATACATTTTACTCACTTTAATAGCAATATTGTATACCTAAACTGAAGTTTCATGACAGAACCACACAAAAGCCACTGGTGCCGTATATTCCCACTAGGACTTTCCGCATTCTTGCGTCTGAATCTCACAAATTCGATACGCTTGTCTTTGGTGAAATTTTATACAAGACTCAGGTTTCTCGGCTTTGAGCGTGTACATGCAGGAAATGATCCTGGTGCTCATGAATGTATGGTGAGAGTTTGGATGAGTCTATGGAAAATCACTGAGAAGTTGTCTTGGGTTTCTTGGGGCAAGTGATTATCGACAGCTGACCGAGCCAGCATAATTGTGGCAGCTATAGATGCTCCGGCTGACAAGAGTTTCTTGAAGTCTTGGACTTGGGCGGCTAATAGAAATACCACCGCCGTCGCAGCGACGCATGCTGCCGCGCCCAATAGCATTGTCTTTGCACAAGAAGAGTGGCCCATTGTGCCTGTTTGGCAGGGGTAGATCCATCCAACAATTCGAGCTTGACAATTCAGTTTAAATTCAACCAGTTAATCTCTCTAATGATATTGATAACCTTCCAACAACAATACACTAATTCAAATGACTGATGAGATCCAAAGTGATAAAAATGAAATCAAAAAATAAAAAGGGTTATCAGAGATAGAAAAAACATCGTCAAAGAAAAAAACGAAAAACATAAACTTATCAACTACTTTCCAAAGACTCATATCGAATAAGCTGAACTCATTCTCAAGTTAAAAGCTACCTTGGCTAGAAATTAATTCATTTGAGTCGAAACCACATCTTAAGAGCAGCCGCAGAAGACAATCTAAAGCAAAAGCCCAATAGAATATATAAGAGTCTCCAAGTCCAAACACCCCACTTAGCACCCGTATATAAAGAATTGAAAGTTGGGCCTGATAGATATCAAATCCCAAGCAATTATTATTCGCAGATGATTAACATAGCGTACAATAACACTGCCACATACAACATATATCCAAAATAGTTTGAAAGAAACTATGTCATGTTCAATTAACCAAAATTACAGACACCAGTAGAAAGAAGAAAATACAAATTAACTGATAATATGGATAATCATATACAGTCATATTAGTTACAAAAATTAACCCAACTCCAAACCATAATTTCATTACCTTACCTCCTGTAACTCAGTCTGACGTGACTTCAACAACCATACAACTCTGCATTGTTGGTGTTTTCTGATTATTACCCAATGCTCTTATCCACTACAATATATTTCGGCTCGCAAGCTGCAACGCCTATTGACCATTCTTCCCTTTGGACGAAAAGAATCTGCTAAACCCTCTTGACTGTTTTTCTGGAGTTGGAGCTGAAGAAGACGACGAGGAAGAGCTTGACTTTGTAGGCCTGTGTTTTGGATGCTTTGAATTGATTGGTGATCTATTTATGTTTGGTTCATTTTCGGACGGGCTACCTGGGGAACTATAATTATCCAAGGGGGACTCAGCACCTACTCTGAGGATATTATTAGCAGAAATTGCGGTGTCCGTCTCAGCTTGATCTAAGTCTTGTGGGTTCATGCTGCTAGAAGCAGGTTCATCTTCATTGAACCCTTCACCTCTTTGATGACTCTGGCTGTATGGAGACCCCATGAGCTCTGGTTGAGGGCGTAAAGAATTCAACTGCTTGCCAAGAAGCAATATAGTTTCTTGACACTCTGCCAGCTTCTCTGCTGCTGCTGTCAACTCTC
This sequence comes from Anacardium occidentale, assembly GCA_026122585.1. Classification (NCBI taxonomy): domain Eukaryota; kingdom Viridiplantae; phylum Streptophyta; class Magnoliopsida; order Sapindales; family Anacardiaceae; genus Anacardium; species Anacardium occidentale. Next base: position 264,566 of record JAJEJH010000239.1, read on the forward strand.
TCTCCTGAGATGAGACAAGTGAATTCAGATACAGTGCTTATGTATTGATAAACCTATATATAACTATGCTCAATCCAAGCATCAGAGTAAACAATAAAGAAAACAAGTAAGAATCAAAGGTTCGGTACTTTTGTATTACACAAAATTGATAATAGCGCAGCTCATAAAAATTACATGACAGTCGACCATCAGTAGTATACATAAAGCAAATTTTGGGTTTATGCAACTCCCATGGGATGTAATGCATGTACACAATCTACCGTAAGCATGAAATTTTAATACTTCCAATGATACTCATGTGCGAGCAAGTACAGCTTATCTATATTTTTGAGGATGATAACAACTATTGACCTAATTCTTCATGAAAAAGTAATTTATTTCACTAAATGGTAAAGATAAAGGAACTTAAATCAAGAATGGGAATATCCATTTCAAGGTTATATTACAGTCTCACCTGCTTGGTCTTGAGATCTTCATCAGCCTCAGCACAGCTCTCATTCCTAAAAATATTAGGAAATGCAGAAATTAGAGAAAAATACAGAACCCCATAATGTGTAAGGCAATTCCAGAATATCTAATTATGTAAATGATTCCTTCAATAGTGAGGTGATCGTAACCTTATACCAAATAATATGAAACAACGCAGCTTTTTCCAGAATATCTAAAGATGTAAATGATTCCTTCAATAGTGGGGTAATGGTAACCTTATACCAAATAATATGAAATAATGCAGCTATTCCCCAAAAAAGTAAAAAGAAGTTAGACACTAACCTTCGTAGCTGCACCTCAAGTTTCTTGCATCTAGCCAGGGCATCATGGTGACTTGTCTTTTCGTCTTGAAGCTCAATTTCCAAATTATCTATTTTTGCTCTCAGAAGGTTCACCTCAGATTCTAGTTCCTGGGCACGCATTTCAAGTGATCTGTACGACTCTGCCATACATTTGAGCTGTGTCTCAGCCAAGCTGTTTGACTTCTGTGCAGAAGCCAATTGTGATTTAGCCTCAGCAAGAAGCTGCTCAGTTTCATGTAATTGAGACTTAGTCATCTCCATATTTTCAGTACATCTAGCTAGATCCATTGCCATGTTATCTTTTTCCAATTTCAATACTTCAAACTCTTCCAGTGAGAATGGGCATGCATTGGTTTTTACTTCATAGCCTCTGACTAAATTGCCATCATCAGGAACCTCAGGATCAGAGGTTGAATTAGAAATGTGGTCACACCCATTTGGATATCTTTCTCCAGATGAATCTTTCTGAGTTACCTTATTCTCTGGTAAAGCAACCTTATCGATGCAATCTGGACTATTAGGTTCCACTTCAATACCATTATAGCCCAGGATATTTATTCTGAGCTCACTGGCTTTCACTAAAACATGAGAAAGATCAAAAATGAAATCTACCAAACTTTCACTGCTTTCTAAGACCTTGTTAAAGCTGACAGAGAACTTCTCAATATTTTGGCTCAATCCATTTGCATCCGAAGATGTATCATGAACAGCTGTTGCCTCTTTGCCAAGGAACAGCACAAAGTCATGAATTTGAGTAATAGCTGTCAACAACTCCTGGCTTATAACACATACAGTTTTTGAAACCAGCTTGTCATATTGGGTGATGTCAATTTTTTTATCTGCACTTAATTCAGCATCTCCTGGAGCATCCATATTGCATGAGGCATCAGAACAGTTCACATCTGTAGAACCACAACTTGCATATTGCTGATGCAGTGCACCATGCACATCTTCTGCAGCACGTTTAATATCCTCCACAATTTTCTCCACATCAGCATTATTAGACATGGACTTAAGTAACATAGATATTCTTGATCGAAGCTGAATTATTGGAAGCTGTTTTGCATCAAATTCTGGATTACTCTGGGACAAATCCATATTACACTGCTGTTCAGATTGGAAATTCTCCGCAGGATTTACCACTCCTGAAGCATTGCAGTTCATAATTTCAGATATCTTGTTGCTTGCACAGTCTGGAGTGGCGGTAGCACCATTTGCATTAGTATCATTTGATAAACAAGCCAACTTCTCCATCTCAAGAAAGTCATCCATAAGCTCCAAGTGTTTTGCATTTTCAGCCTTGTTTGACTTCTCAGTGTTCTTTTCCTTCTTGAAGTGGGAGAGCTCAGAGATCAGTGCTGTTGCCCAAGAGTCTGCACAGCTGACTTTGTCATCGTTTTCATCTTCTGAGATGGAAGTGAAGCTAGGAGGATTGCTAGCATTTTGACTGGAGTAGCCTTCAGCAGCAAGCTGAACGATAGACTTTGGAGGACTTGTCTGCAGATTGCCGGTTTGCAGTTGTGCCTCCAAAGTTTGAAGCTTGCTAGATGTCTTAGCACACAAATTCCTTGAAGCCTGCAATTCGTTGTTACGCTTTGCCAAAGCTTCTTTAAGCATCTTTGTTTCCTCTTCCATTGCCAATAAACGTTCAGTCAGAAACTCATTGTCCTTATGGAATTTCTGTGCGCTATCAAGCGAAAACTCTGTAACAGGGGATAAATGCGGACTGTGTGCCTTAACAGGAGACCTCCTCAGTCGGTTATCTCCATAGTCTCGGCCTAAACTTTCTACCTCTAGCTTCATCTGTGCCAGAGCAGCAGGTCCAGGCAACTTCTTCCGCACAAGTCCGCGTAATCTTTGGCACTCTGCTTCCAGCTTAGCTATCTTCTTGACACCGTCCATATGTTGCTTGTTGGCTGCCTCTGCAGACCTCATGCTCATGTTCTTTTCTTCATTACGAATTTCAAGCTCTTTGGCAGCTATGTGGAGTTCATATTTAGATGAATTTATTTCCCTTTCACATGATTCAATATTGCCCTTCAAATGTTCAATTTCAGCCTCAGCTTGGGATTTCTCCTCACTTATCTTCATTAGCATGTTAGAACGTTCTTGCAAAGACCTGGAAAGTGCAGCATTTTCTGCTTCAGACCTAAGGAGTTCTTGGTCTAGGTTTGCTATTCTTGATTCAAGCTCAAGCCTAATTTTGTCCCATTGCTTAGTTTTTGTTAAAACAACATCTTGCAATTTCTGCTCATGTTCTTCCTTCAGATTTCGTATCTGCCGCATGCATTCTTTAAGAGCACCATCCAAATGCGATGCTCGATCTTCAGCAGTAAGCTTCTGCAGTGTGACAGACTCTAAATGATTTTTCAATGCCAATGCTTCTGCTTCAGCCTTCTCCCAACCTACCACATAAGTAGGTCTCATTTCAAAATTTTCAAGACCAGATGAATCAAAAACCCAATAGTTTTAAAGAGCCTTTGAATGGCGATGGTAACGTAGTAAGATTAGATCATCATACCTGAGACAGCTTCTTCAGCAACTCTGGTATGCTGTTTCACCAGGTTGTCCTTCGTAGTAATCTCTGACTGGGCAGTCGATAACTGTTCATCCAAGTCTCTAATTTGATCTTCCAGTGTCTGAACTTGTTCCTTGTAAGTCTTCACTTGATCTTCCAGACCATTCAGATGAGTATACGATTCCACAGAAATTTGAACATATGTTGGTTTTTTGTAATTATCCTATCAAAATAGAAGACCATGACAAAGAAAACCAATTAAACCAACAAAAGAAGTATAAAAAAAATTAATTAACCTCTTAAACATAATACGCCGCCTATAACACACCACCCCCATGAACAATGAAAAAATGCAACTGGGAGCCCCATGGAGCGTGAGATGAGTTTTAAGTATGGGGCAGGTGAAAGGAGATGCTGAACAAGACTGTCAGTTATGCAAAGGGAGCTAGCAGAAAATATACCGTGTGCAATTAAAATAATAATTTTAAACTATAAAAATAAATACTTCGAGGTTTGTAATCACACCTGCATTCATATTTCACTCATTTATAACAAAGCAGCATTATACTCCATAAAATTGCAATGTGGCTAATCATCTGACTAACTACAATCATTGAAATCAAGTTGTGCAATCACAGCTTTCATCGAGCATGAAATAAATAATAACTATTCATATGTAAGCAGATACACAAATCATGAAGAAGGATGCTTAAAAATTATATAGGATGCAGATTTTAATTTAACAAATATTTTCCTGAAACCGACATTAATGACCCTACCTGATTGGCTTGAGATCCAGCAGACGCGGGAGCAGCACCGACAGACTCAGCTAACACCTTCTCAGTCTTTTCAGATGATGATTTTCTCTTCCATGGCCAACCACCTCGGCGTTCCATCTCAAGCTGTATAGCGAGCACAAGAATTAAGTTTAAGCTTCAAAATGACAGAAGACAACATAAGAAAGAATACAAATGAGAGCATAAAACAACTCAACACTAAAAAAACAGAGACGTGTAACATAAACTTGCTAACAAATCATTAGCGTACACATCAGTCTAAACTCCAAAACAACATCACATGAAAACATTGTGATTGAGGCACATATACCTAACAAGCACTTACTTTATATATCAAATAAAATTATATCCAAAGAAAATTCTCAAGTAGTAATCAAAATTTTGCGAGAATCAAGAAAATGAAGTGGAAACCAAACGGAAAAAGGAAAAAACGAATGGAGTAATTGAAGATATGATGTGAACTACGAACTGATTAAACAGAAAAAAGAAACTGACAAAAATCTGTAAGTATTGTCACGCATTATGGTATAATTTAATAAATCAGAAGTTTTTAAAATTGAAAAATCAAGAACATCACTGTTTCAGGTATTCCTGTTAGAGTATATCAATCGACGCATGAACCTCTAAGATCTGATTGTAAAGCTTCCGATAGCCTAAGATCTTTGAATCAGAAGAAAATTATAGATAAATGACAAAAGGTAAAAAAAAGAAAAATTAAAGTAGAGAAGAATAAAAACTTTATAAAGAGGGAACGAGATCCATATTAATCAGAGAAACTGTTAGAAATAGTGATAAGAACAAGAAAAAGTGGAATAGCCAAAGTTCCGGCTGAAAATACTAACTGATGTTAAATTGTACGAAGTCGCACTGACAGAATACAGAGTAACAGTAAAACAAAAAGGTGATTGTTCCGAAATCAGATCAAGAAGATGAAATTTTGAAATCATACCAGAAAAAAACAGAGGCTAACCTTCAAGCGGAAGCAATCAAGAAGAGAAAACCACACCGACAAAGATAGATGAGAAACAAGACTAGGAAGCACAGATTTTCAAATAATAACAAAAACTGTATTCAGAAAGTTCAAAAAAAAAAAGGAAACAACATTTCTCTTTTTAAGTGCAAGCAATAACATGATTGGCAACAAACAAAACAAAACAAGCCATAGACTGTAGAGATGATTAATGGCAATAACAGACCTACCAGAAGTAATGTGGCTTCAAAAGAAAGCTGAAAAAAAAAGTGTACAAGATATTTAAGTAAATATACAGCTATTGCTCTATACAGCGGCCAATTTGCTCGAGATTGAACAACAAAGATCTGTAGTTAAGGAAGTTAAATGATAAAGTTGTTGTTTTAGTTAAAAGAATTGATTGAAGATGGACAATGAGGTGGTTGCGGTGGCGGAGGAGGAGGAGAGAGCGGAAGTGGTGGTGGTGGACTGGTGGTGCGCTAGAGCTCCAAAACCATTACCTTCTAAAATATTTTAATTTAAATATCTGGCGAGTTGTTACTACTTAATGAGATTGAAAGTGAGAATGGTTTGACATTTATACCCTTGAGAAACTCAAAAATAGCGAATGGGTCACCCACGCACGCACGCTTGTGCCAGAAGCTAAGATGCTGAGCTGTATCCGATATTTGGAAAGTTCTGTTATTTAGTTTGTATGTGACGACTTAGGACCACCGTCGCCACTCACTACAGCTCACAAGCTGAAAGGGTAGTGGAGGTAAGGATTCCATGCACTGACGACACACACACGATCATGGATTGTCACATGTGGGCCGTTTATTTTATTCCCATCTCCCGATCGAATGAGGACTGGGAGGCCCGCTGCTCGAATTATGTGTGCGCGTGTTGATTTCAATAGCTCTAAGTTGACAAAAGGTAGCCCTACTACTCTACTCCTTGTTTTATGGTAAGACAAATACGATTTAATCATGAAATCGATCCCTATCAATAGGGTGCGATGATTTAATGCATAGATAACGAAATTTAATATAAAAATTTAGTAAGACATAAAGAATTTTCTCAAATAAAGTCTGCGTTCAAAATCACCTGCTACCAGCTCTCCACATCCCCTATAAAGCTTTCATACTATACCCCAGTCATGTTCCTTATAACAATATATGATGATCACCACCATATAATACTTTATATTAAAATTTGTATAACATCGTCAACTAGTATATAAGGTGTAGGACAATCATCTCTATTCAAGAGAGTTATCTAATAATATTTTTGTATTACATAATTATATTATAAGATATTTTTTTAATTATAAATAATATAATAAAAATTTTAATTATTATATCATCAATTTAAAAAAATACCATAATACTTTTGAATTTTTAAAATTTTAACGTATAATACTAATTTTTAATGTATCTTATAATATGTATTATTTTTTATTATATTATATTATATGTATCATATATTAGAAACTATTAATATAACAATTAAATCTGATCTAACAATTAAAATATAATTCAAAACAATTTATTGAATTTAATCGAGTCATCATATTCAATATTTAAATCAAATTTTATGTAATGGTTAAAAGAAGCTTGACTCATGATTTAAACCTGATTTTTTTACCAATTTTCAATGGGATCAACCGGAACAGTCCATCCTTAGCCTAAAAGCAACATTCTTGAGGCACCTATCACAAGGTTGTACCTTCCAATCCATTGATATTGACAAATTACAATTTCAAAAGGACCTAATGGTTGCTTAGATGGGAAATCAACATGAACCCAAGACGGCTTAACCATCAACAAAGCCAGTGGTCGGTATACATGTAGAGAGAGAGATGGCATGTTAATTTACAATAATAGACTCCAATTACAACTTTGAATCCAAGCAAATCCAGTTTTATCTCCTGTCAAGACCTAACCACTCCAATCAGAGCAAAATTCGAACCACACCAAGGTTCTACATAAATTGGTTAAAATTTGATCCAAATCTATTATATTAAATTTATGCAAAATTTAAATTAATCAAAAAAATTGTTGAAAAATGGTTAATAAAATAAATAATAAATAATATTAAAAAATTTAAATTAATCCAACTTGGTTAATATGATTTTGTACGTGGCACAATGTACCGCAAAATTCTGTGTGGCGAGGTCAGGATCTTCAACATTATGAGAAAAATGTAAAAGCTGAGAATGAAGCAAAACATAATTTGGAGTTTTATCAATTCCAGGATTTCACGTTAGATTTTGGATATCTAAAACTGCAGCCATGTATGTCGTTTTCTACTGCTTCAAAAAAACAATTTCCCCTTTAAAAGGGAAACAAACTGTCTTCCTCAGAAAATCAACCCACTGGGGCATATCAAAATTGTGCATGTTAATCTCCAGGACAGTCATTTATTTCGACGGCTGTGATGTTTTTGGCTCTGTCCATTCTGGGCTTCAGCGAATCCGTATACGTGACGTCGGATGAGGAAATAAGGCAAGGACCAACCGTCGTTTGATACATGCATGAAATCACTTTTTGTAACCACTAACATTTCGACATGTGGGCCTGATTTGACAGCTAATACTTTCCTGACCTAATATGACGCAACGCGGACACTCAATTAACTAATAAATCACTCGACCTAATTATTCATTAATTATTTTAGACATCTAATCTGCAATTAATAACCCCTAAATCAGAATTTGTCGTTGATTAACGTGTAAACATAGTGGATAATGCACCGTCACTACAGTGTAAAGAAATCAACTCAGACAAAATTTGGTACGGTGGCTGTTATAACTTTATGCTGCCAATTCGAAAACCGGAGCCAGTGGTCCCCACATGGGCCACCAACGACAATGAGGTAAGGCCCATCATAGCAAAATGGTTGGCAGGACCAGCCCCTAACGTTGGAGCGGGAGCGGTGGAAGGAGGAGGAGGAGGAGGAGCCTGACTGAGTTGAGTCTTAACCGAGCTTGGTTATAATTAGGCTTAAATTCCAGTTTTAAATTGAAAATAAATTTGCTAAAAAAGTGGTTAGAAAGTATTGAAAAATTAAATAAAAAGTGCTTAAAATTAAAAAGGAAAAATTACGAAAATACTGTAAAAAAGAATGAATAATAAATGTTAATCGAAATCGAAACCATTGTGGCAGCATCCAAGGAACAATTAAAGAAAGTCAAAAAACAAGGACACGTGGACCCTACGCTTCACACGATTCTTTGTTGGTAATGGCCTTTTCATGATGTGGGGACCAGTAGAACAGGTTCCATTTTTACACGTGTCAAATAAAACGACCACGTTTCATATTACCCGGAAACTGACAGCGTCGGCAGAGAGAAGCGTAAGCCTCACCTGCCCAATCACGACAAAACTATACTACAATTAAAACAAAAAAGCCATTAAAATTTACATATTTTTTAACGCTAATTCACAATTTTAGGCAAAACATATTTTAAAATGCCACCGATATCCTCAACTACAAGCAGTCACCATAGTCAGTTCATTTGTTATTTATCGGCATAACAAGAAGACCTCAAAATTTTCTTAATTATATTAATAATAATTCAGCTCTTAATTATTTATTAATTCAATTATAATTATATTTTTAATGAAAAACAACCCAACAACTGAATTTTAAAAAGCAAATAACGTGATAATTACTTATAATCTTTTACATAAACATTTACGATTAAAAAATAATCAAAATCTTAATTTGAAAAGGTCCAATCTTGTCACACCGTGCCCAACCTGACCCATTGCCTCCCATTTTAGGCCCCAAGTCAATGTCTCTACACCTTGAATTTATTAGGATTAAGTGACGAATTATTAGAATATTAGAGCTACATATTAAATATGCTTAACAAATTGAAACATAAAATACCAGCCCATGAACATAAACTAATAACAACTGAAATTATAATAATAAATAATAAATAATAACCCAGATTGGGACACTTCGATTAAGCCAAATGCTGCTCGCTTTATGGCATAAAAAAAGCTCGAATCCTTGGATATACGCAATTGACCGTTCTTAACTCTGATAATCTTATTATGTTCCCAAAATTGATTTGCATAGCTGTCGTTGCAGCAGAAGAGGGTACTAAAAATTGCAATAAAAAATTTGTGAAAAGGACAGAGAAGGAGAAGGTGTGGTTCCTTTGTGGCAAGTATTGGAAAGAGAAATTCTGCTGACAGCTAGAATTCGAATAAATAAATAAACAACAATCTTTTAGACTTAATTAATAGAATAAATTAATGAATTAAAAGGACATAATTACCAATAATCTTCATGAGCGAAATAATGTTTTAAAAAAAAAAAAAACGTGTAAAAAAGGGAAACAATTTGGAAGTTGGAATGCACATGCGGGCACTGCTTACGGGAGTTTGTTTGTGCGCGTGTTCGTGTGAAAAGGCGTGTAATGGCTGAACGCATGATCGATTTTGATGCCATTGGGGTTAGTTTTCTGCATTTTGCTTTTTGTTCTTACTTCAATTTTAAATAGAATAAACGTGAATAATTAAATACGAATTAATAGCATAATTTTATAAATAAATATTCTAAATTAATTTCCTATAAAAAAAATTGCATTTAAATCGTCTTAATATTGTTGGTACTAATTTACCGGAAGGGAAAATAATAATTTATTGGAGGAAATAAAATAAAATAAACCTCGAAGAGAAAAAGAAAAGACGAAAATGATTGGCTTAGCTATGATGTACTTCTTAGTGGGAATTTTCAATCTTTGCTTTGTTTGTACGAAAGAATAAAAAAATTTTACCAAAAATTTTACGATATTATATTCTATTGAACGGAGACTCGGTCTTACGGAGGAGCCTCCAATTTCTCGAGTGCTCTTTTTCTTTGGATTCGATTTTAGGAGAGTTTGGTACTTCTCCAACTCACTCCTGCACTTTTTCGGGCTTTCATTCGTCAAGGATATTAGACTCAAATATAATATAATATATATATATAAAAGTTTATTTTTAAATTCAATTAAAATAAATTATTATAGTTTCAATTTAAATCTAAATCCAAAATATAACATTAAAAAGTTTTAAATTTGAACAAAATTAATTAAACTTGAGTTTGACTTTTTTGAATTGAATTAAACTCTAAGAAACTAAATTCAAGTTCAGTTCGATTTAAATTCAACCTTAATTCCTGTTTATAGTAGTGTTGGATTTGACTTCTTTTGAGTTTAGACAATGATTCATTCGAAATTGGTTTAAATTTGAAATAATCAAATTTGATTTGAAAATAATTTTATTTTAAATTTGATTTGAGTTGATTCAAATTTAAATATTTGAATTAATTTAAATTCGATTCAATTAATTCAAACTCGAATAGTTTTGAATAGAATCAACGCCTACCTACAACAACCATTTAAATTATCATAAAATTCTTCTTTGTTTTGGCTTAACTTATTACTAGAAACAGACTCAAATCCAATTAACTCAAATTAATACTTTTAGGTTGAATTCTAATTGAGTTTTAGTTAAAGAATTCGATTTGTTTTTAAAATCAAATCAAATTTAAATTAAAAATAATTTGATTCCTTTCAATTTTAACCTGTAGTTTGATTTAAACTATATTAAATAATTGTTAAAAATAATGATATTGTTTTATTAATAAATTTAAATTATTTTTATTTAAATTGAATTTAAAATAATTTTAACTTTAATTCAATAAATTAAAATCAAATTAAAATTTTTAAATAAATTCAGATAAAAAAATATTCGACTGTGACTCTGATTATATGCACTCTAACTATTACTATCATTGCCCATAAACTTAGTGCCTTGACCTTTATCATCATTTCATTTGGCATTTGTTGCATGAGGCAGAGACGGATTTTCACGAGGCAGGCAGGACGGGGTGGCATTGGTTGGGGCATTCTGAAATAATGGGCCCATCGGAACTTTGCAATTAACATTAAAGGGGGGTCGATTAAGATAGAAAATTTGTTTCAATTTGCCTTTACTTGGTAAAATTGGTGTTTTTGGAAAAGGACAAAATTCTTGAATTGGATCCCATCCATCTTTGTCGGGTCCTAATGGTGGGTCTCGCCCGCATTAATTACTTGCAAGTCAATACATACTTTACCCTTTATTCTCCCTTTAATTTTATGTTTCAGTAAGAAATCAACTTAAATTTGGAACGATAATCTTAAGTTTAAAATAAAAATAATTTATTAAATTTTAATAAAAATATTTTTAGTTAAACCTAAAAAATTATATATGTATCAATTATTCTCGTACTCGATACAAATATATAAAATTTTAATTATTTTTATATTTCAAAATAAAATGTTTAATTCTGTATTTTTGATTTGACTAAAATTGCAGCCGACTGTCGGTTTTATCCAACCTTGATTAAGAAGCAAATCCCCATGTTAAAAAAGTGATTAGCCACAATGTTAAATGTTAATTACATAATTATGATTCTTACTTTACACGTTAAAGTTGTTTTCATTGTTGTCACTAATTCATTTGAGTCATCATAAAAATGATCACTTATTCTCACAAATTCTACTTTTTCACTTTTTTACTTTTACCCATTCATTGAACCAAAACACTGTCGTTTTACGAGCCCTTACATTTGCCACAATTGACGTCAAAACAAGCACAGAAGAAAGCAACATTGTGGTGCTGCAGTCCGATACAAAAAATTGCAAATTCTTTTACTGTTATTGGACATTTGGTAGTTGAGATCAGGGGAAGTGAAGTTACAACATTCTACTTCTTTCTTTTGAAAAACAATGTACTCATCACTGCCCTTGACTTATTAAAATCTTTACGTACACTGTCACATCCGAAGCTGCGTGAGATAAATTTGAATTGAATTAATTTAAATCTAAATAAGTCGTTGAAAATTATTATTAATACATTTTTTAATAATTTTTTATTCTCCAATAGTTTGTGTGGTTTTTTCTCTTTTAAAGGATCATTTTTGTTTTTCTTTAGTGTTTTTTGATGAATTTAAGTTAGATATTTTTATATACGAATTGAGTTTAATATATCTCAAATCCATATTTAATTATTTAGATTAAATTGATCGATTAAATTAATTTTATAATAATTTAATTAAATCCATTATATATTTACTGTTTTAATTGGTTAAAATTTAAATCGATCTCTTCGTTGAGTCAATAAGTAGTTCGGACTTGACAATGTTGTTCACAACCAAGATTTGGGTGTCCGATTCTCTTATCCCCAAAAGAGAAAAAGAAAAGCAACTTTAGCTGAGCATCATAGCTTAATAATTACACAAGAAGTGGCAAACTCCAGAAGAGAACAAAGGTGGCAGGAGTGGCGTACAGAGTGGTCCAATATAATACACAAAATTTCTAAAATTGAAGAAATGCTGAACCGAAACTCGTCCTATTCCCAAATTTCTCTGAAAAAGGCATGTCTCGTAGTTGTAACCTTCCCGTTTGTAATTTTAGTGCGGTTCTCGTGGATGGTCTGGTCTGGTCTGTTCTGTTCTGTAACCCCTTTGAAATCCTGGGCAGATCCCATGTTAGTGCATCGTTCACATGCCACCCACTTGAAATGTTTCCTGAGATGCAGAGCAACAAGGAAATGAGTTTAACCCGGCTAGTTTTAGGCACAGTGAGGAGGATAAAAATTTAATGTCCAAATCGAATTCCCCACCACCGCACAATTTGACCCTTGGTGTACTGCTAATCCTGTTGAGCCACTCAGAAATTTTCTGCTGCCTTCTTGTGTTTTCAACAACCGGCACTGTCATCAATGCTGTCCATGATGACATTATTATTGGTGGTTCTGTGGAAAGCTGTATTAATGCAGACCGTAAAAGTCGATCAATTTTAGGAAAGATGGTGGATTGGAATGTATGCTCCAATTCACGACCAATTTGGGTTTAGATTGTTGGCTGCATTGGGCTTGTAAAAACAGAAACTTGAGCCAGGCTGGCTTATGAAAAATCAGAAGGGCTACAAAGTGCAAAGCCCCTAAGGCATGTTGAGTAAGATGCTGGGCCTTAATCTATGGGTTGCGTGTTTTATATTGGTTTAGAAGGGGGCCGATTAGAATTCCAATTAAATCCATAATCGAGCTGGTACTGTTGTATATAGTATTATCAGAGAACTATCGACGAATCAACATTATTGATGGATAGTTGAATAATATCATCAATAAAATAAATAATATAATTGAATGAACAAATAAATTGATCTCAAGTTTCCGTTATCAACTAAGAATTCAAACTTAAGATCCATTCATTTGGGTTAAGAGATTTATGAAAGACCATTTTATTTGAGGTTGAATTCCATCTAATCTTCTGAAACTCAAATTAGGGTTCGGATTAAACATGTTAAGTTGATTAAACATTTTATGAAACACAGAAAAAGAATTCAACTTTCGTTGACAAAAGAATAATGATTTAAAGTCTGGATTTTTTAAGTGTGGAGGGCCCAAATCAAGGTTTAGGCTAATGAGCCATCAGACGTAATGTTTCGGCCAATAGAACAATAGATTTGTGATGTTCAGAGGACCATACTCTATTCTGGTGTACTGAAAAGTCATTCTTGTAGTGGAATAGTACCGAACCGAGCTACTTCAAGCACGGACTAGTCCCATTGCCATGAATCTGCCACTATCAAACCGTCCAACTTTTCTGAGATATCGAATCCTTCCTAACCTCATCCCAGTTCGATTACACCCAAATCCTGGAAGCATAATCTGGGACCGTCCACCGCCCATCTAATAAATTTTCTGCAACGAATTTAACTTTTATATCTTCCATCATGTCGCCTGAAAACACATTCTTCCACGTTAAGTCACCATGATTCCCCTCCACTACTCTTGGCTCCGCTTCTTTCAGAAGCTCTTCTCAGCTCTCAACCATCACTTTCTAGCTAGGTCTCTGATGCTTTTACATCAGGCTTGCTTGGACTATCTAATAATTTAGATGGAGTTTGATTATGACATCCATTTTCTAGCAGCGTCATATTGGAAGTCAAAGATTTCATATTGGTTTGGTGCCCATTTTTCTTGTGTATAGCAGCAATGTTTTTGACACTCTGATATGACTGATTGGTTTGAACCAAACTTGTCAAACTCGACGTAAAACTTAAACCAAACTCAATTTTGACTATCAAATTGGCCCAAATTTGAGTCCTTTTCAACAAAGATCGTCCACTCTACGCGGTGGATCGACAGGGATTCTAAAATATTCTTATTTATATGCAACCTCCCCTGCACACCGGTGAATGAATCAATCCATGAGAATGGGTGAGATTGGAAGCTGACACTTTAACCCTGACCGAAGCATCAATTATGGAAGGTCTAATTTTGATTAAATAATTAGATGGTGGGTTCTGAGAGTTGAACATGCACCAGCAACAGCAACTGCAAAATTGTTCTTTCAAAAATTCATAATCAAGTTAAAGGTCCATTATGCCTTGCCTACCAACTGAATTATGAAGCTCCAGGAAAAAATTACTCCTAAAAAGGCAAGTAACTATCCGAAATTTTCTGGCTCGGAGTCTATCAAATCACTGTAAGATGAACAAAAGGTAACACATGCTGGCACAGAAATGCCATTTTAAAAGGCTAAAGAAGACAAAGCTGAGTTGAATACTTGAATCAGGTGAAACAGAGCAAATGGGAGAGACTGTGTCTCTGCTTTCACGTGGGTTGCTGCTTGCAACTCCCACCACAACGGCCACCACTCCCTACCATTATTTTTTTAATTAAATTATGATTTACCAATTTAATTTTAATTATTAAAAAAAAAATCAGATAATGGAGAATCATTCTAAAAGGGGGAAAAAAACAATCAATAAATCACATAATTTACAACAGTGAGTAATTGACAATCATTTTGTTCTTCCGCTTCCTCTTCAGGTCTTGTTCACTTCATTTATCTCTCCGATTCTCACCAACTCCCATTCAGAACCCGGGACGACTCGGCGGATAACTCACCCACCCATTTTGCCGTCTCCATGCATTCTCCGGAGCAATTTATTATGTTATGTATGACTCGCCTCAAATCTTACAGAAATGTAAACTCAACCACTTACCTTTCCTTATTGGTCAGTATTAGTAAACTCAACTCAAATCAACCGAGTATATCGCATACATGAACTCGGTCGGTCACTGTATTCTTAATCTTTCACTTCAAGATTTCGTTCTCCCACGAAATCATCGAGCGAGATAACTCGGACTGAGTCACACCCGGGTCAGAATCAAACCATGTAAGGTTTTTTTTTTTTTTTTTACTTTTTCGGCTTACCATATACTTTTATTTCCAACTCCATGAAGAAGAGGTCGAGAATCAGTCCAAAAGTCGAGCTTTTTCTTGATGTCCACGTGGCAGTATCCCTGGAAATCCTCGAGATTCGCGAACCGAGATGGGTGTCCGGATTCCGACGACCGTGAGATGAATCGAATCACTTCTTCAAACACGGACTCGTCGCATGGGATAGCCAATGGACCTTGGTTAGTGAACCCGTACTCTTCCTCAGCTTGGACAAGTAGTTTCTTGAAGACGGGATGGTTAAGGTACGTCGCACGCACCACAAATCTCCTGTAACTGCTACCAACGCACACCGCCACGTGTCCGGCGGGAACATCCGACGGTATGCGATTCGCTGACATGCGGGCCTTGTTACGCCACCTTCGTAGTAACTGTCTAAGCCTAACAATGTGACGGATTTTGCTGCATTTCCCAGGTCCGGCAGACATTTTCCTAGACAAGAAAATACAATAGAAAATAGAGCCCGTTTGGCTTCCGATTCTCTGGCTATTGATGATTGTAAGAGAAAATATTGGTGGGGGGATTCGAGCTGTAGGAGGGACAGCGTTTATAAAGATTCACCGTGGCGAAATTGCCCTTCATAGTCCAATTAATTACAAAGCCATTTCTGTCGTTACACGAGCTTAAAAAATATTTCCTTTTTGTCAGACCAGCAACAATATTCTATACAAGTACGAGCTAACGATATTTCATACTAAACAAATACGTATAAATATAAATAAATTAATATATAATTATCTAATTAAACATTTTAAATTATAAATAAAATAAATAATTAAAAAATCCAATAACAGCAACGTCCAAGTTCTATTTGCTCTCAATTCAAACTCCTTTAATCTAATATACAACATGATCAGGATATTTGTTGATATAGACTTGCTCAGAGTAAAATCTTAAATGATATTTTAATTTATTTATATTTTTATTAATTCATATACGAGGCAGGAAATCCATGATTAAATTGATTAATTAAAATTTAAAACTGTTTTAATGCGGAAAAACATGTGGTCAAATTTGGTACAACTCAGCATTAAAGGTAGTCGATTGCAGGACGTTATAGAATGTTGAATTTCATGTGATTGTCCTTGAAAATAATAAAAATGAATGGACTCGTTTTCACGTATTACATATAAAACTGTGCAGTACATGAACCGGGTAGGCGTCCACATCTATCTCTTTAACTTGAGGAGGTAAATTGCCGCCGAGGCGACAGAAGTTGAATGCAACATCGCCCTAATATATATGTGTATGATTTGATAACATATGATAATAACGGTAAATTATTTAAAAATTTTGTTTTTAATTACGAAAATGAATTTAATTTATTTTTAAGTGTTCAATGTATTTGATATGTTTTTATTTATTTTATACACGCGATAATATTTTAAAAGAGAAAGTGTTCGTCTTAAAAAATTACACATTTGAAAACAATAAGTTGAATTCAATCATTCAAATTTTTATCGTTTTTTTGTTTTAATTCAACATAAATTTTGAAAAGAACTATTCCATAACCATTCTTATAACAAATATAGTAAAAATATGGTTATAATTTATAATTTTTATTGATTTTTTTACTGTGATTGTGAATATGAAAACACTGTGAATCTACCTAAAAATAAAGGCCAAAAAGGGCCGTTGGGACCAATGTCGACCTTTTTCCGATCGTTTTCGACAGCTTCTTCTGGCGAAGGTGGTCAAATCTGATCACCTCTACCAAAACTGAAACGACCAGATTTGACCGCTTCCCTTGAAATCAGGTGGTCGAAAATGGCCACCGCCACGATATTAACAGCGATGACTGCTTCAAATTTTTAAAAATATTTGAATATATATTTTAATTTTTTTTAAATTTTAAATTTTTTATAAAATTTATTTTATTTTTTATAAAATTTTAATCATAAAATAACAATATTACTCATAAAGTGTTACTATTTTTTATTTTATTTAATATTAAATTATTTCTATGGGTAGAAGATTAAACTTTTGAAACTTGGAGGGTGGGACTTTATCCCCGCTTCAAACTATGGGTGGGACATAGCCCTTTGGCTTTTTTTTTAAGATGTATCATAAGGTTAGACTTGATTTGATTATTATAAAGTAAAATTCAAAACTTATTATTGACCAACCCAAAAACCTTACAAACTTATACCTCAATCCAAATAAAATATCATTAAACTTTAAAAAATTTAAAAATTTACATTTACACCCTTAAAGTTATTTTTTTTAAAATATAAGATAAATTGATAAATTATAAGTTATAAATCTTAAATACAATTTTTAAACCAAATTTGAATCAATTATTCTTATTATAAGTTTAAGCTAAAAGCTTTTTTAATTTTACAAGTTCGAGTTAAATCTTTGTTTTGATATAATCAAATTGAATAATACTCAATTTTATTCTATTACAATTTTAACATCTCCTATCATACAATATGTATAGAAAATTGTTTGGCCATGCAAGATGCTTTTTGAGCACACTCGAAGACGAAAAAATTAGAAGTAAAAATAAAAATCATAACCCACCACATGCAAATACGAAGTGTTTTGAAGAAGAGAATAAGTAAAAGCTTGTTTTGATCGAAGTGGTTGGGGCCTGAGGGATTTCAATTCTTCAAAAAAGGAAACCATTTTTATATTCTCCATATAAGACCACTCCCCATGTGCAAGGATGCCCCAGTCTTCCCTTTCTTTATAATTTTCAAGGCAAACTGCCAAAATCTTTACTCCTAATCACTCTATCGCCCATCCGACCCAATCAAATTTCTGATCATCTCCTAAAATCATAACATTGGCACGTTAATTCAAACAGAACCACTGAATGGTCGAGATGGTCCCATTACATGTACATTCCCCCAAAAACATTTTTAGTACCCCACGTGTTATGATTTAAAGGTCATATCATTTATAGTTTTTCATAGTTCAATGTTCTTGAGGAGTGGATCAAACTCAGTCGAGAATTGTCGATTCAACTCAGTTTAATAAAATAGATATAAAATTTAAATTCAAGAATTATTGGTTTGAATTTAAAATTTAAAGTGTTACAATCTATGTATTTAAATTTATTATTATAATAATATTTATTTGTTTATTATTATTTAGATATAAAATTTCTCTTAATTTGTTTTTTTCTGCAGTTCAATAATTTTATTTTCTATTACAAGAAAATTATATTTAAAATTTTTTGAGTGTTAATAATTATTTACTGTCCATTCCACGCGCCCACGTAAATATCTCGATTTTATCAATGGAAATTAGATTAGACCCCACAGAAAAAGGGATGACGTGGCAGTGATCGTTAATTCGGCTTCAATTTCTGCGCAGCGGTCGAGGAAAACGGTTAGCCCACGTCATTGTCAAGAGCAGACGTGGCGTTGATTTGTGCCCCGAGGCATCAGAAAAGGGTCCCACGGTGAAAGGACCTCTTCCGAGCAGGCGAATAGGATTTTTTTTATTTTTTTAAAAAATTGGAATACAGTTGAGGGAGGACTTGGAAAGTCTGCTGAGTTGTACTGAACTGAGTCACGGACCCACACTGCTCCGTCTCCTCCTCGTACGGGGTGATTTTTGTTTTATAATTCGCAACACCGTTCTGTGTAGTACGCTCATACCCAAAGCCAAGTTTTAGCAACAATCATATAACTTCAAAAGGTAATTTAAATGGCAAAGCTGGAGACAGATACCCCTATAAGAGAACGTGAAAGATTTGTTAATAAATAATGGAGGTTGGAAAGAAGACGTGTGTTGTTTGTAATCTAGTTATATAGCAGAAAAGCTTCTGTCGGTAGTGTGCACTAGTTTTTAGTCGTTGTGGGAATCTCTTTCGGCGTATGCAAAGCGACCTTCAGAGGGCCGGTGACACTTGGCTAGGTAAATACGTTGGTGATTTGTCTTCATTATTCATGCTGTACTGGTCAAGGTATCAAAAGACTTCCCTCTCAGATGAAGCGAACGTGAGGGTGTCTTTCAGCGCGGACTAAACAGATAATTACTCTAATATGAGAAGATATGCCAGATTTTTGAGATCTTCGACAGCTTCTTCATCTACATGAGCTCAAAAACATGACACCCCAGGATGATATTTTTTTACGATTCCATTGTCAGAACATTGTATTTGATCAGCATCCTCCCTCGTCCATTAAATTTGTACAGAATATCGCCAACTTAAAGATATGTACTTGGTTTTAAAATGCACTAAATTTTGTGTAGGTAAAATAAGAACAAACTGGTTCCAAATCTGCCCAGCACCCGACCTCTTTGCTTTGCACCTCTTCCCAACCGTTCGTGGGATTGAGGCAGAAGACAATGTTACTTTTTAGTTTAGTGCATGGTTGGTGTATTCTGTATAAGATGAATCCCCACTTGCCAAAAAAATAAACCTCTCCAGGTTACATGCATAATATTATTTTTTGATGCATTTTTTCACCAATAACTGGTATGCAATATAAAGTTTAATATGCAAGATATATAGACTAGGATGATGACAATTGAAACCGTGCGAACTGTCGCTTAACAGCTTACATCTATTACAAAAGAAATGCTCCAAAAAATACTCAATTATCTTGAGATCTTTAGCAAGCTAGTCGTCTTTCTGAGCGAAAGCTTGCCTCAGGGCACATATTGTACAAGTCCTATGGAATGGCTTTGATAGTGCCATTCTATTTTTGAAAGGGGGTCTGAAAGAAAGATGTTGAAGAGGCATGGATGATTGTATTAATGGCATGACAGGGCATATTTCATATCTTTATATGTACACATATTTTCAGATGATTAGGTGAGAAGAATAATAGAGAGAAATTCAGAAGTTTGATATCGATGAGGATAATAAAGCACAGAGGGATTAGCTGTGGCCAGTTGGAGCACACAGTCATTGACTCTTTACTTTGAATTACAAAAATATAAACCTTGTTTGGAATCACCCAAAACGCCAACTATGTTCCCCGTTTGGTGGTGAATACGGGATAGTAAAACTTCTTCATATAATACCAGCCTATACGCCCACGGATTATTACACGCGAAGACTATAATCACGGTCCACCTTTCATCCATATTCCTCCAGCAGTATCATAACAGCGTTTCATTTGAAGCTTCTAAAATCAAAATATATAAATACACCCTTTGAAATATTACAACCATATCAACTCTTCTATAAATTTAATTATTAGAAGAAGAAAGAGAGAACCCAAAGCGAAACATTCTTTCCACTTTCTTCCAGCTTTTGATACCAGATTTTAGACAGTGAACATAGATTTAAGCCTTTCGAGTATAGAGCTTCGACTACTTTAAAGCCCATAGATTCGCGACACTAGCTCTCCATTTGTATTAGTTTCATGAACGCAAACCCACCTAACTCATCTCTTTATAGTGACTCGAATTTGGAAAGTAAAAATTGAATAAAAGCAGGACATAAGAGGCCGAAAGAAAAAATCAAATCGAAGATAACTTAATACAATTTTTAGGAATTATATTAATAGTTTGGCCAAAGGACTTATTCCCACGTATACTTTAATTCTATTTTAAAGTCCTCCATTTTAAGTTAAGTTTGTAAAACTCAAAATCTCATATGTTAATCAAAATTAACAATTAACTCTAATGGTTAATTGTTAATTTTTTTTTATAATTAAATGACATTTTTATCATTTTAGTATTAAAATCTTATAAAATAATAAAATAAATTTTATAAAATAGTAAAATAAATTTTATATAAATATAAAATATTATTTAAACATTAAAAAAATTAAAAAATATATAAAAATAAAAAATATTGGTGCTTACAGTGGTGACCATTGATAATAGAACCAAATGACTGAACGACCATTTGGTTTTAGGGGAGGCGACTATATTTGACAGCTTCCTGTTTTGGTAGACACAGCCAGATTTGGCCGTCTGTGTCAGAATAAACAGTCGAAAATTGTCGACCTTTTGATTGTCTCTACAAAAAAAAAAAAAAAGCCAAAAAGGGCTAAAAATGATCGACCTTTTAGCCTCATCAATTGTTTTTGGCCTTGGTTTTTGGCGGAGGTAACTAGTTCTGGCCGTCTTCACCAAACGGGGAGATCAAATCTGGCCTTTTATGGAATAAGATGGTCGTTTCCGATCACCTGATTCCATTAACAATCTTAAAAGCGATAGTTGCCTTTGATTTTTTTAAATTTCAATATTTTTTTAAAATTTTTATATCTGAATATTATCTTATAATTTTGTTATAAATTTTTATTTTTTAAACGAGTATTTTAGCTATTTCATCAAAAAGTTGGATGAAATTTAATTAGAGGAGAGTTTAGGTTTTACAAACTTGGAAGTTGGAAATTTGGGAGACGGTCAAACTATGGGTTAGAATAAGTCCTTTGGCCTAATACCTTTCATATATAAAATTGAAATTTTGATCTGTCACTATTTACAAACACAATCTTGTTCTATTATTATTTTTTAATTCTAGAATTTGAATAGATCATTTTCAATATCGTATTAAAATGTCACCCATTAGAACCTAAACTTTAGAGAGGTTTAGTTTATTAATCTCGTAAGTTTGAAAAATTTAATTCAAATCAATTAAAATGATATTATTTTATTAATACATATAAAAATAATGTTGTTTTAAAATATTTGTTAAAAGATTTATAAAAATTTTGGATTCGATTTGTTAAATTTTGAGTTCAGACCCGAATAGAACATAAACTCAATTCGTTGTTAGCTTAATTAAGTTCAAATTGATTTGAATTGAAACTTAATTTAGGTCAAACCGAACGCTAATATATATACATAAAATCCTTAACTGAAGCATCTCAAAGTCTCTCTTTTAAGAGGGCTAGCTAGTAATCCAATTTTAAAATTAAAAGCTATAATAAAATACAAAATTTTGCTAGCTGTCCTAGACTTTTACCAATAATGATAATATATAATTCATATCTTTAAATGATGATTAAAAGGAATTTATTTGACTAATTGTAGAATAATCACAGAGTGGGAAGGAGGAGAAGAAGAAGAGGAAGGCAGGCAATAACCTTGGTAAGCCGCCTCATTGTTTTTCAGGTAAGATATATATTGCTAATCATTCCATAACTGCCTAAAATTTTATAATCAAATCAAATGATTAACTTAATTAAACTAACAATTAATTTTTGACTAGGTATTTATTATTTTGTACTACCTTATATATAGCATCTGATTTGAAGCATAATAGAAAAGGGAAACATATAAGATTTAATTAGGTTTATCTTCCTTTTCTTTATTAAGTCATGGCAGCAATCATTGCAATTATACAATATATCATATAACTAACCAATATGTTTTGATGAAAGGGACCAAATTAGATCCAAATTTATAATATTTAATTAAAATCTTTAGAGTTATTATATTAGATTGATAAAAAAATTATCAAAAGAGATGAATAATATAATTGATCAGATAAATAAGTTAAATTAGAATCGAATTGTTAAAATGAAATTAAAACTTAAATTTAATTTATTCAAATTAAGTCAGTTCGATTACGAAACACATGATCGTTTAAAGTGCTAATTTATTAGGAAAATGATATTTACCAATAATTAGGGGTGAACGCCATTTAAGTTGGCTTAGGATTGGATCGTTATTTGACTCAAACGAATTACGTTTAGGTTAAAGCTTGGGTTATCTTCTTATTTAATATTATTATTCATCGATATAAAGAACCGAACTTGATTTTAAATTAACCGTTTTGATTTCGAGCTAAACTGAAATTGACTTTTGTTCGATTTTGATTTAATTTGAATGCATGTTAATCAACAACTGCCTTCAATATATAATTATATGGAACCAGTACCTTTCATGTCTCTGCATCTAAACAAGATCTTGGAAATCCATTCTCAACATGCATAGAGAGAAAAACTGTCAGATAACGGAAGGTAAACCAAACAAAGATTCTACATGCAGAGAGATCGAGGGAGATGGTCTTTTAAATACCACACAGTCCCGTCAACAATAAGAAAACGTCTGAGTTTTTCCATAGTCTGATTAAGAAGGCTTTGGCATGTTACGAGTCCGGATTATACGGAGGAATTTTGTCACAGTCTGCTCTTTGTTTTCCCATTATAATAAGCACGAACCAACTCACATGGGGCTCAGAATCATCAACCAATCCTCCCCTTCACATCTTGTAATCATATAAATAATAAATATATATATACTATATAGTTTTCTCATAATATTGAAGTGCCCCATCCGAAAGAACAAAAAATAAGGTGGTGGTTCTGAAAGAAACCCCATACCTTGATAAAAATGGTGAAAATGATTATGATTCCAACTATACAGATCTGTCTGTGTGTGTTTTTGTTATGGGAGCCGTCCATATATATATATATATATATGCCAATCATAAGTACATGGTTTATTTGGAATATACGTACTTGCAGACCTACGTCCAAATCCTTGATGAAAATGATTGACGAAATCTCCATGGCAAAATGGTGCGTTTGTTGACAAGTGTCCGATCGAAGCCGTGGCTTTGCCAGTGTAAGACTATCAGGAAGAATCTCAGACATCTGGGTTGGGTGATGTCCACCTTGATTGATGAAGACAATTTAGCTGCTGCACGTTGAGTCAGATTAGCATCGCTGTACCTGTAGGTAGGGGCTATGCAGCTGAATGAGTCAGAAGTCTCCAAGCAGTAAATGTTAGGACAAGCTTGTCACGTAACAAATAGTGCAGTACAGTCCATGATATTATTCCATGAACAACGGGCCTCTATGCAGGGCCCATTAATTGACCGCTTTATGGATCGGATTGATCCACTAAAAACAAGGCCTAAGACACAGTCAAGGGCGTGCTGCCCTTAAGGAGTAATACAAAGATTGATTCACGTGTTTTTGCAGACCATTTTACCAATGTAATTTTTTTTATTTTTTAATTATTTAAAATAAGAACAATACCTTTAATTTAAAATCATACTATAATAAGCTAACATTTATACATATTTTTAGTGTACAAGATACTATTATAATGAGAAAATGATAACTTAGAAACAACTTTGCTTTCATACATAGAATTGATTGCTAGATGATGTATTGATAAAATTGAATTCAAACCGAACTTGTGTAAACTCTAGATTAAGTCTAACATTTTAAAACTATCGAGCTCAACTCGTAAAACTCATAAGTTTGAAAAATTCAATTCAGATTGATTGAAACGATGCAATTTTAACCAATATGCATAAAAATGACAACTGTTTTGATGACTTACATGTAAAAATTTGTTAAAGAGACTTGTATCAAAAAACTTGTGAGGACACTCATTAAGAAACTTGACTCGAGTTCAGTCCTATGTATTAACTAAAAGGGGAGAGAGGGAATAAAAAGCAATAACCTATTAAGTATTTAATCGAAAGTAACATGTAACCAATACATCAATGGTATTATATCAGAATGTTATACAATCGATTTCATGAAATGTACAAAGCATAAGAAACTCTAAATCTACATCAAAATTCAAGAATAAATCCAAAAAGTCTGTCAAAAGATTTGAAAGGAAACAGAGCCATTTTGTTTCCAACAAAATTTCACCTTGCAATCTTAGCCAAACTGGGAATCAGCTTCCGATCTCCCAGCATGCAACCAACCTATGCCGGAACTGTGGAAGCATAAAATGTTCTCAATTGTAATGACAGGTGAAAGTAAAATAACTGAAAACATACATGGTCTAAGTGGAGCTTAATAAGGGGCTCGTATAAACATCTCTATCTTGAATGAAGAAAACTTGAGACTCATTTTGACGTTTTTCAAATTAAAAAAAAAAAATCTCAAAAGGCTTAACTAGTCTTGCAAATAGGAAAAGATAAACCAAAAAGTTTAGTCTTCACTAAGCTTGACCAAAAAAGAAACCTTCTTCACACACAATCAAAGCAAGGTGCTCCAA
Organism: Anacardium occidentale; assembly: GCA_026122585.1. NCBI lineage: Eukaryota > Viridiplantae > Streptophyta > Magnoliopsida > Sapindales > Anacardiaceae > Anacardium > Anacardium occidentale. The sequence goes on from JAJEJH010000239.1 coordinate 289,805, forward strand.
TTACTTCCACAAATTTAGAAAACATTATGGAGCCCAAGTTTACAATTAAACTCCAGCAACTCCAAGCCATTACATTTTGCTAAAGCTTATTCTGCTTCATTGTTTGCTGGGTTTTCAAAATGAAGGTCCTAACATTGGCCCTATAAATAGACCAATAGGCATCTATACACTAAATCTACAAAAAGAGAAGAATCGCTCTATCAAAATCCAGATATTATAAAACTGCAGCCACCAGGTGGTATCAAAATGGCCAACCGGCTATGAAGTCTAAACTTACACAAGTATATGTACAAAAGCTTTCAGACCTGAAACCAGTAAGCGGTGGATCAAAACAGAAATTACTAGACAATTCAACACAAACCAAAAGAATTCAAAACATTAATAATAAGTGAACTAGTTAAACTAAAGAGTTGAAAAAAAAAAATACCTAGACAAGAAAATGTCTTCAACAAATGAGAATTTCACAGCAGCCTAATGGTGTTCAGCAGATCTATGCTTCTTTGACTTCTTCATCCAACGTTCATTGCTCAATGAAGCTGCTCCCTTACCAATGGTTCCATTGTCCATCAAATCCGTTTCCACCAAACCCTCTCTCCTCTTCCTACTACTCCTACATAATCATATAGCAATTATAGTCATGAGCAGGTGTAGTAGGATTGAGATTTTGCAGATTTTAAAACTTCAATGTTCTAGAAGTCCAAGATAAGTTTAAACCTATCAACTGAAACATCTTCTGATTTCTTATCCAACCAACGGATGCTTCCTGTATGAGCTGGACTTAAGGACCCAAAGATGTGAAGGATTTCCTCATCGAAACTGCAAATATAAACCAGTCTATGAGATCACACAACATAGAATCTAAGTTTAAGCCTCATATATGAATCATAACAGAATTAAAAATTTTCATCAGATATTAAGCATGCTGTCACTCAAATAGAAATTGAAAAAATCACTTCCTATAAGATGCCAACAGGAAAAGTAAAATAAATAATTAGAAAAGCAAAATGTCACCTCTTGACCAAAAACCGTATCATGGTTCCAACCTTTATCACATGTCGCTTGTGGGATCTGCTAGCAAAAACTTCTTCACCATGTTTCTAAGTTCAAAAAAAGGAAGTTCTGTTAGTAATCTAGATTGACCTTCTACAGAAACAGTTGTTATATCACTTAAAGGAAAGAAAGAGTGAGAGAATGCTATGAACATCAAACAAAATGATAAGTAGTACATACAATTTTATAGTAGAACTCATCTCTTATGTCTTCTTCTGTTATAATAGCAGAGGAAAATCCAAGAACAATAACATGAATGGACTCTTGTGTAAGCTTCACTACTTTCCCTTCTGAAAGAGTAACATTATTAGAAACCAAAATAAATGTGCAATACAACTGATCAGCAACAATGATATACAAGTACATATAAGATTATGTACTGCTATGCATCACCAGAAGATCATATATTTTTACAACCATATGAATTTCATAATATTTTCCTAACTTAATCAATCAAATGATATGATCATGATAGCAACTTGATTAACAGCATAATTGTGTGTTCATGATTAGATAATGAGTAGTCATGAATGAGAAAGATCCCAAAAAACCCACCTAAGAGCATATCAGGTTTTGGAGAGAAAAGTAAGAGCTTTGCTTTTAACCTCACACCAAAATACGGATGAATCCCAGAAAGGATTTTTGCGCTTTCATCCAGAATGTTGACATCATAAGCTAGTACAACACCGTCAAAAATTTCACTAAATCTGCAATGAAAACCAAATTTAAAAAAAAAAAAAATGATAAACAAGACAGTGAGTGTAAATATCTGAAGAAAAAAAGACAAGCAGGCTAGCGTAATGTTTAAATACACGAAATCAAAATGACTACTGACTTCGAAAATGGCAACATCCCAACCCAATGGCTTCAGTAGAATTTTATCCAAATAAAAAACATACCAGACGGCCTCTTTTGGAAATTAAAGGCACATAATTTAAAAGTTAAATGTACGTGTAAACTGATTCATACAATTCAAATGTGGCTTAAGAGAATTGAAATCAAGAAAAAAGATAGAACAAACAAAAGTAGAAGACAAGAGAATTGCAGCACAGAACGTTTTGTTTTGAAAGTATTAATCTTTAGAGAATGTCCCATTCCTTAAGCATAAAAAAAAGTTATGTCTTCATATTATTAGCTTTAATAAAAAAAAAAAAAAAAATTTAAGTATGGGATAGAAAACCAACTTGAAGAGCAGAGAACTAAGCTCGCGACGTATGGCCTGAGAAACCCTGTTACCCTTCGAAGGGTGTACATACACTACCAAATTAGCATCTGATACTTTCAATCCCTCCATTTAGAGCTCTCATAAAAACCCTAATCACCACGATTTTCAGAATTGGAATATTTGCGCACTACGTAGCTTCTTCTGCTACTCTAAAACCCTTCCAACTCTTCCCGACCCTCATGCTCTGTTTTTAGGGTTTAATCGATTGAAATTAGCATCGTTTTAAATTTTAATAACTGGACCGAACTTTGACCCGTTCAAGGGCCCGCTTCGGATAGCTCTGCTAGACGGATTGGATTTCTGAATTTTAAAAAATTTAATTTTTTAATATTTTATAAATAGAGTTTTGTTATTTAAAAAAATCTTGGGTGGGAAGTAGTTTGTTAGGCCTTTAAATAGGACCCGATGATTTGGATTTTTAATTTAGGCCTGTTGTCGACAGAACAGTCGGAACATTTCGAAATTCCATTTAGTGGATTCTGACCCAAAAGAACAATGAAGAAAAGGTCGTAACAAATGGACTTTACAGGAGCCCAATCTCAGCCTTCTCCAAAGTCTCCAGTGATGGACATATGAGGAATCATTATTTTTGCTGCATTTGGTCACCATTTCACACAGCATCATTGATGCAAAAGCAAGAAGAAAGTTGACACAATCCAACTTCTTAGCAAATGGGATGATATGCATTTGATTGGAGTGGATCCTATCCGAACTGGCTCAAACACAATTTGTTATAGGGTTTGGATCAAACCCTCTTACATTGCCAACATCGTCACACTAAAACTCACTTCATCCATGATTCTCTTTCTTGATTAAAGCTTCTTCTAGATTCAAACTATTCTTCGTCTTTTTTTTTTTTTTTTTAATACCATGGCGAAGCTCTAAAGATGGAAAGTAGTGGGAAGGAAAGAAAAGGCACTTTTTTCACCTTTCTTATAGAAAAAGCCCATAAAGCAGCCTTAAATATCGGCCCACATCCATAGAAACAAGAGTGACTGAAAATACAGAGTCAGAGACAAAGTAGAGCTGTCGATCGTCAGAAGATTCAGAAGGCAATGTCTCCTTACATCCCTACAACATGTACTGCTTCATGTTCCCCTCATACCACGCTCGTTTCTAGGTTCTTTCACTCCCAATTATCTCATGTGGACCCTTACCCCCCTCGCCATTGTTAACATTTATTTGTTTCTTGTCATGCCTACGGGAAAAGTCCATGCTTTCTTTTCTCTCTAATTTACCATTAATTCTCGTGTTTTTTACTTTCTGTTATCCGTAAACTTCTGTCGATCATTTGTTTCTTCTGTAGAGTTTTGTACGCTCACCACCTGATCACTTCATCATCATCGTTTATCAAGTTGACCATAATGGGACCCGGTCTGAAATTCCGCTGGAGACATCTGATGATCATCACCAGGACTTGACGCAGCAATAACAACTACAGTCAGTCTCTGATCTGCCCACAAAGAACGGCCATGATTTGGGCAATGAAACAGCTTTGAGAGACCAGATTAAATTTTGTCTCATGTAAATGAATGATTCGCATTGGCATGATATGTTCTGGCATGATTGCTCTCACCTCCTTTTATATATATATATATATTTTTTTTTACAGTGCAAAATCATTACGCATTGCCCAATTGTAATTATGAGAAAGGAACGTAAACTACCGTATCAAATTGATAGCTCGATATAATCGAAAGACCCCATGAGGCTATGGCAATGGTGGTTTGTTATTTCAACTCAATATGGAGTCTTCACATGCTTTCTTAGAACAGTGGAATCCCACCACACTACTATATCTGGGAGGCCCTTTCTCATTAATTTGTAAGCATTTTAATTGCAGTAAGTTAAAAAAAAAAAAAAACCACCACACATCTCACTTTCTCATTAATAAGGCTTATCTTGACTTTGATTAGTGATGTCACTCGGTTAAAAGCAAGCAAATTTGGACCACTAGAGATCTCCAAATACCCAGTTTGAGCATGTTCGATAAATATATTCGATGATGATGATCAATTAGAGGTCAAGCACTAAGTTTATACGGTGGACTGAACCCATTTTGTGCATATTGGAAACTGTTATTGTTAAATGAACTTTCGGATTCGCTTATAAAAAAAGATTTAAGTATTTTTTACTGTTAAATTCAAATGTTAGCCTAGATTTTGTTTGAAAAAGTATGGGATTCTACCGGGTTTATAGGGTCTTAGACTAGCTTATAGAGTGACCAAAGTTGAGCCACCCTTTTGTCTCATAGTCAGATTCCAGTTCCAAGTTTCGTATCAGAAATATGGAGGAAAGACTAATGGGTCTTTGGTTTTGAGCATCGGTTACAGTTAAATATTAAGCTGAGAATACGGCGAGTTTACGTTCCAAACCATTGAATAGTGTGCACAATTGTGGAGGCCCAATTCTAACCTCGCGTGCCACTCGATTTGAGCGTCAAATCCCAACCGTCCGACGGATCATGATCCACATCCATATAACTGCATGCGCCAAGGCGAGGGTGTTCACGTTTTCTATACAAAATAACGTGTCTGTTCTGGTACGGGGATCGGTGATTAGAAAAAGTTGACAAGATTGCTTCTTAAACAAAATTAAATGATCTAGGAACTTTTGTTTTGTGTTTTCACTGAATAAAAACAAAAAATTTTCCCATTTATGACGAAGTTTAAAGAATCTAATAAAGCAGATGATGCCCCACGGTTCAAAAGGGTAGTTCGTACCTGTTTGAACAAGGGCCTTATCTTCAAAGTTAAAGCCACCAAGTTGCCCACTTTACACTTGGAGATAAATCTTAATCGCCAAATATGAATATGGGGATTGGGGATGCGTGCGAGATTGTTTTTTCCATGCGTATTCAACCATGGAACAGTGGCCAAAATACATCATTTCACATTATCATGTACATTGCATGAAATGAATGAGTTTGAGTCTGAGTCTTCTCGTTTGGGGAACCTTTATTAGCTGATTCTCTCAGGAGTGCTCCACCCACCAAAAAATCTTTGTCACTTTGGTACAAAAATCTTCCATTTTCATCCGAACAATATATGCCTACTTTATTTTGCAAGAGATTTGGTTACTCAAATCCCCTGTCAACCATTAAGCTCAATTAAGGTTGGCATGACATGAACATCATATCATATTGCCAGTACTAAGAAACGGCACCCGCCGCGACCCATTATTCTCAGCCTTGTGACACGTTTCACTACTACAGGTTAACGTGCGCCTCTGCCACTATTAATTTGTCGTGAACTGCACGCGTAATGAGGGGTCAAATATCAGGCGCAAAAGCACAGAGACAAACTTTTTTACCTTTCTTTTTATTTATTATTTGTTTCTGCTGCTTGTTTCACTGTTGAAGGTTCAATTATATGTCGCTATAACTTAAGAATTTAACATGAGGTGTAATGCAATGTCAGTATGATATTATTATAAAGGAATTTGGCAAAAATTAAAATGGAGCAGGTAAAAAATGGAGGTAAGCAAAAACTACAAAAGTGATGTGATCCTCGTAATCCACGTGCTATAATGCGCCACTTAAGCCATTATAGACCGGCCTCCCTCCTTTCTTGTAAAAAACTTTTTTTGGCCTTTCTTTTTAATGTTCGATGTAAGTACTGTTGTTGAGTTTTCGTGTTGGGTTGGTGTTGGCTCTGCTTTTTGCATTTCTTTATTATTTATTATATTATTGCATTTGATCTTTAAATATTTATACACACTTTAAAGCTGCAACGGAAACGCTTTTTACTGAAAGTGTGTGCGCAGGATAAGAGCATGCACACTCTTTCCAGTTTTAAGCAAGTATATAGCTACTCTATGTAGACACAGAAAGGGAGGGAGGGAGGGAGAGGGCGAGGGTGAAGCTTTGGCTTGAAGAAGGAATCAGGTCAGTTTTATTATTATTATGATGAGTGGATTTCATTGAGAGGTCGGTTTCTGGACGAGATAAAAACAAGGACAAAGAGAGACTATTCATACTTTGGTTGGCGTGCTTCGATGCAAACTGATGCGTTTTTATCTTCGGTTGTGTAAAAGCCCCTCCTTACAGATTTGTTTTTCAGTAGCTACCAACCTTTTCTGCAGGCTTTGTTCCTTGAGTCTTGAAGGTTCTTTTGTGCTCACTTCTATTGGTTGATTTTCGACAACCTTAGATTCCATGACATCGGTCGATCCTAGTTTTGGAAGATTTGAATAGAAGAAAAAGAAAAATGAGATAGGGATAAAAAGGTTTAGCTTTTGGATTTTGCGTTTTGACATGAAGAAGATGGGCTCTGTTGAAGAGAAGATCAAAGCTGGAGGCTTGGTTGGTCGAGCACAGACTACTTTGCTAGAGGAAATGAAGTTGTTGAAAGAAATGCATGATCAGTCTGGTTTGTTTTGAATTTTCAATTCATGTTTTTTTCAAGAAGCATTTGAAGATTGTTGGTTTGGCTTCGAAGAAAAAAGAAACGGTTTTTGTTTTGTAATAGAAGTTTTCCTTTTTGTCTGTGAATTGAAATGTATTAAGGTTTCGATTTTCATCTTTCTAGCGTTTTATGCTCAACAAAACGGTTTCGATTGGTCAAAATATTCAAAATTTAACCATTTTTATGTATTTGATGTAGTCTTGAAGAAGCATTCCCGGAGTTTAACTTATAAAGAACTTGTCCTGGTTGATTTCAGGGATAAGGAAAGCTATAAACTCGGAGCTATGGCATGCTTGTGCAGGTCCCCTTGTTTCTTTGCCTCAGCTGGGTAGTCTTGTATATTACTTCCCTCAGGGACATAGTGAACAGGTGCATTTATTACTTCCCTGAAGAACAAATACTATTTGACATTCTGAAAATAAATAAATAGCAAAAGAATTTTCTGTATGATAAAAGAGTGAGAGGAATCAAGCTATGGGTATAAAATCATTTCTTTGATCAACGAATTCTGATATTTTGTAGTTTCGAGTCTACACCATCTGTCTGTGTGAGGGAATATAGCCTTCCTAGATGAATCATGACAGGCTCTCTCCTCTCTCTCTCTCTCTCTCTTGTCTTGTCTTTTTTTGGGGATTCTGAGATAAGATGTAAGCTGGCAACTAGAATTGTGAGTGAAAAGCTCACTTCACTCCATTGAACATCTGATTATTTTTATTGGCTTTTTAAAACTGTCCGTATCTTGTTTCATCTAGTTCTCTCATGTCTATAATATCATAGATCCATTCCGAACAACCAAATTAATGCCAGATTTGCTTGAATGATTCTACTTAAATATCTGTTTACAGATGCCCTCTGTAGCTTGTTTCTATGAGAACTGTCGAACGGAACTTAGTAGATATGTCAAGAAACAATAAACAACTAAAAGAATATTATGTACCAGTTGAATAGCCCAACTATATTGTGATTCCTTGGTATGGCTTTGCCAGAGATTTGGTTATTGCCCTTGAGCAATATACAGGCCCTTTTTCTGGTTCATAGGAAGTCATGGGACCAGCTTTTCTGGTAACTATTTTAATTTTTTTAATCTTGTTTTTCTCTGGGAATCAATTTCGAGAAATCGACATACATGTGCCCTTGAACGAGGTGTGCATGATTTTACTAATAAAAGAATTTGGAGATCCCAAGTACTGCATAGTTTGTGATTAGAGGAGTTTAAATGTTGAGTATATTTGCTCTACAGGACATATCAATAATAATACATCTGGAAGTTGTAATGTGGTGAGAGCGATTCTAAAAAACATTTTCAGGGTGTAATGTTGAGTATTTTTTTTTTTGTTTGGTCAGGTAGCAGTTTCTACTAAGAGATCGGCAACTTCACAAATCCCCAACTATCCTAATCTTCCATCTCAGTTATTGTGCCAAGTTCACAATGTTACCTTACATGTATGTCTTTCTGGCTCATTATATATGTCCTCTATTGTTGGTACTGGTATACTGCTTTGGAACATCTATGTAGCACAGTTTGTAATCTGTTAAGCAATCTGTTATAGGCAGACAAAGATACAGATGAAGTCTATGCCCAAATGAGTCTTCAACCATTGAACTCTGTAAGTATGATCTTCTTAACTTTTTTGAATCTATTTTGTTATCTAATGAAGCCCCTGAAAATGCATGCTGGGAAACCACCATATTCCCAACACAGAGGTGGTAGGAATTGTGTTTTTATAAACCATGTATTTTTATTTTTTTATCAGGAAAAGGATGTCTTCCCTATACCTGACTTTGGACTAAAGCCCAGTAAACATCCAACTGAATTCTTCTGCAAAACTCTGACTGCAAGTGATACAAGCACACATGGTGGCTTCTCAGTGCCACGCAGGGCCGCAGAAAAGCTGTTTCCTCCATTGGTGAGCATTATCTCCTGTGGAAATCCTTGCAAAGAGTTATAATAGAATGATGTTTTTATAGTTACATCATTGCATTATATCTCCTTTCAGGATTACTCAATGCAACCTCCAACACAAGAGCTTGTTGTTCGTGACTTGCATGATAATACCTGGACATTTCGCCATATATACCGGGGTGGGGTTGCTTTTGCTTTATATTTTTTAATATCTCATACATTGGTTATTAGTTTGATTATGCATGGAAGTAGTGCTTTTGGAATTTGGATAATGGTTGGATAAGTCATATTTTTGAGTATCTTATTGTTTTAGCACAATGGCTAATCCCAGTATTTTGCTTTATGCAGGGCAGCCAAAAAGGCACCTTCTCACAACAGGGTGGAGTTTGTTTGTTGGGTCTAAAAGGCTGAGAGCAGGTGATTCTGTTCTGTTTATCAGGTAATTTATCTGCGGGTTATGTAAGCATGTCATTTGTTCTAGATTATTCAATGTGAATCAGTAATTTTTCTGGTTACGGCCTAATTTTACTCTTGTCATAAAAGTGATAAATGGCATTTTAATTAGACATTCTGTTATATAATCCAACCAAACATGTCATTCTTTAATTGGGATATGTGATTTATTTAAATTGGACATTCTGTCATGAAAGTCATAAATGACTTGTTTGCAAAATTTGAGTCAGTTTATTCTGTGGAAAACTTTGAATTTGAATAATTCCTTCCTGTGGGGTTCTCTATGCCTGATAATCTAGTTAGTAGCTGACTTTTTGAGGCAACTATTATGTTGAAAATTTCTTCCCCAATAGATTGGTCCTTTTCGGGATTGTTTAGTGAATGCACAGTAAACATTATACGAATCTCACTATTGTTCATTTTGTGTTGTAAGGGATGAAAAATCACAGTTATTGGTGGGTGTAAGGCGTGCAAATCGACAGCAAACAGCATTACCTTCATCAGTTCTATCAGCTGATAGCATGCACATTGGTGTTCTTGCTGCAGCAGCTCATGCTGCTTCCAATCGTAGCCCATTCACTATTTTCTACAACCCGAGGTCTGTTTAACATAGATTATTTTACTTATTTTGTTCCTAGTTGCAGTTATCCTCTTTCCCCATTTCTTATTGGTTCTTGAAACTTATCCTTTCTTATTGGTTCTTGAAGCTTATCCTTGATCTTACTATCTTGTAGGGCATGTCCTTCAGAATTTGTTATTCCTGTGGTTAAATACAGAAAGTCTGTATATGGGACCCAAATTTCAGTTGGTATGCGGTTTGGAATGATGTTTGAAACAGAGGAGTCAGGCAAACGGAGGTAATGTTTTGAGTGTTGACAATGAAATCAGTTATCTCTTCTTTTGTGCTTTTTATGGTTACACTAACTGTTCTACTGCAGTTTCTGTTGCAATTTGGAAAGTTAGTTAAACTTTTGGTTTTTTTAATGTTTTATCTCATTTTCCACAGATATATGGGAACGATAGTTGGGCTTAGTGATTTGGATCCACTGAGGTGGCCTGGTTCCAAGTGGCGAAATCTTCAGGTAGAGTACATTATTTCTAGATGTCAATTAATTCTGATGTGACATTGATTTTCTTCATTCTGTTCTGATTAAGTTGTAAGAGTTGGTCCTCTGTGTAATTTGTCAGTTTGACAATTGAACCCCAGATATCTGTTTTGTAACAGGTTGAATGGGATGAACCAGGGTGTAGTGATAAACAGAAAAGAGTTAGTTCATGGGATATTGAGACTCCTGAAAGTCTATTCATATTCCCGTCTGTGACTTCAGGACTTAAACGACCATTTTCTTCTGGATTTTTAGGTAACTTTTGTATGCTTAGTGTTCATTGTTTACTGTGAAGTGTATTTGTCACTTATCCTTGTGTTACAATTGTGGCACCAGGAGCAGAAACTGAGTGGACAAATTTATTGAAAAGGCCTCTTATCTGTCCTGAGATTGGAAATGGGGTTATGCAATACTCTCCATTGTCAAACCTTTATCCTGAGCAATTGATCAAGATGATGCTGAAACCTCAGCTTTGTAATAGTTCTGGAACCTTTGCCTCTTCTCTGCAACAAACCTCTGATGTCAAGGGAGCACCAGTAACAGAAGACGAGGTGAAGGCCCTGCAGGCTATAGTCAATCAGAAACCCCAGCTTATCCTTTCAGAAAATTCCAGGATAGAAAACCAAAATACTTCTGGATTATGTCTTGATCAAGCTGTTGCCACAAATATAAGTTCATCGAAACCAAATCCTCTGGGCAAATGTGAGAAGCAAACTCCAGCTGGAACTGATAATGATAACTTGAGGTCAGTACCTGAGCAATCAACCGATCAGTTTAGTCATTCAACTTTAATGGGAGAGAACAGCATGGAAAAACCGGTGACTAGTCTAAATCCACAACACTTGGTAAACCAGCTTACATACAATAACCCAAACCAGGCTCCGATGCAATTGCAAACCAGTCCTTGGTCAATGCAGTCACAACTGGAATCAGCTGTATTGCACGGTCCACAGATTAATACACCCCAATATGATTCTGGTAATCTGAATGGCTTACTTCCTTTCATAGACACTGATGAATGGATATCACACATGTCTAGTCAATCACTCTCTGGTATGTATGGCAAAACAGCAGGGCCATTACCCATGTCTGGATTGCAAGACCCTTCAGCAGTGTTCCCTGAGGTGATCAATCCCTCTTTACCTTTACAAGGCCAGGAGATGTGGGATCATCAACTGACTAATTTGAGGTATTTATCCCAAGTTGACCCTTTTACACCATTTGCTCCACAAGACCCTTGTGGCCTAAACACCAATGGGTTGAGGGATTTGTCAGATGAGAGCAATAATCAAAGTGGAACTTATAGTTGTGTAAACATTGATGCTAGTAACGGTGCAAGTACTATGATTGATCATTCTGCCTCTAGTGGGATTCTGGATGGGTTTTGTACATTGAAGGATGTAAATTTCCAGAATCCTTCTGATTGTTTAATTAACAATTTTAGCTCTAGCCAGGATGTTCAATCTCAGATTACTTCTGCAAGCCTAGCAGATTCTCAGGCTGTCTCTAGGCAAGACTTCCAAGACAACTCAAACTCAGGTGGCACTTCTTCAAGTAATGTGGATTTTGATGAGAGCGGTTTATTGCAGAATACGTCATGGCAGCAAGTAGCTACACCTGTGCGGACTTATACCAAGGTACTAAAGTTCTGCTTTATTATTATACACATAATATCATGCTCTATTGTTTCCTTACAAATTTGTGGACTTCAAATTATGAATTCATTGGATGGAATGTCTTTATTTTCATTGGAGAAATATCAGGTAGCCAAATCTGCTCACTGACAAATGTTTAGATAGAACCAGTTACAGTCAGTGATGGGTTGAATATTGGCCTGTTGTGCGTGTATATTAACTTTATCCTGTCTTTATTGTTTTCAATTTTATTGGCTGTTGACATGAGGTTATGAAATTGTCTCTGGCTGACAGGTTCAAAAGGCAGGATCGGTAGGAAGGTCCATTGATGTCACGACATTTAAAAATTATGAGGAACTCTGCTCTGCGATTGAGCATATGTTTGGGCTTGAGGGTCTGCTGAATGACCCTCGAGGCTCTGAATGGAAACTGGTGTACGTAGATTATGAAAATGATGTTCTACTTGTCGGAGATGATCCTTGGGAGTAAGTGTTGTTTCCTTTGTTAATTTACGCACTTATATGTCTATTCTTGATATTTTCATGGATTATTAAGCGCAATTTCACATTAAAAATTTTGGTGTCTCATTCCAGTTTCCGATTGTGTTGGTTCCATGTTTGCATACAGGGAATTTGTTGGGTGCGTCCGGTGCATAAGGATTCTGTCACCTCAAGAAGTTAAGCAGATGAGCGAAGAGGGAATGAAGCTTCTCAACAGTGCTGCAATGCAAGGCATCGAATGTTCTGTGGCAGGTGGTGGTCGTGCACGCAGTGGTCATCAGTGAATGTGATTACGGTGTGATCCAACTGGGAATATATATGGTTGATGCTGTAAACACCGAGGCCATTCATCACCGTTGTTTTAGTTTTAAGTTAGTGAAGGCAGACTGATGAAATCAATGAATGTAAGGTGACATGTTAAGCAGGAAGTGAAACTACTAAATGTTAGGATCATCATATTAATGAAATATCAGATCATTAAATGTCTTCTTGCATTAGCATTGGAGTTGTACTCTGGGCCTTGGGCTTCCCAATTCTAAAAAATTATTGTAAAAATAATCTATGTCGTTAATTTGGATTAGGGCTTGTTTCAATCTGAGTTGATTCAATTTAGATTCATATGAGTGATCTAGGGTTAGAGTTTCAATTTGATCAAAATTATTTATCTTGGTCGCCGTCACACTTGATAGTCTTAGAAGCCAGTCGATGGTGTTGAAGCAAGATATTCATAAAGAATTCTTTGAAGTATGCCATTTCGAGGACAATCACAAGAGCCGCAAGATTTAAGGATTTTTGCCACATTCTCACAGGCATCGAAATGCAGAGAGCCCTAAAAAAAGCCTAAAAGAAGGCACCCAAAGAAACTCAAGTTGGCATCTCTAAGGGAAGACCTCGGAAACCTAAAACTTGCAATTCTTTTAGTAAGGTCTTGGTTTCTCACAACCTTTCATTCAAACCGATGAACTTCTTTAAAGCCACAAACCTATTCTTTAATTTCTAGTTCGAATTCAATTTGCTTCTACTTCTTGAATTCCCATCTCCACCTTCAACCCAAACAAAACCACACAAAATTAAGGTATTGAGAGAGGAAGTACAAAAAAGACGCGTAGAGGTGTTGAACTATTAGCTCACTTGAATATTCTTTCACAGTAAATGTTGATAAAAGTAATTAAAAATTTTAATTTAGCTCTTGGTAGCTTTGATAAGCGGACAGAAGGACGATGGATTAATAGTGGAGACCAAATTTACTGGTTCTCCTATCTAATTTCTGTTTGATAACATCTCAAGTAATGTAATGCCATTGCATCTAAAATTTCTGTTCCTCGTAAAACTTTCAATGGGAAGGAAGGAGTTGCACAATATACAATCTCTTTAAACTCTGCTCTAATTTTGCAACAACATTCGTATGTGTTAGCAGTAAGTACATAAAATACATCATTCACCTATTATAATTGGAGTAAAGTTCGAACAAGGGGCAATTTGGTTTGTCGACTAAAGATTGAGAGTTAGGGTTCACGATTTCTACTACAATGTTGTAGATCCACTTAAGAACTGCTGTTCGATGGTTATCATCAGAAGGCTAAGATGAGTTCTTTTTTTTCATTTTCTGTCATTTGTTAGTTTTGTGAGGTTGAGATTCTGTTTGTTTGACAGGTGGTTAATGTTTTCCCTCTTTTTTTGCTATATAAATTCTGTGATGTATATTCTTTTGGTGTATTGAGAAATTCTTGTGGCATTTCAGTAAATCTTCTTGTTATTCAATTTGCTTGACATAATTCTGATTTGATAAATTTGTGTGGAAGTAGCTGGTTTGATATGTTATGAAACACTTAGATTCTTCGATACAGGGGTCAAATTAGGTATGGAAATTGCTGTATTTAATGTTTACATATTAATGGTTAACCAGTAGAGCTCTAAAGGCTTCACCAAATGGGGATGGAGAAAGAAGGCAAGGACCAGTGAAATTATTGATTACAGCTTGCTAGCGAATTCGAGGAGGCCACACAAGCACAAGAGCACACAACTTCAAATCCAGGCACTAAATAATTGGGAAGGTAATTGCAGATATATAGGCAAATGGTTCATCAGTGCTACAATGAAAAACAATTAATTCAGGCAAGAGAACATCTCTTACACTGAAATTTCTCGGAGGAAGAGCTTGAGCCCCCCTCAAACTTGTGCTGAGCTGTGGAAATGGAGCTTCAGCTCAAGTTCGACTCATTTAAGACAAACATGGATTCGAGCCCAAATGCACTCTAAGGTTTAACATAGTCATGAAGTAGAATATAAATAACTTATTTAACGACATTATAATGTCCAGATAACTAAAAGAAAAGCTATCACCTAAATTACAAAGCAGTAGATAAAACATTTTTCAACTATAGAACAGATTATCATCCCCACCTCCGTTTGGGAGAAAAGAAACAATGGACGCCCTTATTCTACATTCAAATGAATTTTATAAGGATCTTTGAGTCAATGAATGACAAATTCTGTGTCAATAACAAGGCTAAAAACCTTAAACAGTATGCTTACCTTTTCCCAGTCTCATGTCACTCTCACTGGCTTTTGTAGAACAGCAGACAGATATACTTCAGATTTCCCATTATCTGTCTTTTCCCCCACAACCCACTTCAGTTTTTTATACCCAAATCGCTCTATCAAACGAGTTAATGTCCTCTTCTTCTCATCATTGGCGCAATAGAAGTTATCCAACCAAAACAACCCACCAGCCCCTAGAATTCGGTCGAGATCAAATATTAAGAACTCCAATTTCTCAGATTTAGCTCCAACATCTAAACCACTTGATGCATGAATAAGATCAAACACATTATCATAAAAAGGGAACCTATGATCTAAACTCAAATACAAGGGGAATAGTCCTCTTGCAGCAATAAATTCACTATATGGAGCATCAATATTCAATGTATTAGTGATCACAGTCACATTTCTCTCTGCCATTCTAGCAGCAAAAGTACCCGACCCACCTCCAATATCAAAGCCTATTCTAATTCCTCCACTTCCCAAACCTAACACATCATCAATAAGAAAATCATTCTTGCTTCTAGCCTTAACATATCTTTGATTCTCATACCCATTATCCAAATCAAAACATCCAACACATTCTCTACTCAACTTCTTACTATTCAAACAACTAAAACTCTTACAACCAAGACCACTCCAAATAACAGTCTTATTACTAACAGGTTTCCAAAGAGAATTAGGAAAAGATTGAAGGCCCACCTTAGGAATAGACTTGGCAAAGCATCTCCTTCTAGGCAAAGGCTCGCATCCACGCAAAATCAGCTTCTGACCAAGGCTCCAATCATCTGGACAAGGCCCAGATACCTTGTAACTCATATACTGAGTCAACAAATCAGCAGATTTCTCACAGGTATGCCCCACAGATGCCACCATTTCAGTTATCCCCGTTTTTGAATCTTTACCGAGAGGAAGCTGGTGGTGTTGGAGAAACAATTTGAGCTCGTTTGCAATATTGGGTCTAGAAAGATCAATGGTATCATATCCCAAAAGCTCTTTTTCCATCTTGGCAAGCTTCTTTTGAGATGTGTCGATCTCTTTAAGAATAAGAGAGACATGCTCAGAGATCAAAGAGATGTTCCTGTTGTGGTGAAGATGTGGGTGGTTATGATTGTCTTTGGGGGACGATGTGAAGGCGTATAAAGCAAAAAGATTAGTGGTAACAACAGAGAAAAGCATGAGAATGTTAAGCGCTGAAGAACACACTGTTGCTCTCTTGAATCTAGCTGTTCCATCTCCTATTTTCAGTGAAACTGAACCCATTTGACCCTTATTCGCTTCTGCTAGTGTGTGAGACTTTTGAGTGTGTAACTGAAGGGAAAGAGGGAGTGAAGGGTATTGAAAGTAAGATTTGATAAGTGGGGCAAGTGGCGCTTTTTCTATTATATTAAGAAATAAAGATTCTAAGACACTGTAACCTTGATGAGCTAGTCCTGTCGGCTGCGGCTTGCATGATAGAGTTTTTTTTTTTTTTTTTCCCAAACAACAATTAAAATGAGTAGAGATAGATCATCTGAGTCAAAAACTGAACTATCTCTGGGTTACAAAAGGATAGATTCTTTCTTATGGACTGTACACGTGTAAACATCAAGAACAGAGAGGACCCACAATTGTGTATACAAGAAAGTCCACAAGAGATCCTTGGAAATGGAACATTATAATCATCTCGTGAACATCATCTATCGAGTCTCTAACCCTACTCCGATGAGTCAAAACTTCACGGAGTCTAACTCATCCACTTTCAACGTGGCTTGGGTCCTCTTACTTGGACGGAGTGGCCACACACCCACATGATTTCGCCTTTTCCGTTTATTAACATGCACGAATTGTCGTATATAAAATAGAAGCTCGCTCAACCTATTCTTGAAGTTTGGAAATTTTGATAATAAAATAAGCACATCTTTCTCAATCTTTGCGGGAAATTTGGCTTCCAACACAGCTGCTTGCCTCTTAAGAATTAGGCTGTTCTCAATTGGAATGTCATCATATGATGCTTTTCCTTCAAGAATTAGGCTGTTTGTTATATCATGCATGCATTCTGTTTATAGTATACCGATCAAAACTTTATGAACTTATCCCAAAACCTAAACCTACTGGGCATGAACTATCCAGATTTATATGCTACAGATGTAAAAAAATCTTATGTATAACATGAGTAAAGGAAGTTAGACAATAAAGATTCTGTTTATTGTCTATTCTTTACAAAGTGATTTTTAAGAATAAAATTATTAAATCAACAAAAATAAAAGTGGACAAATACCTCATAGTTTTAAATAGTTTATTATATATGGATCAAAATAACATCAATAATAACATCATTAATGAAAATGATAACAGATATTTTATTCAAATCTTTCAGTTATAAAGTTGTCTTGATACCAAAAAATTCACATCATTATCCATAAAAACCCCATCGCTTAAAGAACTATAATGATACCAAAAAGTTCTCATCATCAAATGGTGATAACAAAAGATGAGTGTTAAATTAATATAAATTTATTATTTCATTCTCAGTTGTGAGATATCTTTTAAGATATTTTTTAAAGATACAATTACAGATAAATAAAATCCAAAACAAATAATACTTCAAAATTTTAAATAATTTGTTAGACGTGAATCAAATAATATCATCCTATATACCAAAATCAATTCATAGAATAATTATAAGTATTCAGCATCCTTAACAAGTCATTCGTCTGCTTGATTACCTTGCCCCTAGGAGCAGATTCTGATACTAAAGTTAGTATTGGACTTGCCACCTTGAAGAATCTAGGTGCCGGCTCATGTGCTCGGTACTCCTCTATGTATATCAATTTCATTCAAAAAAAAAAAAAAAACAAAGAGTTATAGGCTATCGTATTGATTATAGAATATCAAATTAATAAATGCATATATAAATAATAATCAATGATATGACAATACAAAAGTGATACCGATCACTTTGTATGCAAGATTCTGTACGAAGCTTTATATATAGTGTTCCTCTATGTTGATTTCAACCCAGCAGAGTTTTAGTTCTTCAACAATTGCAACAGGTGAAAAGCGGTTCGCATATATGCTGCGAAAGAACAGCAGTAATTTCCTTCAATTCCTGAATAACATTTTCATAAATATTTTTTCTTTCCCAAATACAAACAAACGAATGGAAAGAATTAGTATCACTTCACAACATCTGAGCTGTGGGGGACCTTCTGCACCAAGCTCAAATTATTCCATTAAACCATGAAAAAAAATTACTAGACAAAATGGAGTCAACTAAACCAAAACAATAATTCTCCTTTGCTCTATGAAGATGATGTGAGTTCTAATGGCTCGGAGGATAAACTAGCAACACTTAGATCAAGATCATCCTCACGCACTTTCAAAAGTAAAATCAATAAAGAGAGTTCTACAAGAAAAGATAATAAATAAAAAATAACAACCAATCCCATGTTCAATAACCATAGTGTTCAGATGTATCAAATTCAAAACAGGGCCTCACATCTCCTTATTCCGTGCTATGAACAGCCTTCAGTGATGTGCCTTGGCCGTGCTATGAACAGCACCTCAGTGATGTGCCTTGGCCTCTGCTTTCTTTTGAGACTTTGCCTTCATCTGGTGAAAAGAGGGGAAAAAAAAAAATGAAAGAAAGAAAAAAGATTAAATTTTACAAACAAATAGAAAGATAATGGGCTGCATTGCGCTCCATTGCCTCGTACACAAACATCACAGAATACAGCAGACTAGATTATAAGAGGCCACACATGTCATAAAATAGTGTCCGTGAAGTGACATGACCCAACTTAGCATTGGAATATAAATTTTGGAAATGTAATGTCCTCCTTTAGTGATAATAATACAGAAGAATGGATTTCTAAATCTTTGTGAATTTTACCATCTTAGCCAAGCTTCATTCAGGATTGACCACAAAGACTCATTTTGCATAAAAACTTGAGGATGCATGCGATGAAATTATTTAACAAACCCATATCCACACAATGCTAGTTTCATGAGCGGGTAAACTCATTTCCAATGTAACTCCTACACTATTAATAGTGACCAGCCATATTCTCATTTATTAAGAAGAGTGATAAGTCATGCCATAATTATCCAATGATTCATCGTGAGAAGGGGCACTCTCCTATCTTTTAATTAGGGAAGAGGCACATACCAAAGGTACCAACACATTACCAGCAATTCAAAGACTTCTAAACTATTTAGATGCTGTGTACTAATACATGCGATTTCTGATAGGCTAAATTGCTTTTATCATTCTGGAATTCTTTATCAGAAAGGCCAGTTAAGTTGTCTTAACAGCTCTAAAATAAATATCAAGTGCAACAGTTAAAACAAATAGTTATCTAATCTTGTCTCTAAACCAACAAATATGAGTGATGATATATACACTTATTTTGAGTACTAATTTGATAATCAATAATAATGTGTTGTTATATGAATGTTATTTTACCTTTAATTCGAAATTATTTAATTATATGATGACATATAATTATTAACACTCATCATAAACGCTCAATTTTATTGAACATATATTAACAAGAGTAATAATTAAGTTTTAATATGCTTCTCAAGCAAAACCCATTATGCACTCCCTTTTTTCTATTCTAACGCAGTGCACATCCCATAAATACAAGTATAGATCATGTAGTAAAGGTTTATTTCCTAAAATAAATTTAACAAATTATTAATGTTAATTTAAGAATATCAGATTCAAAACATAATTAGATCTAATAACGCATCACATATCAGATTCAAAATCATAGATGCTTTTTAAGAATCAAAGATGAGGGATGACCTTAAGAATCTTGAGCTTCATATTACCATAAACCACACCAAAACTGAAAGCCGACACACGCGCCACCTACACCAAAAAAGAAAAAAAAGTATCTTTGATCAGCAGGGCAAGCGTGCTTCTGCCATAAATTACACTAATTTTTCCAGAAATTAACAGATGATAGTTTATATATTAAGTAACTGAAGACTAAAGTTTCAATATAATAAGTGTAATTGATCACCAGGGCAAGCGTACTGGTGCCGGAGTAAGGTCCAGAAGGTGGCGCCATTGTTTCGACGATGAATGATTGAAAACTCTTCTAGTGGGGCTGCCGCCGGCTTTCGTCTCCAAGCGAACTGACTTCAGAATTTTTCTGTTTCTTTCGGTTTAAATCTGAGTGGGTTTCCCAAAGAACTTATTGGGCCAGTTCGTAGAGGCCCAGTTTAAATAAAAAATTTAAATTCTTTTATTATCGTGAACAAAAAATCTTATTATTTTGTTAATTTATGAAGGCTATAAGCAAAGCAGCTAGTTCTGTTAACTGCTACTTTATTTTAAATATGACAATACTACAATGGATCTGGATGTTTTTAGGTCAATAATAAGGACATAGCTTCTTAGAAACTGCATCTGATGAATAGTTATTTGATAGGAACTTCCACAAAACAACACCAGACAGTCCAATATTTACACACAGCTAGCAAATTGACTCTGAAATTAGAAGCAAAAGAGAAAAATGCTGGCAACAAAAGGTGTCAACTCCTCTGAAGGCCATAGATGACATTCTTCCTAAAAGAGACCCTGAAATAAGAAGCAAAAGAGAAAAATGCAGCCAAAAACTACCCATAACCTAAAAGATGATATTCTTCCTTCTCCCACTCACTTCCACCGCCTCCTTTTATTATTCATGTTATCCTAATCTTCTGTTATTAATTCAAATCAATCATCATCTTAATCCTAACATTATTCCAAGATAAAAGTTTATCAAAGAATAGATATAGTAGCATCTTTGAGCAAGAAATTATGATTATTCAACCTGAAGAAATACAAAGAGGGAAAAGCTTTAGAGGGCTGTTCAGAAAAGTGAATATTCATCATCAGATTTTTTTTTTTTAATCACTTCTCCCCTCCCAAAAAAGGGTACTGCAAGAAGTGGGAATGGTAAAACACCCACCTATTCTACAACTGCATTGAGGAGAACATGGGAAGAACTAAGAGCACAAATTCCAACATTGACTCAAACAGAAAGCCTTTTAACAGTCCTATAATCTTCTAATAGGAGTTACAGTTACAATCACAACACATCATGTTACTGCACAGTTGCTAACATCAATGGAACAAGAAAACTTCAGGTTTGAAAATGGTAAAAGCTGTCCTTTTTCCTACCATATTTCCATGAGCCATGACAATGAAATGAATCAATTAACAAAAATAGGCCGTCTTGCAAATTATCAGTTTCCAAAGACTTGGAATTGCACAGCTGATTTTGGAATCATATCATATAAAATGATGAATGAATAGACAAAAGGTAAAAATATTATTAGCTTCACTACTGAACACATAAAGAAGTTGCAGAAATTACCTATAAATTTATTTGATTTTTTTAAATACTAAATTATCCTTCACACTTAACTGTAAAATCTTTCCTTTTTTCCTTTTAATTATTTGTGATCTTTCTGCAATTACTGCTCATTCTAAACATCCAAACAATCACCAAGACAAACGGAAAATATGATGAACTTAAAAGAAGGGGACTGCAGAAAAAGAAAGAGAACCAATATGATAAACCTTAAAGAAGGGAAAACCGAAAAATAAATAGAAAAAGTGTATGTCCCAGCTACTCAAATTCAAACCTATTGACTAGGTTTGGATTCAAGGAGCGTTCCCCTGACTTGACTTGAGATTGATTTGAATAAAAAATAAAACTAATATGAGATCGATATTCTTAGGCTAAAACTTGGCTTGACACAATTATATTTTGCATTTAATTTGAGCTGTCTTGAAATCAAATATTTGGATTGGCTTGCACTCAATTTGTTTATGAAAATGAGTTTGATCCTTGGCTTGAATTTGGTCCCTTCGATCCAGGTTCGAATTCTAACTCAAATCGAATCCAGCCCTAACATTGATGAAATTATGATACATTAAAGTATTCAATACTACTACCTTCATTAATAAAGGCGAAAATAAAAAGTATGTCTACTACAAAGTAAAAGAACACACCATTAACGCATCCTGATAACACAAACCAGGTTTTCGACGAAACGCCTCAAACAAATATTTGTCTTGCCAAATCCAGAAATATAAAAAGTTAAACTGAGAATCAAAATCCATAATTTCGATCCAAAAGCAAACAACAAAACTAGTTCATAAGTAAATAAAGCACAAAAATCGTTCTTCGAAATGCCTCAAAGCCGACAATGACACTAACCTTGGTACCAGGCGAAGGTTTACAAAGCTCCTCCTCCGGAATAACAAGGGGCCACTTCTCACCAGCTTAGCCGTACATTTGCTCCGTCTCCAGAAACTGAGCCTTCTCAAGAATCATGGTCCGGATGGTCTGGGCGGGTGTTGAAGTGGCATCAAATACCTCCTCAACATCATTAACAAAAGTGACGGTGATCTGTGGAGGGTAATCATCAGTTATTCGCTTAGCCTGGAATTGGCACGCTGGGTTCGATTCTTAGCTTTGCGCGCCTTGCATTGGGCTAAGAACTCCATGACCGATGCTAAGCATGGCCTTGAACGCAATCCGTACATTTGAAAGGAACTTCAACATTTTCCCGCTGTCTTTTGTATTCTAGTCCCCGTTATAATCCAGTGATCCTGAGGTCTACTTCCTCAGAAATCGGAAAAGAACCAGTCGGTTGAAAACTAAATTTAGAATTCTCTATGGAATTTTTATTTAGAAGCTGATTTCAATGGACTTGTGCTTCAGCAAATGTAAGCGAGATTGGAAATCCACTTGCGCCAGCGACCGGCTGAAACACGTGCAGAGCCGCTGAATTCCACCGTAAGTTGCTTCGCCGACTGTCACAGTTATTCACATAAACAAAACGGGGCTTACAACAATCAAACAAGCAGAATCTGGTTCCATGGAAGCAACAGAAAATTTTATTTTATAATTAAAAATAACAATAATAAAGAACACTCCGTGGGAAATGAGACTTAGGAAGTAGTTTGCCATTGACAATAGTGAAAATCCTCAGTTGAGACCGTCAAATACAGGATCATCATCCCGTAACTCATATCCTGATTATAAATGCGACAAAGAAAAAGTATCGAAATGAAATTACACTACTTGCAACGAGCAAGCCAAAAGTGGTTTTTTTTCCCTTTTTTTTTAAGAAAAATTTAACTGCTAATCTCCCTATCCATTTTCATTCTCTTGGCATTTTGCATCTCTGGCATGTTACTGCCCCGTTGCTGGGGCGGTGTGTCATGCTGGTACGCACAATTGGCCCCATGACGGCATCCCCTCGAACTGTTAAAATAAATACAAGGCTTCATTATTTTGGGCTTCGAATCTCTAGATTTGGGGTTATTTATTAATTCTTGGTTGGTTCCTGAATGGTGAACGTATCGGCTACCAAATTGCTGGGCCTGAGGAGTTTCTTGTCTTTCACCTCCATGTTGCTGAATCAAGTTCTTATAGTAGTTCAGGTCTTTTGTTTGAGAAACCCCACAAGAAGCTGAAGATGAAGATGGAACGATCCCAGGTGGTGGTTTAACCCATGCATTTGGAGGAGGCCCCACTCCAACCCCATTTGGTTGAGTATAGAATGCCCCACTTGAAGTAGCCGCTAGTGACGGCGAACTGGTTTCCATCATGTTCACACGAAAAGGAGGTCGATCGGTTGTTAAAGGAATGGAAGGAAGTGGAGGATGATCTGACAATGAAACTGGAGGCACAGTTGGGTTAGATATGTTCTGCATTTTGGAGGCAGCTCCTTGATCAATTACTAGTTTCTCAATCAAGTTAGGGTTGCTGAGGATTTTAATCAGCAAGTCATGATCAATCAGATTGCCATGCTCATTGCTCTTTGTCATTTCATTCAAGGCAGCAGATGCAGCAGCAACTACTTCAAGGTCAACACCAAAGGCCATTCCACATGCTGCTGGTTTCTCGTTGACAGCAGTGTTTGACACACCGATTATGTTACCCTGAGGAGGTGCTGGAATTCCAAGAGGTAAAAGTGGGGACGGTGAGCTCATTGCAACATTAAATGGTGCAGCTGAACCAGACGGTGTGTCTGCTGCAGCCTCTTCATCTTCAATGGGAGTAATGGGTATCAGAGGAGTTTGCTGATCATTGTCTTGCACATATTCAATGTCCAATGAGACAGAGGAGGGGCTGTTAAGAGATTAAAAAAAAAAAAACCATTTCAGTCAAAAGGAAAGTAGAACTCAAGATGAGATGAATGTTAAGAAAACTAGCAGAGTATCAAACTTCGAAGGAATGGCAGATGGACGAGGATAAACTGCTTCAAGCACTCTCATCTCTCTTTGATTTTGAATGTCCACCTCTTCGCTTTCTTCCCCAGCAACCACTTGCCAATTCAGGTCCAAACAAAACTGTAATATCAATGAATTTTAGCTTTATAAATATTACTGCAATAATTAACATGCAAGTGAAAGCAAGTAGTAAAAATTACAAACTGAACCTGTGACCTACCCTGGGAGGACAACTCCATTTGATTAGGGGAATTTCAGACAACTTAAAGTGTAAATGGTTTGGAGGATGAACTCCCTCAAAGCCAGGAGGAAGAAACTCATCACTGACCACTCCATTTGAATGAGTTGACCATGAAGATTTTGCTTGCAGGTGCTCTTGTGCACCTAGCCCAACTTGTGAAGGAGACTCCTCTGACAAAAACAGCCTCACCTATATACAGAGAAGCATTAATTTACCCATTAAAGAGAACCATAATCTCTGATACACATTCAAATTTAAACCTCTCTCAAGCAGCAAAAATAGAGAAACATTGACTGAAAAATAATGATTATGAGGTAAATCCATAGAAATTTCAGACAAGCATATGTTACATTGTTACATGTGAAATTAATTTATTGTCCATGGAATGTAAACCCAAACAAAGAAGCAATTTAAAGGATGAACACACCTAGATAGGTTGTACCATCCCATTCTAAAGCATTCCCATGATGCAACAATACTAGCAACAAACACAACCAAAGAACAAATCAATACTCTCTAATTCTTCTTACTTTCACATAGAGGTTCATGCATATGCACAGCAAACTAAATATTGTCCTATAAAAAAAATGCTACTTACTTTCCAGCACTTCATAAGAGACAATACTAGAGACAGAAATCATTATATGTGGAAGTTGCTTGAAAAACAACATTTGCTTATATTAACCAATGAAAGTAACAAAATTTGGATGTTCAAGCACAGACCTTGCATCCATTGTTATATTAACCACCTCAGTTTGTTATATTTTCTATTGCAAACCAATTTTTTCATCTTCCCTAAATAATAGTCCCATACAAGATCATTAACTATAACCTGCCAAGCACTCCAGTAAATTCTCTCATTCACATTGGCAAATCACATGCCATCAAATATTCTCTTACCACTTCAAAATGTAGTATACATTTATCTTTCCCTAATACATTTTCAACTTTAAATGTTTTAAAATTATATAAAAAAAAGGTTTATTCATGATGATTATCTCATAAAAATTTCACTTAGAGTTAAATAGGTATTCACGCAAGTGCCCTAACTGAGTTGGGTTCATCTTTAATGAATTCATGGCTTACCTATCTCACCATCTTTGCTTCCGCTAAGTATGCATTAAAAAGTGTATAACAATTAGCCTCTATACAATTATCTTCTGCATTTATCACAAATAAACTGATATTATGTTCTTGCCATATTTTCATCCCATTAGACACGTTTTCAGATTACTTCACAGAACTTGCAATTCAAATGATCATAGAAATGATTCACAAGCTGCTTATTCAGAACAGAGCCAAAGCAGCTAATGAGTTAGGTGTACTTCATTGTCAAACATTCTTCCTCACACTCAGTTAAAACTTAAAACAGGCTTGTTAATTGATCTAAACTATTAGTAACATTACATCAATTACGTAGCATGTCAACTTAGAATAAAACTTAGAGAATGCACTAAGTTCAAACCCAACATCTGAACTTCCAGTTCTGCAGAATTAGTGAATCAGCTTGGGCTTAAACTAAACATAATTTAGCAAATTATATAATTAAACCGCAAGGAAGCACACCAACAAATGATTTCACAAGAAACTTCAGGTGCCATAAATATATGACTTCAATGCTAACTTATTCAAAAACTAATTCTAGAAATCAAAATTCGTGGTGATAAAACAGCTTCAGTGCAAACTACATTTCCAGTCCATTCACAATGTAAAACAATATATAAATCTTCTATCTTAGAAAACTTATCTTCAAAAGTCAAAACATCTAATTAATTTAGGGAAACACCATCACTGCCTGAATCCCATTAATGCGTGAACCCTAAAAACTTTAAGATATAGAAAAGCCACACACCACAAAGCATTATATCAAAAATATCTAATAAAGAACATAACAATAAGTTTCACAAGGACTATATTGGTTTCTAGGTTCATCAATTATATCTCTTCATCACCTTAATCCCAAATACATACTCATCAAATTCGTCAAAATTGATAATCTCTTTTACCTGACAAAGATTTACATCTGATGCCCAAGAAACCTTTTTCGGTTTGTGCAATCCTCGCATATTTACAATATTCTCAAAATGACCTCTTTTCCAGCTTCGATTCACAGTATATGTTTTATAGTACAAGTACTTTTATTTTCTTTTTTTTTTTTTGGTTGAAATGCAGGAATTCTCTTTTTCAGGGTTTCTATCAGATTCGAAACCCCAAGTAGACGCTTCTTATGACTACTGTGTTTCTAAAAAAAATCTCTTACCCAATTTCGAGAACCCTAATAACCGTAAGATTTTTACAGGATCGAACCGGAGAGGGAGAGGCCTCTAAACTTTATTGAGCAATAACTAATGACGGAGAGATCCAAGGAAACCCTAGATCCTCCGTATTCGCTGCTCTGCGCTGCCGTTTCAATGTGTGACACTGTTTTGTTTCTTTTTTCCTTTTTCCCCCTTCGTGATTCAATATCTGTTATGTACGCGAATGAGTGGCTGGACACGTGCTCTGCGGAAAACCTAGTTAGGCTGCGGTGTGTTGTTACACGCGTTGTGATCGAGAATCGGTAAAAGAAAAAATGGCGATTCCGATCTGACCGCACTTTTTATGATTGAAAGGACGGTAGATGATCGAAATGTATGATTAGTTAGGTCGATACCAGCTATAGCCTACAAGTTCTTGTCTGTCTTGGAGATTGCCACGTGGCTTGTTCTATTGTTTAAGTTTGTGGGCCTGCCTGACAGATAAGGTTTATGGGCGTCGTACTTGGGTTTGAGACCAAGAATTTCTCCGAATCAGAGTTGGGTTCAGCTTGGCACCTGATCAAGAGAACTTGTAATCGTAAGAAAGGCGTTGCTAAATTTGCAACCGATATTAATGCGAAAGAGGTAAAAAAAAAAAGTTTGTTTATTTTATCTTTTTATTTTTTAAAATTAATAAAATTACATTTATAATTTTATTGATCTATAATAAATATAATTCAACAATTAACAAAATTTTACAAAACCATTGCTAGTGTCAACGTAATGGTTTGAACAAGTTAAACTAAGTCGAGCAAATTTGTGATCAGGGTTTCGAAACCACAGAATAAGGTACCCAACAAAATTCACGATCAAAATCGAATTTTGACAACTCCTAAGACAATTAGACATATGATACAAGTAAACTAGATTTCACTAAAATTTTATTCCCTTTGCTCACTTGGTTGTTTTGAGTATTACCGATCAATTAACAAAGTGATGAAACTAAAATTATGGGAGAATGAAAACTAATCAATTCATTACAAACCAAGTGGGAAATCAACAGCCCAAGCTTTCCACTTGATAGTCAATGTATCAAACTTTCAGATACACATTCCAAAACATCTGTAACAAGCCTATATAATCACACAAGACACTGTTGACCAAACAAACAAGCATTCCTCTGAGCCAAGTTTGAAAAAATATATAATACAAATGATTGGGTACTGATAATATACATCGGATCTTGACCACTCCTTTTTCTATCTTTACTGTGTCCTTACCAGCCACAATCCCACCAGGACGCATGGTTCAGCTACGCACCATCGAATGCAAAAGAACTGAAGTGTAGATCTATATAGTGATCAGTCAAGTAGACCAACAATCCAATCCAAGTCTCGTATCTGAACTGGTTACTAAAAGGACTGGAATCATGCTTCACATTACCTCATCCATGTCATCACCTTTGCCATTTTCTCTCTGTAAAAAGCAACAAACATGCAAACGAGAACAAAAGTTAGTATTGTCAAGAATACTCCATAAAACTTCAACAAAAGTAATAAGAAAAAGAAAACTTTTCAGGAATAATTGCAGCATACAGGTGTTCATGTTTTGTTAGGGCTGGCATGCCATAATGCTCAACCACCCCAGTGATTGTCAAGACATTGATCTAGTAATAATAATAAACAATGGTATTGGTTGCTTTAATATGTAGATAAACTGAGCAGGGCAACATTCTTGGCATATGGCCATACACAGGCAGAGAACATTTGGGAGGATGTTCATAATGACAGAGCCCTTCCACATCTGCGCCTACCATCTGAATGCTAAGTAATATGCATGTTTTTTATTGAAGAAAAAATCATTAACATAATCTCTAACATACTCTGGAATCTACAGGACTACAATCAATAAGGAGCTGTTGGCATATAAATGGTGAACATTCTTCTTTTGCCATTTTTTTTTCTTTTAAAGTGTGTGTAGAAGACGATGGGTTTGTAGAAACATTCAAACATAGCCATACTTTGATTAAAAAGGACAAAAAGAAAGAAAACAGAAGCAAAACTAGTGTAAATATATCAATATGACTATCATTGAAGAAAAAAAAGAGAAAAGTGAAGAAAATACCATGAAGAGGAGGGGTACCGTCTCCCTTTGCACCCTGCTGCGCTTGAGAAGATGACCGCTGGATACGTGGAGAACCTTGTCTTCCATTTGCAACAGGCAAGGAATGCCGCTTCTTGATGTAGATATCTCTGTCATGGACATCTGGACTTGATCTAGGAGAGTTATTTGCTTGAAGCTTGGCTCTTGCAGATTCTGTGACTTGCATGAAATGGGGGAGAGAACTGCTACTGCTACTATCTCCTGGTTGTTGGTCAATGTTATCAGTTTTGGTAGAACCGAAGGAATTGGGTCTCTTCCCATTTTTCTGATCTTTTGGCAACCGTTCTGTACTACCTTTTGCACCAGAATCATGATTTGGATTTGATGGAGATCCCTTACTTGCCGTTAGGGGCTTATGCTTTCGATTGGATCCACCCTTTTCTGTTCTGCTGTTTTTGGTTTTCACAGATACCTGGCTTGATGGTGTTCCATGGGACTCTGGAACAGTCATATGGCTTCTGGGTGAGGCTTCCGGGGATGACCTGAATGTTTGACGCCCTGTCTCATTGTTCAGTACTTTGTGGACATCAGATGAACTAACTTCTGGCTTGGGCTCAACCGGTGGAGAGTCTACAACTGCAACTGAAGTAACAGATTCAACTTGGACCTCACCAACCTTTTCAGGCTGATCCACAGCTGAGAAGCACTCATCAGACACTGGGATAGTAGTTGCATCTATGATGTCCAAGTTATCTGAGTTGGTTGGATCACAAATATCCTTCTCCGTAACTTTAGCTTCATTCTCATATTCTCTAGTTCCAACTTCAAATACATCAGGAGAATCAAGGGTCGAAGTAACAGACAGTTCAGTGCCACAGTCAGAGCCACCATAAAACCTAGACACTGGATTTTCTGTTGCTTCAAGTTCCTTTGTCCTCATCAAAGTATCGGCCCCAGAAAATACCGTGTCCACACTTGAGTCAACTGATACATCTTGGTGCACTGAACTGATCGATTTTCCTGAATTGGCTGATAAACTAAGCTCTTCAAATTTTGATTGAGCAGCAATGAATGACGGATTACTTGACTTTCTTGATCCAAATACAAACTTCTTCCCCTCTGTCTCAAGATTGTCAGAGGCAACCCTTTTCATTGAACGTTTGGGTTGTTCACTTTCAATTTCAGGGTTACTAGAAAGAGAATATAGTTCCTTTTCAGAAGCTTCATCTGATGGCTTTACTTGGTTATGATGATAATTCATCTCTGTTGGGATCTCATGCACATCAGACGTGCTTGTGTCCTCAGGCTGACACAGCTCCGATTCACCTCTCAACATAGAAGAAGTTGGTAGGCATGGCTGAAAAGCAAACTTGTCTGCATCAGGAGTAATTAGATTTTCTTCAGTTTTTGATAGCATAACAGTTACCCTAGCACCTGTTTTTGAGTCCACATCTGCTGAATTACATGGAACCTCAGAATGAATAGTTTCTAAAGGTGAGGCAAAATTCTCAGTCTCCTCTTTTTTGCATCGCTCAACTGTTGACTCTGTTGTTGGTGACTGTTTCGTAGCTGAAGCAGACATCCACCTCTCCAACCAATTCCAAGCAGAATCTGATTTTGCAGGATCACATTTAATTTTGATGGGCTTGGTCTTTGGTGTCGATTCCATTAGCTTTAATCAAAGAGAGGAGTGGAGCAAGAGAGGATCAATATGACTGGGATAACTTGCAATAAGGAAAGCAACATATGCCTCCAATACATCTGCAAAATTACTGAATAGAAATGACAATTTACATACCTGTCGAGCAAAACTATTGCTAAGTAGTTTCTCGATGGAAATGAAGGTTTCATTTGGTTTAGAAACCAAATTTTCCTTCTCCTGAAACAATAAAGAATTATTAGACACAGTTATATAAGAATGAACAAACAATAACCACTATTTCTACAAAATGCATGTAAGGATTCTTTTATTTAGAGGATTAGATAACATTGTTACTTTTCTATCAAACAACCATACTCCAGAAGATGATTAGCAATTAAAACCTACACTACTGTTATGGGCACTGCCTATCAAATAAAAGAATAAAGCCAATTGTTTGACCAAATTCAACCACCATTGTACAGAAAAAATTTGCTTTCATTTAAACTCAGCAGCAGTACTGAAGTTTTTTGAACTGCATGTAACCTTGTTCTCAGTACTTGAACTATTTAGAGAAAGACGGGTACGACGAGCACGAACAAGAGCTTGCATCTTAACAATGGCTTGGACACAACGTAGGGTTCCCACAGCATGTCTCCGAACTAGGTGCCCACGTACAGCAGCTTGCAACTTAACTATATTCTTAAGCTTTAGGAGTTCTCTTTTAGCCTAGAAAACAATTTTGAAAATAGGAAAACTTAAATTCGATAATAACCGTAAATCCATAAATCATACATTTCAGAAACAAGGACATACCAAGAACCCTCGGACCGCAGCCTGGATGACAGCAACAAGAGACTCATCAGGGATTGAATTATGCTTGCTTATAGTATCAGTGACAACAATAGTTTCAGGTACTTTCAATTCCACTGGAGTTGACAGCTGAGGTTTTTCTTCAATGCATTGTATCATGGAGATTTTCTCTGGATCACTGGAGTTAATAGGTAGTTCGTAGTTGACATCAGCAGATTCCTGGCTCTCCTTTTTGGCAGATAAAGGGGTTTCTGATATCACAGTGTTGTTTAGCACTCGATGCCGAGCAGATCTCTTTCGAAAACTCCACCTGCGTTTGTCATTTGCACCTTTGCTCTGTAAAGATATTCAAATATCAATTAATTCTGTAGGAGAAGCAAATGAAATTGTAATAAAACAACCCTCTTTTGCAAGACCGTTTTCATCCCAATTTTAGCCCTAGAGCCCAAATGAGAACTTCACAGAGCCTTGCATGTAAAACAAAAAGGCATCTCACATTGAACGTATCAGAATAGTGTCACTAAAGGAGAAAAAGAGAGTAACAGTTAGCTAAATGAGAACGGCAGCACCTGAACAATTCATAAGTAAAGAAATTCAATATATGATACATTTGATTTTTCATTTTCCATTATGCAAAGCTAAGACAATCAATGTGCTTCAACGCTCCAAGAATCTCAATCATGCGATTACTTTTACAATAATCTCGGTAGTGCATCATACTGTACAAAACCAGCAGATACTAATAATTACGTGACCAATAGATTTACTTGAAATTAACATCAGCATAGAGGCCAATGGGAGTTAAACTTAGGCACTCAATCCTCAAGAATTCTAATACCCACCACAATTTCAAATACCACAATCCACAATTATCCAAATATACTTTTTGAATGCACAAAAATAACACTAAGTCTGCATACACATATCAAATCATAATTAACATAACAGTTACTATTCCTACTGAGCCGTGCTGAGCTTAATCGTTTACTCTGATGAACACTCTAGATTAGTCAGATCTTGTCATTAACACCATCAATTTCAAAGACACAGCTACAATGTCGTCTAGACTCAGCAAACCGTCAAATGTAAATGGAAACGACAGAGAAGAAACAGAACTGAGAAATGAAAAGTCAAATGTCATCAGTAAACCAATTAGATACCTCAGACAAATCAAGATCATCTTTATCAGCTGAGTCGCTTCCGCAGGTGATAATTTTCAAACAAGAAGAAGTGGATCTTCCCATCTCTTTTCTTCTTTTTTTTTTTCCTTTCTTTCTTATCGATTTTTCTCGGAAAGTCACACGGTCCTCTTTCTCCCTCAATCTCAGAAAAGACACCCTATATTGTTGTATTGCATTGGAAATTGTAACAAAGAGACAACGGGCCTCAACGCACTCCTTAAATGTAGTTCACTCTTGCGTTGGAATCCGCCCCTTACGAAAGGCTGTCGCGTTGTTTTGGAGGCAAGGAAAAGCTGTCAGATCTCTCTACTCACACCTTTTCTTTTCTTTTTTAAAATTTCAGACGACATAAAAATAAGTATCTTATGCTGCCGTTGCTCACGAGACTGGCGATATTTTACGTTCTTGCCACTCGCGCTCGACATAATCATGATATGCCCGTATCTACTCCATAAAATTCAAGTCATAATAATCAAATAATTACAACACGAAAAACTTGACATTAAATTAAATTTGAATTAAAAAAAACTAGTTTGAATTTAATTTAAATAAATCAAATTTTATTTAAAAAATGTTGACTCGTATTCAATTAAATTCAGTTTAAACCCTCTTTAAGATACCAATAATTCTTATTATTTTGATAATTTAAAGAAATCAAATTTAATTTTAAATTAATACTTGATTTGTTTTTCTTAATTCTGCTAAGATTTATTCTACCCTATTAAATACTTTATATTATTGTCTTTTATGCAGAAGACAAAAAGGCAATTAGCTTAGAGTTGGATTAGGCTAAGATTATTATTTTAAACTTACGGTACATTATTAATTTAGAATATTTAATTGAGTCGGAAATTAAAATATGCATGTTATCGCGAGACAGACGACCTGATTGAGAAATTGATGAAAGGAGGAAAAAGGAAAAAAAGCCGAGGAAGTGGGACCCGAATGGGGATTTTCATGTGAAGAAGATGGGAAAGATTAAGGAATAAAATATTCATAGAACGGTGCGTTTTAGGGGCAAACGGAGGTTGTCGAGTGTCTCTCGCGCAAATAAATGTTACGGCGTCAAACCCCTAACCAACCACCCAGTGAGTGACAGCTCTTTTGTCCTTACAAGAAACGTGGCTTCTGGGTTTTCTGACACGTAATAGCACGTGGAGGCCATGTTTCGTTTGGGCAAGTGGGATGCCATGAAATGAATCTGTCAAAATAGAATAACTCCCTACCCCACTTAAAAAAAAATTCATGCCATGACCAGAGTATGGTTGCGATTATATTTATGGCCTGACTATATTAAACTGTTATGCCTTGATTATTTAATCTTTGAGGCTAAATCCAGAATTATTTATGTAACATGGCATGCACCCACCAAGACATAGGAAGAGGGGGTGGGGTGGGAGCCGAGCCAGTTTGAGTTTAATTTAAATTTGATTTGAATAAATCAAATTAAGCAGAGCCAAGTTTTCACGTAATTGCAGTAATGTTGAAAGCTCACAGAAAGCCAGGAGTCGCAATCAGAAAGGCAATCAAAGTCATGCTTTTTACTCATGATAGGTAGAGAATTATTTGATGAAGCAAGCAACTGGCATTTAGGTACAATGGCATATGACTGTCCACCATTTTGGCTCCTTACATGTAATGTCGTGGAGCCCCTCTCACATGGCTATAATGGGATCAAATGTTCTTTTCGTAGTAATTAATTTTTACCCAGAAATCACTCTTCTTTCTTCATATGCTTCAATTAATTAATTAATAATAATAATTCTTAACATTTATTCACCTAAAACTATATATTATAAAGATTTAATAAGAGTGTTGATGTGGGTTACCTTAAGGGTTGATTAAAACTCGAGTAACCTGAATTCGGATCCAACCTTAAGTTATCTCCTCCTGTAGTGAATGGGGTATGCTTGGGTTAAATGGGGCCGTGTAGCTCTAATTTATTCAAGGAAGGAGAGGAAGAAGTTGGGAGTAAAAGTCTCAACCGCAATGAGAGGTATTGATGCCGCCTTTCAGCTTTCTTTCGATTATTGATTTTAGAAGCAAATATAAGTAAATATGGTCCCTACGACACTCTGGCACTCCATCTTATAGTCACAACATGCATCCCCTTATACTGTAATTTCAGCTTCGTACTCACTGGCACTGCACAACACAACCTGATATAAAATGGCTTGTTTCGGCTTCGTTGGACTTTGACGTACGACCCAATTATTTTATGATTCTTATCAACACCTTCCATAATAATTTCGTCTATTGGGTTGGGCCTCTACCTTATGTTGCCTTAAATTTCTACACCGTGAGCCAGAGGGAGGGCTCAGGGGTTTCACACTTGAAGCGTCAAAACCTTAGCCTGTTGCCTTGGGCTTCCGCCTTATATATATATATAGATAAAAGGGTTGGTGCAAAACGAATTAATTTAATTTTAAAAATCAATTTAATTAGATTTGAATAGTTTAATTTAAATTTAAATTGAGTTTAAATTAAAATAATTATTTTTTTAAATTAAACTGAATTCAAAATAAAAGAGTTTTGTTTAATTTGATTCTCGAACTATAGGATAATTCGATTCAATTTGAAATTTATTTACTTGGTTGAGTTTTCCTTATAAAATTGTCCCATTTCTCCAAAATCTATACAAAGAAGTTAAATAATCTTAGCCTTCTCCGTTGTTGCATGCTTTCTCAGCAAAATGGCTTTGCTTGTCATCCTTCTATTATCTCTCCCCATTCTTCTTTTACTTATTCAAAGACGCAGAAGAAGTAAAAGTGTTCGTTCCCCGCCTGGTCCTAGAGGCCTTCCTTTGATTGGCAATATACAACAGTTTGATATTTCAAACCCTCCGCGATACCTGTGGAAGCTCTCTAAACAATACGGCCCCCTCGTGTTCTTGCGTCTTGGTTTTTTACCAATCCTTGTGGTTTCCTTCGCAAAGATGGCCAGAGAGGTCTTTAAAACACATGATCTTACACTTTCTAGCAGGCCTAGTTTGCTAGGCCAGAAAACCTTATCTTACAATTTCGTGGATTTCGCTTTTTCTCCATATAGTGCTTACTGGAAAGAGATATGGAAAGTTTGTGCTATTCATCTCTTTAATTTTATCAGGGTTCAACTCTTTAGTCCCGTCCGAGAAGATGAGGTTTATAGAATGATTAAAAGGATGTCAAAATCAGCTGATGCACCTCAACCCTTCAACTTAAGCGAGGCGACGATGTCTCTTGCAAGCACAATCATCTGTGACTTGCTTTTGGCAAGAGGTATGAAGATGGAGGAGGGGAAAAAGCAGATTTCATGCACTACCTAGAGAAACACAGGCGATGTTAGGAAGCTTCTTTTTTGCAGATCATTTTCCTTTCCTGGGTTGGGTTGGGTTGACAAACTCGCAGGAATGAGAGGTCGCCTTGAAAAGAACTTTAAGGAATGTGATGAATTTTATCAAGAACTCCTTGAAGAGCATCTAGATCCAAAGAGACCGAAAAGTGAGCAGGAGGACATAATTGATGTTTTACATTAAATTAAGAAAGATTGTAAGATTGAAGTAGATCTTACCTATGATCACATCAATGCAATACTCATGGTAAATCAATATACCGATCAGCTTTATTTACTTGCATAGTTCTACGTACACTTTTATATATTATCTTCAAAAGCAAAATGATTACTTCAAGCTTCGAAATCGTTTATTAGTTATCCTTTGTTTTTATGCAGAACGTGTTTGTTGGTGGCACAGACGCAGTTGCAGCTAGTGTGGTTGGGGCCATGACCAATCTAATGGAAAATCCTAGAACAATGAAGAAGGCTCGAGAAGAAATTAGAAATTCAATTGGAAAAAAGGCTTTGTAGATGAAGATGATGTTGAGAAGCTCCCTTATCTTATAGCACTTAGTGAAAGAGACATTGAGATTGGAACCACCAGCTCGACTAATCCCAAGAGAAACAACAGAAAAATGTATTGTTAATGGATACGAAATACAAGCTAAAACATTTGTTTTTGTAAATGTATGAGCAGTAGGAAGGGACCCTGAAGCTCGGGATAACCCAGAAGAGTTTAATCCTGATAGATTCATTGGCAGCTGTCTTGACATGCAAGGGCAAAAATTTGATCGGCAGAAGAATTTGCCCAGGGATGCACATGGGAATTGTAACTGTGGAGCTTGCATTTGCTAATCTTCTTTACCACTTTGACTGGGAAATGCACATGCATCCTTTCCAAAGGGCTCCCTTTTCTCATTTATGTAATAGTTAGATTTAAAAAGACAGGTACAACGATAAAAAAATATTAAACACTTATATTGTTTAATTCAAAAATTAATCTTCATTTTTATGATTTATTTATTAAACGTATTTCGAATTTAATTAATTACAACCCATTTGTACATATGCTCTTATACTTTTTTTAATCATAAATCAGCTTATAAAAATTAAAAACCCTTGTAAAATAAGCGGTCAGTAGTTCAGATAAATAAAATTAATTTTATTTATTTAACATAGAAAGGATGATTGGTAAATCAGAAAAGCCATGAGTCTTCTGGCACACTTGTAGATGTATGTCATGGTCAAGCAACTCGGTTAGCATTTGCGGGCAGCTCTTTGCGCAGCTTTCTTTCTTTGCCACACTTGATTCCAGCAAAGAAATAAAAGCAATACAGACCATAGAAAATTGGGCAAGCAAGATAGTTAAAAATACACCCGAAATTTCCATCAGCCCAATTCAACATCATCACACGTAATTAATCATGTTCAACATGTTTGCTCATGCAATCGTGAATCCAATAAGTATCTTTTGATTATACAAAACCAACTCCACCCGAAAAATTCAAACAAAAATTATCCGTACGTTCAGTTGTTCATTATGTATGACAAACATATCATTTCAGTAACTGCATGGTCATGCAGCAGTTGGCCTTTGGAAACGCACTCGCGGGAGAGAAACTTGGGATCACGGGGGAAATGGAAGAAACTGCAGTCTGCGCACTCATCTTGTCTCTCTCTTGGGCTGCATTTTTTTCTTCTGGGCCACACGCTGCATCCTTCTCCTAAGCCTCGGCTGGATTCTTCTTTCTTCATTTGGGCTTTCTCCTTTCTTCTGGCCGCCTGCATGCATTCTCTTTTCTCTTCCTGGGCCATAGCTTCCTGGGCTGGGGTCTTTATATTGTTTGGGTTTTAGGTTTATGTGTTTTGATTGGGTGGGCTTTTGTCTTTGGTTTTCTTGTTTTAGGTGGGATTTTTTTTTTATTTTAATAAATTAGGTTTTGGGTTTTGTTCGTCCATCCTTAATTCAACATTTCAAAAATTTTGAATCAATCTTCAAGTTTGTCAGTATCAAGGATGACTTTGTTGGATTTAAAATGGGATGTCTACACACAGAGTTGGCAAGCATCAAATATGAGATAACGATATGTGTTTTTGTATTGATTCAATTATTTATCATATATTAAAGTTTGTATAAATACCTGATAATCGAATTTTCTTCCGTAATTTTGGACTATTAAAAAAAAATTTTCGATAACAATTTCAGAACTTGAGTAGGGTGTGTGTTTTTGTATTGGTTAGAGGTGAGCCTATAAAATATGTAAAGAATAGCTAAAAGTAATTTTGATAATAACAGTAAAATTCTATTAAAATAAATAAAATTGATTAAATTAATAAAACTATTACATTCAATTAATCCAAAATAATGTGATTATATTTATTTTGTCCTTTTAAATTTTGGTTATTATAATAAATTTTCTTAAAATAAAATTATAATTCTATTTATTTATTTTGTCCTGTGATAACATGGAGATGCATTGAGATGGTGTTCTAATGAGATGACAAGATACCATTTGGGACACTAGAATAGCTTTATGCATATCTCAAACATTATATATACGGAATTTTTAATGTTAAAAAGACAGAAATATTTTTTTAATCGTCAATATTTGATCGTTTAATTTTGATCAAAAATTGTTATTTAAATTTTAAAAAATGGAAAGGTAGAGAATTGTTTTTAAAGAAAACCTCGGGATGGGAATGTGTCTTTTGGCCTATTAAATAAAAAATTGAGCATATATAATAAGAGAAGGCTGCTACTGGAAAATGATATTTACATTTTTAATAATTATAAAACATATAAATATTAGGAAGGATGGAGAAAACAATAAGGGATTATTAAATCTAAGAGAACAAATATCATTAATTAATATGTAAAAAAAAAAAATCCTTCGTATAATAATACATCTATATTCTGGGCTTGATTTCCTTTTTTATTTTTCTTTTTCCTTTCTCCTTTCATTGTTTTCCTTCTTCCCTCTTTCCGTTTTGTCTTGTTTTTCCTCTTTTGCCTTATATGATTAACGCCCAGTCCAATTGATAAGCTGCTAGCTTCACATCATGAAGAACTGCTAGCTGTTGAACAGCCATTCAAAGCCAATATGCGTTGGCTATTATCTAATTCAAACATGTGGCTACAAGTATGTGTAAGTTTCTAGTCTTATCATCACCGTCTATGCTTTCCAACCATACAAAAAATCTCCCTCTGCTTCGGCCAATTTCCAATAGAAAAACTTGCAGCCTATAGAAATGAATTGCTCTTTTTCTTGGTAGCTATTGTTAGAGATGTCTATTTCAGTCCACAATGTCAAAAGTCCAAATAGAAATATATTATTTCCTTAATTTTTCCATGGTCTAAGGTTACCTGAAGATCTATTTGTTGAGGTTCTGGTTTGCATGTGCTGTATGGTAGCAACACAGAACATAATGACACTGCTAATCCTCGTACTGTTTCTTTCCTATCTTCCTCTTGTTTATTCTCCAAACACAAAAAACACCAAAAAGCATTCATATAATACACCATGTATATCTTATAATACAATATAATATAAATAAAAATGATAGGATGTATCATATTCATATAATATAATAAATATATTGATATACTTTTCATAATGATAATATTATGCAAGTGTATTTGATAAATTCTAAATGAATAAATTAAATCACCATCTTGAAAAAGGGTGAATACCTTATCAACCCTACGTAACAAAGGTAGTTTAGTTGAATTTTAAATGAATAATCAAAATGTTTTTTTTTTTAATTTTAGGGCTATTAATGACATTTGTATGGATTTTTAAAAATTCAAGGTTTTTTTTGATAATTTTAAAATTTTAATATATCTTTTAATAATTTAAAAAATAATGAATATACCTTCAAAAACAAATAATTAATAAGACACAACATTTTAAAATTAAACAGAGTTTTGATATTTTTTTAGAGATTTAAATAATAAATTTTTAAATTGACGAAGATCTTTGACTTTTATGTTAAGTGTTAGCGATAATAATTACAATAAAAAAGTAATACAATCATCCCCCAAAAGCCAAATAAAAATAGTTATTTGACCTCGCTAAAATCCTAGCTTCAGAGATAGAAACAAATCATCGTAAAAATGATGCCCCATCCCTTCGTCGGAGAAAACACATAAATCAAAATGAAATGAAACTCATTCCATCAACCATTACGTCTCTGTCTGACATAGAAAATAAGAGCTTTAAATGATTTCTCATACTATAATTTCATTATTAAAATGACGATAGAATGTACCATACCACATGATACGTATCCTACACAGTGATACATATATCAACACCTATCATATTGACAATTTTGATTGAAGGTCAGGGACACCAATCCACCCCAAGTAAAGAAGGCATTTAAAAGGTCCAGGAAGGAACCAGCAAAGCCCAGAAGAAGTCCGACCAGCCCAAATAGAAAGGAACTCTTAAAAGATAGACGTATAAAGGAAGAATTGGGAACGAAGATGGACACCAAAAGATGATGAGAATGGCAATGAATGATGTTGAGTACATTAAAATTTGATGAGAACACAGATCATACGAATCAAATAATTTGGCCTAACAACTTAAAATATTCACTAACGGTACACTTTGATGTATGACAAATAATAATTAAAGTTTAAAATACATTAAGACCTAATTTAATATATTAAAATTTGAACTGTTGATACATTGAGATCTGATAAAAATTTTATGCATTCATAAGAATACAAAACACCAATACATTGAGACCTACTATCTTTAAATATTAATAATTATTTTTAGAATCATTATTGTTTTTTATTTAAAAACTCCCGTTTTTTATTAAAGATTTAAATTTTTTGATGTTATTATAAAAAAAATCAAATTTTTTGTATTTTTAGTAAAAATATTGAGAAACAACTAATGATTATTTGTTTGGATATATTTTAAAAGTGACATAAGTAGCTTAAGATAAAATAGTAAAAGTTTAATCTATTCAATAAAAAAAATTTGATAAATTTAAGTTTTTAATTCAAAAATTAAAAAATTCAATCACTTCGATTAGAAAAAAAATAATACTAATAAGTTGTTTCTACACTTTGAATGGCAGTTTGGGACTCTTAGTTGCCATCCCTATACGAAAATCTTGATGAAATGAAGAAAAATTATAATTATTGATCACTTTGAATGGCAGTTTGAGACTCTTAGTTGCGAACCCTATACGAAAATCTCGATGAAATAAAGAAAAATTATAATTATTGATCAACTTTGAAGTCTATTAATAGAGGTTCTTGTTTTGCATTTCTTGTATGTACAACACAATGGCATTGCTAATTATCCTTCTGTTTCTTCCAGTCTTCCTCTTGTTTCTTCTCCAAAGACAAAAAACACTCAAAAGCAATCGTTTGCCACCTGGCCCTCGGGGGCTTCCCTTAATTGGCAGTTTGCACCAGTTTGATGGTTCAAACCCTGCGAATGTGAGGAAACTGTCTGAAAAATATGGCCCTCTCATGTCCTTGCGTCTTGGTTCAGTTCCAACCGTATTAGTTTCATCGGCAAAGATGGCTAAAGAGGTCTTGAAGACGCAGGATCTGGCATGTTGCAGTAGACCTGCCTTAATTGGCCAACAAACATTGTCTTACAATGGCTTAGACTTGGTATTTTCACCGTACGATGACTACTGGAGAGAGATCAGGAAAATCTGCGTTGTTCATCTCTTGAACTCTAACAGAGTGCAACAATTTCGACCCATTAGAGAAGATGAAGTTGCTCGGATGATGAAAAAGATATCGAAAGCTATTGATGCTTCCAAACCGATCAACTTGAGTGAGTTTATGATGTCTCTTACGAGTACCATCATTTCCAGGGTTGGTTTTGGAAAGAGGTACGAGGAAGAAGGAGTTGAAAGAAGTAGATTCCAGGCCCTACTTAATGAAACACAGGCCTTGTTTGTAAGCTTCTTTTTCAAAGACTATTTTCCTTTCATGGGCTGGCTTGACAAGCTCACAGGAATGATGCGTCGCCTTGATAACAACTTCAAGGCTTTTGACGAATTTTACCAAGAACTCATCGAAGAGCATTTAGATCCCAGCAAACCTAAAAATGATCAAGAGGATATAGTTGATGTTTTGCTGCAAGTTCGGAAAGAGCGTGGATTTAAAATTGACCTCACTCCCAATCACATCAAAGCAGTACTCATGGTACTATGTTGTTCATTCATAAATAGATATTTCTGAACTTTATTAAGTTTCCATACACACTATATGTTTCTTTTTTCTTTGGTGCAGAATGTATTTGTTGCTGGGACAGATACTAGTGCAGCTACTGTGGTTTGGGCCATGACCTTGCTTATGAAGAATCCTAAAGTAATGAAGAAAGTTCAAGAAGAAATTAGAACTGAAGTTGGAAACAAGGGTTTTGTAGATGAGGACGATGTTCAGAATCTACCTTATCTTAAAGCTGTAGTGAAAGAGACGATGAGACTGCACCCAACAGTTCCTTTTTTGGTCCCAAGAGAAACAATTGAAAAGTGCGTCATAGAGGGATATGAAATACCGCCTAAAACACTGGTTATTGTGAATTCATGGGCAATAGGAAGGGACCCTGAAGCTTGGGAGAACCCAGAAGAATTTTATCCCGAGAGATTCATAGGGAGTTCTATTGACTTTAAAGGGCAACACTTTGAGCTAATACCATTTGGTGCTGGTCGAAGAATATGTCCTGGGATATATATGGGAATTGCGACTGTTGACCTTGCACTTTCTAATCTTCTGTACAAATTTGACTGGGAAATGATTCCTGGGATGAAGAAAGAAGACCTGGATTTTGATGTTCTACCAGGTATTACCATGCACAAGAAAAATCCTCTCCGTTTGATGGCTAGGCACTGTAAATAAGAGAGCCGGAAACAACAAGCACATTGACAAGTCAGTGAAGTGCGTTTAACTTTTTTCGAATGTGAAGAGCCGTGTATGATCGATACTGCGCTGCAGATCGAAGTTTATAATAACTCTTCTCCTGTTTATTATTCTCTTTTTATGGATGATGATGACTATGTGCTTATGCTAGTCAAATAATAACAAATTTAAAGTATCGCATATTGTATTTATCTTGAAATAATAATAATAAGGTAAAAATTTTTAATTACCATATCATCATCTAACAAAATATTACAAAGCACTTT
This sequence comes from Anacardium occidentale, assembly GCA_026122585.1. Classification (NCBI taxonomy): domain Eukaryota; kingdom Viridiplantae; phylum Streptophyta; class Magnoliopsida; order Sapindales; family Anacardiaceae; genus Anacardium; species Anacardium occidentale. The sequence goes on from JAJEJH010000239.1 coordinate 332,542, forward strand.
CTTAAAATTTAAAAAATTTTCATGTACACTTTTATTATATCATCACGTAATATATATTTTATCGAAATACATTTACTATATCATACTAATTTTGATATATTTTAAGATATGTATTGTTTTTTACCAATATCATATCATATCATGGAATGTAACATCTCAGAGTTAGAATGAACTTTTTAGACTCAAAATCAAAGTTACAAGAGAGATTTTTTGATGAAAAATAGATATAAGAAAGTTACGGGGTAGGATAGTCATTTTGTTATAAGAAAGTTACGGGGTAGGATAGTCATTTTGAGACATGTGTGGCCTGTGCATGAGTCTTCTTAGAAGACTATTCGATATGCAATGCGAGAAGAAGTCGAAATCCTGAATTTTCATGGGAGCACGACTGTGTGCCCCAGTTGATCTCTTGCCACCATATATATACTAGTTTATCTTTATGCAAATGCATACTTTTCACATAAATTTTCATCCTTCTTCAGAGAACCCTAATTCTAGAAAAGAAGGAGAGCAGCCAGCAGCACCCAATCCAACCAGAGAAAACAATTTAGAGAGAGAGAGAGAAAGAGAGAGAGAGTGAGTGAGTGAGTTGTAGCAGCCATAAGTAAGTGTTTTCTCTACCTTATTCCCTATTTCCCTTGAGATTGGAATATGTGTTTGTTGTGATGGATATGCGTATGTTGTCTGAATAACATGTAAGCATGTTGATGCTTTGAAAGGATAAGAAACTTTTATAAATTTTAAGATTTAAAGCATGTGTATAAGTATATGTGTTTGCGATATGTTTTCCTTGAGAGTTTGATGTTGTTTTGTGATATTTTTGATTTATTGATGTCTATAGTATATGTCTGATAGCATGAGAGATGTATGAAAAATGTTTAGATTGATCTGAAGTGTGTTTGGTTGAGATTAGGCATGGTTTCATGTATTACAGAAGGGATATTGTCGAAGTAGGGCATGAAGCACGACTGTGTACCCGAAGACACATGACCATGCAACCATGATTTTGGGTATCTCACGATCGTGTAAGCGTATGCAGGATCAAGATGAGAAAGATGGTGTCCTGTAGGGACATGACCATATGGCTTGAGGTCACGACCGTATGCCTATATTTGGAAGCATGATCGTGCATAAGGATCATAATCGAGTAAAAGATGATAAGCATGTTCATGCAAGCTAAGTCTATGATCGTGTACCTATATATGACCATGTAACTTGGAGTGCAAGACCGTGGAGCAAATAGAAAATAAAAGAGAAAATTACAAAAGCATACATGACCTAGCACATAACTCATGCAGGGTCCCTTATGCCTCCCCACATGACTATGTGTCGAGTTGCACATGCTCATGCAATCACAGAAAATAACAAAAATAGTAAAACTTAAGGAAAATAGAAAAGATTAGCAAAAGGAATAGTAAATGAGAATAAAAACAGTTACAGAAACTGATACCCTTGAACACAAACCTTATGAATAAGATGTATAAGTTGGGAAACTATAAGAAACAAATTAAATAGATATGATAAGCATATTTCAAAGTAAATTAGAGAATAAGAAAACTTTCAAAAATCTATACACTTAACCAAACAATAAAAAAAATGATAGTTTTCACAATATATAAACAAAACATAAGGAAGAAGAAATATTAGTACAACATCCATGATAACCAGTTACATGACATGACATTTCATACAATATTTTAAAAAAAGATAAAGTGATCCATATGTATGTTTTTCAAAATAAACTATAATGTTTCAGACATCATTTAGGGGTGAATATGAGAGGACACATGTGAATACGCATACTCATTAGTTAAGGGTATAACTAGCATTCGCAATGCAGTAAGACATTTATATATGCTGGTCGTGCATCAGATTAGCAGAAGATCAGATTATCAAATAAATAATTATTAGCATCAGTATTCAAGTATCGATCAGTTTTCAGCTTTTTTGATATTTTTACAATTTCAAATCACAGTCAAGTTTTCAATAAACATTTTTAGTAACCAGACCCAAAGGCAACAACATGATTTAAGCATACATCATATCATGATACGCATTCAACGTCATAACATGAGTACAAGTATAGATAAATATGCAAATATTTGAATAAAAGTTGAAAAATCTAATGATGAGAAATAATATTACGCATTCATAAGATTACAAGACACCAATTGTAAGATGAAATAATTTCACCTAATATCTTTAAATATTGATAATTATATTTAGAATCATTATTTTTTAATTTAAAAACTCTCCTTTTGTATTATAAAATAATTTTTTTTGATTCTTTATAAAAAAAAAATCAAATTTCTTGTATTTTTATTAAAAAAATCAAAAAACCAATATTGATTATTTGTTTGGATGTATTTTTAAAGTAATGTAAATAGTTTAACATAATATAGTAAAAGTTTAATCTATTCGGAAAAAAATCAATAAATTTAATTATTTTAATTCAAAATATGAAAAATTCAGTTAGAAAAAAGAAGAAGAAGAAGAAGAAGATTTTGCACTTTGAGTAGTAGTTTGAGACTTTTAGTTGTGATCCCTATATGAAAATCTTGATGAAATAAAGAAAAATTATAATTATTGATCAACTTTGAAGTCCATTAATAGAGGTTCTTGTTTTGCTATGTGCTTTGGCTAGTCAAATCATAACAAATTTAATATACACATTGTATTTATCTTAATAATAATAATTGTAGCATCCCAGGTTAGAAAAGCCCTTAGGGGAGAGTTTCGAGGTTAGAAATGAGATTCAGAGAGTGATTGGGAGTTTCACAGAATTCAGGGGTGAGTTAGTAAGTTTCCAGAGTGGTGTGGCCTTCGTACGAATCCATTCGGAAGGATTCGATCGTACGAATACGCGGAAAATGAATTAAGTTCATTTTCCCATGTGCACGACCGTGCGTGGCATAGTATATAAGTGTGAGCCGTGAAACTTAGTTTCTTTTCTCACCCAATTTCACTTGAACCAATTCTCTCTTCATTTCAGCAGTTCCTCCCGTTCCTAAAGAGGAGATTCAGTAGCCAATTGCTCCCGATTTGGTTAGAGAGCGAAGAGATTAGTTGTTTTCCAGAAGCATGGAGCGAGGTAAGTGTTTTTCACTTCTTCTCGCATTTTTCCAGCCTGTTTGATGAGTTGTGATGCCATGGATGAGCTATTTGCATGTTGGTGAATGTTTAGAATGATTATATGATGTTGCATGATGAATTGGATGATGAATTTCCATCCTTGAATCTTTGCATGTTGGTTGATCATGCTTTAGTGAGAGAAATAGCTTGCTTCCATGGTGAAATGCTTGATGGTTGATGCATGTGAAAGTTAAGGCTTGAATTGTGTTACTTGGGATGTTGAGA